>JAYESA010000007.1:7711586-7853756 GCA_036927795.1 Iris macrosiphon
TACCAGAAGAAATTACTATAAAAAACCATAACACACTCAGTCTCTCTCTCTCTCTCTCTCTTCCTTCTTCTCCAGATCAGGAAAAACTCTCTTCATTCATCAATGGCGTGGTCCACTCTCCACCACCACCGCTCCCTCTTCCTCCCCACCACCAAAACCCTAATTTCCCCCACAACCACTAACAGCAGCAGCAGCAGCAACAAGCTAGGTTTTCCGAGGAGGTTCGGCAGTGCCTCTGTCGGCGTCAGGACGAGGGACTCGCTCCGGCCGGCGATCGACGAGAACCCCGAGGGGATCATCTCCGGCGAGTGGCCGGAAAATTTCTCCCTCCTCAGCTACGACGACCTCCGCGTCTATCTCGAGACCCAGATCATCTCCAAAAAGGTCCATATATATACGAGTCCGACACGTCACCATATAGAGACGAATCCGACATGATGCACACGAACACCGATACGTTTTTTCTTTTCGAAAATCTTTTATTGTCCTTGCATATTTTGGTAGGTCTTACACGATGAGACACGGACACAGCAATGATTTGTTAGATACTCGTGTATATGTCTAATACGTGTCCTACGTGAAGCGACACCGGCACTACAGTGACTTTGATCATATTTTGGAGTTTTTAATTCGTCCGTTTTGTATCTTGGAGTGTCAGTGTTGCATATTCAGATCTTCCGTATTTAAGATTTGAAAGTGTCACTGCAGTGTCCTATACGTCTGGCAGGATGCGACACGGAAACGACAGTTGGAGTTTGAATTTGAGATCTAGGAAATATTCACACATCCATGTGGCAACCCCATGTGTTTATTTCAATATAAGTTTAATCTTTTATTGACTTGTGCACACGAGGAGTGGTAACTCATGCGGTTGAGATGGTGAGGTATTTTCTTAGAGTGCATGGTTCGAATCCTCATAGAAACATTTATATCCTTTGTGATTCTTTCTTTGGAATTTTCCTTAGGAGGGGCTTAGCTCCTCAGGACTTGGGCTTGGACAAAGTGACGCTTTGATGGCGCACTTTGCACGAACGCGAGATGACGCTTAGGCAGTGGACGCTTACGTGCATAAATTGGTTGTTAGGCAATTAAGTGCAGAATTGTCTGTTCATTGTTCTTTGAGCGAATTGCCATTTAGTGGGAGTTACTGCTGTAACCGTCCACTTAATGAAGAGTTATTCTCCGTGTTTAATGTCCATTATGGGTAGTGGGCTGCTAAGGGGGGTGCCCTCCCTATATATATTCACAAGTTCTTCTCTTTTGCAATAGAGGAACAAGTGCATATATGCTACGTGAGGAGTCTTAGCAGCAACAATAAGAAGCAACGAAGTGCTATCAATTCTTGTACGTTAAGGAGTCCAAAGTTCAAGTTCTGTCTGTGCAAGAGTGACAAAGGATCGTTCCAGAAGTTCTATCTTTTGAACTTGCTGGTTTCTGGGAACATATCGACGGAATAAGGTCGAATCTTGCTTTTGAGCAACTGTGATTTTGATCACCCCAACTAGTTGTTATCTTCAACATCTTCTTCCTCGTGATCATCTTTCTAAGTGTTTTGTTTGTGTTTGTAACGAATTTGTATGAGCAACTATGTTACAATTTTACAAGTTTTACATTTCAGAAGTTTTGTGTTACAAGTTAGTTGTAATCTTTCCTTTGCAAAGTTGTAAGCATCAAGCCTTTGTAATTTTCGGGTTTCTACGTGATTTGTAAAATCTTTGTAACCACGGAATAACAACGGCAAGGAATTTTCTGATCGTCCACGTATATTTTGGAGTGTCACTCGTCAGATATGACGCGACAAAGACGGGGAAACAGTTTTTTCGATTCCTAGTGTGTATATTTGAAGTGTTACTGATGAGTCTAGTACTTGTGTGACAGAACTTGTTGCTGAAGCAACAGTGTTTCTTGAATTGTTGATGTGTATTTTGAAGTGTGTACTGTGGCTGATACATACCTGACATGACTTGACAACTACTTTTTGGATTGTCAGTCTGTTCTGATACATGTCGGACTTGGCATAGGAACTGGTTTTTTTTATTTTCAATTCCTAGTTGCTTTAGATTTGGTGATCAGGATTCGTTCTTGTGTTCTTTTTGTTTCTGGTTTATGTAGGTTAGTTCGACGACAGTGCTAGGGGAGGTGATGTCGGCGCCGGTGAAGGCGGTGACAGTAGACTGTACGCTGGAGGATATCGACGGGGAGTTTGATAAGGTCTCTGGGCTGCCAGTGGTTGATGCGGAGCTCCGGTGTATTGGGGTTGTGTCAAAGAAGGATAAGAGCAAAGCTTCAAATGGGGTGAGATTTGATCTCTCTGCTCTCTTATTGTGTTGATGCTTACTTTTTTCGTTGGGAGTTCACTAACTGGGTCATGTGTGGGTATGCAATTGCCGCAAATAACTAATTCGATGGTGGATCGGTATATAGTAGTTTTGACCAAATGTATGTTGATTACGAGATAAAATGTGATGAGATCTTTGAAGGTAATATAGAAAACTAGAGAGCCAAATAAACTCCCAGAGAGCGGATCAATATGTTTTAGGTATGAAGGGAAAGAATGAATAAGCAAAGAAGATACTTAAATTACCTTAAAATACAAGATAAATAGTAATGAGGTATTTATGGTTTCTGAATCTTCATTCATGTAGTCAAGGATGGATTGTGCTAGGAATCAAAATGCAGCTGAAGAAAGAAACAAAGGTGGGTGTCTAAGCTTAAAATGTTTCTTACCTTAATCACAAAGTTTATGCTATATTGCACAAACATGAAAAGCGCGATAAGGGCACACAACATGTGAATGGTTTAGGTTTTGGCATGTTCTAGTGTATTTGGAGTGTCTTTTTCAAGTTTGAGATGTATCAAGTGTTTTTGAGTGTCTATGTCAAGTTCGATACATTCCTGACATGGACATAACAAGCTTTCTTGAGCGTTCTCGTTGAGTACGATACATTTCTCACATTTACGCAACATGAGAATCACAAGTGTTTTGGAGTTCCTGTGCTCCTAGAGTTTCTGGAATCTGTGATATTAGATTTATTCAACAGAAGCAAACACTAGTAGAACAAATAAAGTTAACCTTGCAACGGATTAACTGGGTCAATAGAGGTATGACATGCACTACATGAAAAAACAGGGTCGCCCATTTGACCCTTCTAAACACAAAGTGTAAAGCTGTAGCCCTAAACCAGTGATTTAAAACTCGAAAATTTGACTCACTTGGAAACTCCATCTAGCCGAGTGGATTGGTTACTTGGAAGATTTTACCCGCAAATCAGCACAAAAACAATGTGGGTTTATATGTGCTTGTGCATGCAATTTTGTTAAAATAATCTATTTTCTAGTTTTTTTCCTATAAATTTTCCTATCTGAAAATATGTATACACAAAAGTTGTAAATGCATTCAAGAAAAGATATCTTGTTTTAAATAAGAATTAATATATATTTGTAATAAATCATGCTATTTCATTTTCACGATAGTTTAATGAAATCAAGCAATAGAAAGCACATGGTCTAATAAACTTGTACAATTTCTAATTTCCTTTTGCATTTAAATTTATGTAAGCAATCTACTTTACAAAATTTGATTCCGAACTAGATAAGGGAATTCTGAGACCAAACCAATTGAACATCTTGCAATATTCATAGATTAGGTCCGACACCTAACTGATGGCGAGTTTTGAGCCTTGCTGATACATTGGTTTGCATCTGAATGCTAGGCTAAATGGTAGAGAAATAAATGTTGTTAACTGATTCCGAAGACAGAATCTGTTAGCTATTTGGCTCCGGAGGAGGGAAGAAATATATGTATTGGTTAAATGCGTCATCCAAGTACGGGCTTCCTTGCGCCTTTTATATTTAATTCTGTTTTCCCCATTATGTTCATACTTCACACCTTTCCCTCAGCAGTTCTGTGACATTGTGGTGGCAGAATAAAAATAAGGTAAGCTGTAGTTGCTATACGTTTACATATTTTCCATGGTTTATTTCATGTACCAAGATTGTTTACCATAAGGCGCTGATGTTTTCTTTGATGGCCTTGCTCCTGTATGGAGGTAGATTGGTTGTTTTGTTCCTGTCCTCCTCTAGAACTGTTCTTGATGTTATAGTATTTGTTAAGCAGATGAAGTCGAAGGTTGGGGAAGTCATGTCATCTCCTGCTATCACTCTATCGCCTAATAAGACAGTCATGGGTAAATGATCTCCACAGCATGAAGATTCCATCGTCTTGAATTGCCCGTCTGCACTTAAAACTTGACAAGGGTCATCGACTCTTCTTGTGCAGATGCTGCTGCCTCAATGCTCAAGGAAAAGATCCACAGGATACCAGTTGTGAACGACGATCAACAGATTGTTGGTAAGACTATGAACTTCTTCTGCTTCAATCTTTAGGTTTAATCTAATATGCTCACTTGGCATCATGTTTCAATAGGCATAGTTACTCGTACGGATATATTCCAAGCACTGGAGGCGAAGGTATAAAAGCTCCTCCTTTCACAGGCTCGTTCACCAGCTCTTGTACATACGGATTATGTTCGTGGTTGCTATCTAGATCTTGTCCAGCTACCCCTTGAGATCTAATGTGAATAATGTGTGTGTTCTCTGATCTGCTGCGGAGATGCCTTTGGAATCGAGCACGATCGAATAATGTTTAGGATGCCGATGTATTTTGATGTTACTTTGATGTTTTACGGTTTAAGACTTTGTCGGATTGCGGTCGATCTGTTGAAACTTGCACGTTGTTTTGTTGGAGGATTTGAACTTGCTAATCTCTACATATCAAACTTATTGTTGTGTTTTAGGGATTAGGAGATCATTCCTGTGGAGGTCAGAGAATGTGCCAAGCCCAAGGTTTGCGGTATTGGAATTGGTATTGGACCATTAATTTGAGTATCGGAATCGGCGGTATCAACATGATCGGTGGTTTAAGATCGGAATATCGAATTTCATTGAGAAGCAAACTTTATTAATAAATTATTAAAATTATAGAAAAAAATTGTATTTATACATTTAGGATTTTAAAGTATTTTTTGGGTTGTTTATTAGTATTTTTGAAATTGAATGAAATAGTAGTCAATTGGTTTACTGGTTTTTTTTTTTTTTTTTTTTTTTTTACTTGCTTTTGGAAACTTATGTTTTTACACGTGTGTTTTTTTGTTTTGTTTTTTGTCGAATTGATTGAATTTTTTTCTTTCTAATAACGATAGGTATTGAATTGAGACTGTTCGTGTATCGGATCTACATATCAAACTATGGCCAAAACAAACTGAGACAAGCTTTACTGTATTGGTATCAGCTTTATCATATGGACACTGAAACTATGGTCAAAACAAACTGTTTTGGCAGGAATTTGCCACAATTCTTTGAATCCTGACACCCAAATTACTCCAACCAGTGTCCAGTACTGTGTCTTATTTCTAAATGCTGTTATGCCAAGTTTGAATTTTACGAGCAAAATGCTAGTATCATCAGCCCGAGAATGGCGAGAAAAATGTGCCAACTGCGCTACTAGATTGTATCAAACAGCTCATGATGGTTACGATGGAGGGTATCTATGGGGATGGACACGGTTCGAATCTTTTCTGGGGTAAAGTACAAATAAATTCTTCTTAGATTTACGTTTTTTGCAATTAAAGACTTCAGGATTTAAAAAAAATTATCGTATTTTATATTTGGTGCATTTTGCTCCCAATTTGGGTTCTGCCGTTAACGGACGTCAAAATAGACGTAAAATGACTAATGTACCCCTCTCTAACCCTCATCAAAATCCTAATCATAATCCTATCCTCCACTCTCCTCCCCGTGCCTCATCCCCGTGCCCGGTCACCAGGCCCCACTCCTTCCCGCGCCTCACCCTCTCCTTCCCGTGCCCCCAACCAGCCCCCCTCCTCCCCGCGCCCGGCCATCCGCGCCCCCCTCCCCCGCGCTCCCCCTCCTTCATCTCTGCAGCTGCTGTGCCGTTTCCACCGCCGTGGTCGTCGTCGCCGTCGAAGAAGGAGGGGGGGGGGGGGGAGAAGAGGGATATGATTAGGACGGCGGCGACGGGGTAGGCGGGGAGGAGGAGGCGGAGGAGGAGGAGGGGAGGAGTTGGAGGAGAGAGGCGGAGGAGGAGGGAGGGGGCGGGGGAGGAGGGAGATGCGTGGGGGAGGCAGAGGAAGGAGGGAGAGGGAGCGGGAGGGGGATGGAGGAGCTGGAGGAGGGAGGGGAAGGAGGAGGAGGAGGCAGGGTAGGCGAGGAGGAGAAGGTGAGGAGGAGGAGGGAGGAGCTGGAGAAGGGAGGCGAAGGAGGAGGAGGGAGGGAGGAGCTGGCGGAGGGGGAGGAGGAGACGGGGTAGGTGGGGAGGAGGGGGAGGCGCACGGGAGGACGGGGAGGAGTTGGAGGGAGGACGGGGAGGAGTTGGAGGGGAGGAGGGAGGAACTGGAGTGTGCTGCCCCATCCTCCCTTTACGGGGAGCGCGACTAAGAAATACTTTCGGTATCGTTCGATCGGAATAGATTGAATCAAGATCTTTTTCTCGTTATGGATTTGCTTCTTCGGAATCGATTCTAATATTCAGTGGACCGTGTCCCAAAGATGGACTTAGCGGCAGAGTCAAGAGGGACCTCTCCGCTGCAAGTTTTCTTGCCTAGTTTTCGTTGTTGCCTTGTTGCTTTCGTGCTTTTGAGTTGGTTTTCGGATTTGCGTTTCCTTGAATGGTTTCGATGGATTTCATTATTTTCGTTCATTGAACTGTATTTCATTTCCGAGCTTGGAAAGAGTGGAAGATGTATTGATCATCTGTTTGTGGCAATGCAGGTGATCGTGCAGTAGACGTCGAGCGAGCGGAGTCTTGAAGAATCTCTTTCCTTTCCTCTCTCCACCAACTTGTGAGTGGCTATAATTGGATTTAGTTGACCCTTCTTCCAAGTCTTCACATCTAAAATTTTGCCTTCTTGATTGTTCCGATCAAACGATACCATAATAACTAAAAGATGTCAAGATAAAATAAAATAGACTTGGATTACTTCTGCTTGTGAATCAACTTGTGAACGGTTACCTTGTTGCATGTTAGTTCGTTTGGAATGTTCTTTCATCATGTTTCAATTCTAGTTAGAATATATATACTTCTTCTATTATTGAGCTATGTATAAAACACACCTTGCTATGAAATAAACTTATCAGGGTGACTATGCAAAATAGATCATGTCCTGTTACTTGTCTCGTGCTTGTGTTGCCTTAAACTGCCTCGATTGATAACTTAGTAGACTTTGCTTGGTCACGGACAACTTGTGCACAAGGTCTTAGTTCCTGCGGACGGTCGCTGGGGCACTGGCACCGATCCGGACGGAACTCCCTGATAGTCGTCTGCTTCGGACGGGATGGCCTGTGACGCCCCTGTTTCATGCGTTGCATGTCATTCTATCCCGAGACTATAACTCGTCCACTATGGCAACGTGCCAGTGATCCCCTCGTATATTTAAACTATGAAAGCTAACTATGTTTTCGTGTCAGGGAAGGTCATGGTAAGTATTGTGCAGGTGGTTTATGTCACTACCACATTTTCTAGAAAATAGTATTTTAGTCATTTGGTAATTAATTAAATATTGTGCATGTTAAATTTTTATTTATTGTATTATTTATTTATTATTAGCATGTTAGATTTATTTTTGGACTTGTGTTAGTGGACCAACTAGTTCAGTTTAGACTCATGGACCAACATTTAATTATAGTTAGAATTGAGCCCAATAATTAGAAGCCCAATTATTAGGAGGATGATTAATTATGTTAAATCCATTAGACTAGAAGCTTACCTCCTTAATTAATTTCTTCATGAGAGGCCCCAAGGGGTATTTTAGACTTTACATAGTAGCTTGAGGGAGGGGGCAAGTGAGGCCTATATAAAGGGGATGAAAACTTTCTTTCTCTTCATTTTTTCATTTCAAATCTAGATCTAGAAAATTTTCTTAACCAAATTCCTACCAAATTTTCACCCAATTATTTTCCAAATCACCATTGGAGGCTATTAGAGCATGGATCTACAAGAAGGAAGCATAGATCTACAAGAAAAAAATATGGATCTACAAAGAGGAGCAAGGATCTACAAGTTGAAGGCCAATTTCACCAATTTTGGAGGTTTCATTGGGAATCCATCTCCCAATAGGTACAATTCAATTTTTTCCCTTAATTTAGGTTCTAAATATGATATTTAATCATGAAAAATTAACCCATATGCATAGGCTACCCATATGATTTGGTTTTGTGTTCATAGGAGGCATATTGAGAAAGTTATGATGCTTTTTGTATCAATTTTGGGAGAATTCCGAGATTGACATTTGTTGTGTGTGTCAAGTGGTCCTATAGATCAATTTGGCATGTGCTTGTGTGTTTGGGGCTAGTGTTGTATCCACAATTGGGTACGTGTAGGTCGTATCCCATCAATTTGGTGATACGTGTTGATTTGGGGGTTTTTTCTCCGACACGGGACTTTGAGCATGTCATATTTTGACACAGACACGTAGATTTATATTTGACTCTTCGTATTGTTCATAAATAATATATATGACTTGTTCGTGTCCTTCGGGGTACGTTTGGATGTGTAGTGGATCGTGTCGCATGCGTATCCTAGATCTAGTGGAATACGGGGTGATACGGTCCATGTATGTGCAATTTAATTGTAGATCTAATTCTTTTGTGTTCTTATTTAATGGAGAAATATAATTATATATATGCATATATATATATAATATTGTGTATATATATATTTATGTAATGTTGTGTCTTAGATCTATGCATTTATGTATATATACTATATGTGTATATTATTATGTAGCTATTTTTTCACATGTAGATATATATTTATAAGTGGTAGTATATGTATATATAATATAGTAGATATATTTATATGTGGTTATATATATAGTTATATTATATATTGTTATGTATTTATATAGTGTATAATTTTATATACGTATACATATATGTGTTGTTATATATGTATATATTACTATGCTATTGTCATATGTATTTAATATGTACATATATATATATGTGGAGGTGTATGTATGTTATATATATGTTATTTGTCATAGTGTTATATATTATAGTTATATGTATTTTTGTATTTATTTATGGGTGTTATATATATATATATATATATATATATATATATATATATATATATATATATATATATATATATATATATATATATATGCATTGTATATATAAGCATAAGAGAGAGAGGAGAACAGGAGTTTTAGCGACAGCAGCCAGCGACAGTTGCAGAAAACTGTCGCTGAAACAGCATCAGTATCAGCAGCGTATCAGGAGTTTTAGTGACAGTTTTAGCGACAGTTACAGAAAACTGTCACTAAAATAGCAGTGTATCAATATCAACAGCAGCTTCAACGACAGTTTGCAGTTATATATATATATATATATATATATATATATATATATATATATATATATATATATATATATATATATATATATATGGTAATTAATATATACATATATATGTTCCTAATTTTCTAATTGTGCTTTAGTATACTATATGTATAATATATTTAGTTGTAGCATATAATATTATTGGAATAGTTAGTATATTTTAGTTATCTATTGTTATGAGTATCTTTAGTTATATATATTATAGGTATGTATGTATGTACGTATATATGTATTAGTATTTAGTGTGTAGTTGGTAGTTAGTATTTATTCTATTTAGTACATACTAGAAGTTATATTGGATTGATATATGTATACATATAGTTATTGATGAATAGCTAGTATATATATATGAAGATTTTGGCATTACCTTGAGATACCAAGGTAAGTATCAAGAGATACCAAGGTATGAGTAGTAGGTATTGGCATAGTAATAGGATAGTTATAAACTAATTATTGGTTGGTATTATGGTGACTAAAATAAGGTATATAGTATTGTATAAATACTAAATACATAGTAGTTTATAGTTATAGTTGGATAGTTAATATATATATATATACTAGAGTGACATTACCTTGAGATACCAAGATAAATGTCAAGGTATTGAGGATACCCAAGGTATTGGGTTTGGGTATCAAGATAGAGGTTTAGTATTGTGATACCAAGTTGGTTCGAAACCAAGGTATACATTTAGCATTTGTAATTAGGATTTTATATATATAATATTGTTTGATATGTACATATGTGTTATATTTATCCCTTGTTTGCGTATCCTGAGATACGGTATCTTAGAATCCTAAGATATAGCTTGTATAGCCTAGATTCATAGTGTGTGAGCCCAATATCTTTGAGTTAGACTCATGCAACCTAGAAATAGGTAATTGACCATAGTTTGACTATAGTTGACCATACTTGACTTAGAGTTGACCTAGTTTGACTTTTGACTTAGAATTGACTTGTTGACCTAGAAGTTGACTAGTTTAACTTCTTTTCTTTCCAGAACCTTGTATTAATGCAATATTTCATATAGGTCTGTGTGACACCAGTTCGGACAGTTTGACATTCATTGCTCTGGACCACAGGCGAGTACATTTCTCTGATTATTTTTAATTCATAATATTGTATATATGCATGTTCTAGAATTGTATACATTGATTTCGATACAGTAATTTTACGGACTTGTGCCATATGGATCCCGTCATGAGATGTTATCCCCTACCGTGTTCAGCGGGTACTCGTGTACATTGTATCTCATCGTGTATACTGGGTATTGATGTTACTTCGTGTTCACACACTGCTCGTGTTCAGTGTGCTTATTCGTGTACACCCACCGCTCGTGTTCGGTGGTTATGATATTCGTGTACACCCACTGCTCGTGACAGTGGTTATATTTTCGTGTTCGTAGCGTGTTGTGATTGGATCCATCGGTATTAGTTGGGGGTGGGAGAGTAGGAGTTGATTATGTGATCAAAGCCATTGTTACAAATCGTGTACATTCTGATTACATACTTCACTTGTAATCCGTCTTACCTGATCATGTTCACCTAACCCGATCATATAATGAACTCGTATTCTAAGGCACATCAGATAATTTAGATTGTAGTTTACTATATCATATTGTGATATTCATATTGTTGATCTATATATTCTCGTACATTACCTGTATATATCTTGTTCATCATTCATATGTTTAGTGATCTTGTATTTCATTTCTATATCTGTTTATATGCTCGATTATGTTATTGGAACTACTTTCAGAGGTATGTACTTCGCTCTATTCCTGACTGGAAAACATTTTTCAGAGGATCCGAGAGATTGGTGTCCGACATATTATGGACTTCGACTTATAGATGGTGCAGACTTGGACCCACTAGTTCTAGAGTGATTGCCGGGAGTTTTAGCCGGATTCACTAGGTAGCATAATTAGTTCTCTTTAGCATTTTTGGTACCAGATTTATTTTCGGCTTCTATTTGAGTTATTGATTTTTGTTTCTATTGTTGATGATTTATATTTTTTTGATGTATAGTTAGACTTCCTTCATATCTTCTCGTGCTTTAGATTGTGATTGAGTTTTTGTGTGAGCTATTGTTGGCAAACTTTATATTATTGTGAGATTTTAGATAGTAAAGTAGACCAAGACAGCGTTCTACCGTCGATGCTGCGGCGTAGGCTGGGCGTTGTTTCCGACTTGCATCCCTATACCGGGTGCGGATCGTGACACATTTTTAGTGGTGGCTCATGCAGGTCAGGCTTCACAAGTTATGCGATATCGTGGTAGTGCGACGACTTAGTTGTACTACTACGAGCCTGCGATAGGATATAGGATGTAGGATGTAGGATATAAGATATTGGGATGAGAGGATACTCAATCACAAATTTCTTGAGAGATTCCTGGGACGACCCTTGAGAATCTTATTATAATTTTTAATTCAAAATATTTTCCCCTGTTTTCGTCCGCTCTCATTTGTTGTTGTTGAATTTGATTCTTTGTGATCGATTGTTGAATTTGATTCTTGGTGATCGGTTGATTTAAATTCTTGGTGTTCGTTATTGTGTTTGATTTTATATCGAGAGAAATCTTACGGACTAAATTACGGTATCATCTGATGACATATGGGGACAGTAAGGAAGGCGAAACGTCTGCTTTGGTTATGGAGCATAGAGTTTACCATATTAGCTGGAGTAGCAAAAACGTAGGGACCTGACTTCGGATGTACATATCTTAGTTATAAAATTTAGAATTCTCGCAGCTATACTAGTTGGCACATCGAGGATTCTAGACGACATGATTATAGGGGTGCATACCTAAGTTATGGGATCTATCGTTTATCGCAACTATGCTTACTGGCGTGGCGAGGATTCTGAGTGTCATGATTTCGGATAGACGTGTATGATTATCAGTTTGTATCTTAAATTGGTTCTTAAAGTATCATCTCAATACTTATTCATTTCTGCTATTATAGGACTTTGTTCCATCATTCTTTAGCTTAGCAGTAGGGATACCTTCAGTTCTTTAGTCCAATTCTTTATAGAGCTTCTTTCCATTAGAGTCCCTGTTAGTGTGATAATTGGTGAATTGTATTAAGTCTGTGTCTTGAGTATCAGTATTGACTATTGAGAGTGTGACTTGTGAGTCTGTAAGTGGTTCTTGGTTAGGCATGTGAGCAATAGGCATAAATCTAGGGATAACCCATAGCGTAGTACTTTGTAGCAATAGTTCTATGATAGGTGTCATTATAGATAGTATGGGTACTAATGGTAGAGAGAAGAGTAGAGAGTATCAGTAGTGGTTCCATGAGTTAGTATCAGTATCAGCATGCCAGTTCTGGATAATCATGAATTCATGTAGTTGGGTGAGCCATGTAAACATTTAAGTATCAAAGAAATTGTGTTGAAAAATAATAGAGCATGATATTCAATTTGGTGGTTGATACTTGTGTGTGTCAAGAGTAGAGAAATATATATGCATAAAGGATATTAGTAAGCATGCCATAGTAGATTGGTACCCATAAGTATATAGGAAAGTATGAGGGAATAATAATACATTGTGCTAAAGTAGTAGGACTTGTGTTAAGGTATAGTAGAGCATTGATAGGATTGCACCAGTATATGACTAGTGATGGGTATATCACCTGATATTGAGACTAGTGATGTGTTGGAAGCAATATGTGGAAGAGTGTCTAGAAATTGTGTGCAGGATGCACAGTGGGTGGTAAGTGTCAGTGTGGAAGTTCATGAGTATCAGAAAGTGAAAGATTGAGTGTTAATATTATGTCATGGGTTGGAAAATATCAAGATTGGTCATGGAAGAAATGTATCACTGATTTGTGTATCCGTCTGTAAAAGGTTTGAGGTGATCTAATAAGGAAGCTAGTGTCCTAGAACATTAAGGGTATATATTCTGTAGTTTTGAAGCTAGTGTTACAATATCAAACGTGTTAGTATTTCTATATCAGGGATTAGCTGAGTAATGTGCTAGTAACAGTAAGTACATTGGATTGGTGTATCAGTTAATATGGATAGAAAGATAATTGGGAGTAATAGTACAAGTGATCCAAGCAGTAGAGGAGAGAGACAATATATATATATAGAAGTAAGTAATAATAGTACCTTGCTAAATTTGATTATAGAGGTCGTATGTATCAGAGAATAGTCCGAGGGGTATAAGGATACCAGTGAGATGTCATGGTGTTGTAATGACTAAAGATAATTGTGTATTTATTGTGTATAGATGAGAACCTTAGGATGATTAGCAAATGTTAGAGGATGAGTTGTACCAAGTATCAAATAAAAAGATATACCCTAGTAACAAGAGCCGGAGTACCTCACGTATTATAAAAGTTTAGGTACAAGCATAATAAAGGAGAGACATGAGTAACTTGGTATACGGATATCATCAAAATGCATATGAGAGATGATGCCTTATCTAGACAGTAACAAGATTTAAGTAAGGCATCCTATAGGGAGTGATAAGTTGGACGAGGGTGTGCTAATAAAATACATGATTGAAAATGTATACAAGTGTTCCTTGCAAGAGAATGATTGAGAAATTTTGGTGATTGAAACAAATAAAGAAGGTAGTATCTTAGCAGTATTTTGTATAGTATCCTAGGTGGCAAGTGCCAGTGAATTAAGCATGTCCATGACCTAGAACTATATTATATCATTAGTATTTGGTAACCCTCAGTATTAAGAATGTCTTGACTAGGTTGATGATTAGTGAATGCTTAGTGTGATGGAATAGGCCACATGTGGCATAATAGGTTATCCCGTACCAGTAGAGGGAGACACCTCAGCAAGACAGAGACTGAATTTTATAATAGTTAGAGACTATATCCAAGTATGTAAAATAATATGATTGTATATTATAGGATATATACTATTTTAGACTGTGATTGATGGGGTTTGACCATAATAAGATTTGTATGAATAGGATATGACTGACCCAAGAGAGAGGGGTGAGAGTTTTAATTTCGAGGACAAAATTCTTCTAAGGGGGGTAGATTTGTCCCTACCATATTTTCTAGAAAATAGTATTTTAGTCATTTGGTAATTAATTAAATATTGTGCATGTTAAATTTTTATTTATTGTATTATTTATTTATTATTAGCATGTTAGATTTATTTTTGGACTTGTGTTAGTGGACCAACTAGTTTAGTTTAGACTCATGGACCAACATTTAATTCTAGTTAGAATTGAGCCCAATAATTAAAAGCCCAATTATTAGTAAACTTTCGTATCTAATGCTTGCTTGTAAAATAAACTAAGGCAAGATAGAAATATCACATAATAACTTGCATGCTTCATATAAACAACGTTTTGATTGGTATAGTTGGGTTAACTAGCCTTCACCAGTGTATTTCGATGTACTGGCCCTCGTTGCAACAGGTTCTCCGCACCAAGGAGACCCTGCAAGAAGCTAAAGCGACTCCCCAATCCAGTCTACCTATCAGCACATCCAGTTCGTGCCCTTAAAGTGTGTTTTGCAAGTTCCAGGAGCTCGTGCACATAACTTATGCAGCTCCGTGGAAAGGCGATAGCTTCGCCCGAATGTGTCTATAGCTTTGAAGTTATAGTAAAATGATGTAATATACAGGACAATTATCTCATTTTGCGTCCACTTTTGTAAGCCCGTGCGACAATTATCCGACTCGTTCAAGAGTTTGTATAAAGATATTTTTTTATCAATAAATAGAACTTTTTCATGTTTCAATATTGTGTTCAATTATCTGTGTACTCTGAATATATGCTCGTTATATAAAATATCTTGGCCTTGTGCGTTGTGCGGCATCACGCCCGGGGGACAACTATCGATTCTACGGAATCATGATGTGACATATTAGTATTAGAGCACACATTCAAGTTCCATTGACCCTCGTGTCGAAAAACTTCATTTAACGTTCTATTCCCTATGCGAACACTTGAACTCGTTTGGCCAAAATGAGATACGTTCCATACAGTGAGTCCATAATACATTATGAGCCTGATACAAGTTACCTTCTTTTAAAGGAATGACTCAAGCGCAGGCATCAGTGCTAGCACAAGGAGAAGTACAAGCCCATGAAAGTAGTTCCGGCACCTCAAAAAGTTTCAGAAGCCAGCGAGCTATGCCCTCTGTCGACCTGATTGAGCGAATGATGCCGATGCTTGAAGCAAACCAACAGAGGGATGAGGCTCGGAATAAGCGAGCCGAGAAGCGAGCTGAAGAGCGACAGAGCAAGTTCGAAGGCAATCTATGTAAACCCCCTCACCCAAAATAGATATTTTGTGTATATTTTATATTATTATAGGTATTGAATTTCTTTAGAGTATTCTATTATTTAATTAGCAAATGAATTTCTTGATATATTTACTTATATAAATATTTATTTAGAATCATTTTAGGTTATTTTAGATTTTTGAAATTAATTAGGATTTATTTGGATATATATAGTCTTAATATTAGATAGATGCTAATTTAGTGTTAATAGATATTAATAAGATTTTATAAATTATTTGTATTATATTTAATTATATTCAAGATTATAAATTATTGAGATAGATTCAAACTCTACTTTAAATTAATTCAAATCATGAACCTACTAGGAATACAACTTAATGTATATCATATCCTTATTTAAATTCATCATAATCCTATCCAAATTAACCAATCCTAGTTGTATTTAATTAAGTAGTCTCCACCATTATAAATACCTCATCCTTCATATTTTTTTCCCCAAATTCCTCTCTTTTTCGTCCAAAAATAGTCAAAATTCGTCATAAATTCAGCCTCATTTTCTACTAGTTATGACGAATTAAAAAGACGATATCTCCTAGCTCCGGACTCCAAACGCACTCCAGTTTTTTTTGTTAGAACGATAATGAGGTTAGCTTTCTGATTATATAATTTTTTTTACGAAATTATGAGTATTAAATTCTAGAAAATTCGTAGAGCACAGCATGTCCAAAAATAGACGTGTTTTGATGTTTTCGCGATTTCGGGAGAACCAGGAATCAGAATCACGAACCGTTTAAAGTTTCGGAAAGCTAATGTCGAGATCATCGACATATATTTTTCCTAGAATTTAATTTGAAATATTTACATACTGTTAATTCTGTAGAACTTCTATGTTAGAATTTAACCATCGGTGCACAATACAAAATTTGTATGTGCCATAATTCCCAAACGAATTTGAATTCAGACGAGCCATAAATTCTAGTATGTTTTTGATGCTGAAATATACAGGAAATCATGCATGAAAGTCGAGTTTATATCGGTTGACTTTTTGGTCAACAGATCGCCTCGATTTGCGTGCCATGAGTCTCGAGTTGATAAAATTCAGTTTCTTTGGACAAAATTTAGGAATTAACATAAAAATCAGAATAATAAGATTAAAATAGGATTTTAGAGTAACTATTCCAGAATTAAATAAATTAAAATAAATTATCTTTTGACGTGATAAATTTGTAATACATAGGCTATTTGGACTGTGACTTGGACCCTGATTCATACCAGCAGCAGGACCCCAGGCAAGATACCTTGCCAAATTGTTTACAGTACTTTGCATGCTATTTATATTTCTTTTTATTTATTTCATTTCTGTATAGTTTTTGCATGTGTAGTTTTTCTCCAGTCATTACTATGTATTAGATATATTGACACACACATGGCACTTAGTATCATGGGAGGACAATCATTAGGCGTATGGGCTTTTAACCACTCTAGTAAACCGTAGTATATAGTTCGCACTACGGACGTGTGTCGCGCTGGTCGCTACCCCAGAGGTATGTCGATTTCTGTAGAGTCGCGCTGGTCGCTACCCCAGAGGTATGTCGATTTCTGATATTCTAGACGGGTGTGTGAGTTGTGAGGCTTAGATCGAGTAGACTACCCTTGCCCATACATCAAAAAGTTGTCCTCATTTACATTCATATAGATTGTCTTGTACAGCGTACTTATCTATTTTCAAACCATATGCATGTTTACTGTATTCAAATTGGCTCGTATTTTCTGTATCTTGTTACGTTCCTCTGAGGACCTGGTCCGCTGCCAGGTGTATTTTTTTTGAGTATTTACAGGAGCGCAGATTTGGATGGTTACATGTGATCCGAGGATGTCTTCTCTTTGAGCTGTGATGGATAGCTGGTATTCTTATATTGTGTTGTGGTGTTGTACTCATATTGTATTTGCTCTTATATTCGAGTTGGTAGTGGATTTGTTTCCATCCAACTATCATCCTTAGATACTTCTTATTGAGATCTAGTTTCATAGTTACTGGTTATTTATTTCTATATGATTTTGGTGGATGAGATATAGATTTTACCCTTTTACTTGTATTACATTTTATACCACTTGTGGATTTTATATTCATATTACAGCGTACGTATGGATTTGGTTTCCATATATTGGAGTTGCCATATCCATGCGGCTGGCATGCTTACGTGTCCTAGTCCTACGTATTTTTGGGACTGGGGCGTGACAATCTAGAAGTCCGATTTGCAGTCAAGCAGAAACATGTAGATGTCCTACAACAGATCGTTCAGACCTTAGCCTCCAACAATTCCGCAACGACAGTAGTGGCACCGGTGGAGCGACCCACGCCTGAAGTCGAAATGCCTCAAACTCCAAAGAAGAAGAAAGTGACTACCTTCGACTTTGCCGACTTCAAGAAGGTCTGCAACACGTCTTTCAAAGGGACTGAAGATCCGGTAATGGCTCTAGATTGGCTGGCAGAGCTTGAGGATCACTTCAAATTGCTAGAGGTACCTGTGGAGAAGCGAGTTTCGTGTGCCCAACTACAGCTCCGCTTGAACGCGCACGATTGGTGGGACGTGCATCGAAGATCTCTCTCCGTAGACGAAGAAGACGAGACGATCGCGTGGGCTACCTTTCGTAGCGCATTAGAGGAGGAGTTCATACCCCCTCTCGTACGTCGGTAAAAGGAGAACGAGTTCGTACACCTTCGGCAAGACAATATGACCGTGATGCAGTACTCCGCTGAATTTAATCGGCTCGCCAAATTTGCAAGCGCCTACCTACTTGATGCAACGAGTCGAACAAGACGATTTGAAGGCGCCCTGCGACATGCCATCCATGCGCACGTGGTCGTTCCCCAATACTTGACCATGCAGAAAGTTCTGAATTATGCCCTTTCCCTTGAACCGCAGTATCCTTCAGTTCCTGTCGGCGTTGTGCATACTTCCAATCACAAGCGCCCTAGCAACGCGGGAGGAAACACCGCTCCAAAGCGTCCAAATAACGGCGGTCATCCGAAAGAAAATCTAGGGCAACGTTTTACCTACTGCAACAGACAAGGGCACACTGAAAACGATTATCGCCGAAGGATCGGGTCATGCCTCCGTTGTGGTGATTCAACCCATCAGCTTAGTAACTGTCCGCTCCCCTCCAAACTTTGCCCTCAACGTCCAAATCATGCCACAAGACCTCAACCCATCTGAGCCACGCCGCAGCAAGAGCGTCGTCAAACTCAATGTCGGGTGTACATTTTGACACGGGAGGAGGCCCTAGCATCAAACACCGTTGTGTCAGGTATATTGCTTTTTCAATAACATACATGCTCGCGTGATATTTGATTCTGGTGCTACGCATAACTTTATATCCACAAATTTTGTCGTAGAAAACAAGATAGAAATGACACCATTAAATCTATACCGTATTGTTAGCACCCAATCGGGCACGACGATACCTGTCCGTTCAGTATGTCATGGTGGTCACGTCTATATTGGGGAAAAAAAGTCTCGCTAGATATGTTAGTCCTAGATGTTCGGGATTACGACATCATCTTGGGGATGTATTGGCTCGGCGCTTGCTCGGCAACTATCGAATGTGCAGAGAAATGGGTTATCTTTCGTCTACCTGGAGAGACCAAATTCTGCTACACGAGTGGTTCAGCAACAGATACGTCAAAGACCTGTATGGTAATTTTTGTGATGTCAGCTCGGCAGATGCTACACTCTGGATGCGAGGGATACTTAACATCGGTTCGGGACACACATCTGGATTATGCAAACGTTGAGTCTTCTTTCGTTGTGACGGAATTCTTTGATGTGTTTCCGAGCGAACTACCTAGCATGCCACCCTACCGAGAAATCGAGTTCACTATCGATACCTTCCCAAATACCCAACCAATTTCTAAGGCCCCGTACCGAATGGCCTCTGCTCAACTAAAGGAGTTAAAGTGCCAACTACAAGAACTACTTGACCGTGGATATATTCTTTCGAGCGTGTCTCCTTGGGACGCACCTATACTCTTTGTAAAGAAGAAAGACAGGACGTTGCAACTCTGCATAGACTATCGGGAGCTAAATAATGTCACTATCTGAAATAAGTATCCCCTGCCCCGGATCAACGACCTCTTTGATCAGCTGTAAGGGACGTCGATATTTTCGAAGATAGATCTTCGCTCTAGCTACCACCAATTAAAGATCAAGCCAGAGGATATGCCAAAGTTAGCATTTTGCACCTACTATGGCCACTATGAGTTTTGTCATGCCGTTCGGACTGATGAATGCTCCTGCCGCATTTATGGATTTGATGAACCGTGTGTTCCGACCATTCCTCGATAAGTTTGTGGTAGTATTCATAGATGACATCTTAGTATACTCGAAGAATAAGGATGAAAACGCAGGACACCTGCAGATGGTACTTCAAACTCTTTGAGACAATAAGTTGTTCGCGAAGCTGAGCAAGTGCGAGTTCTGGTTGGACATCATATCTTTCCTCGGGCATATCATTTTCGCGAAGGGTATCTCAATAAACCGAAAGAAAGTTGAAGCCATCGTGAAGTGGAAGAGACCTGAGTCGACCAGGGACATTCGAAGCTTCCTTGGTCTAGCAGGCTACTACAGGAGATTCATAAAAGATTCTTCAAGGATCGCTTCGCCTCTAACTCATCTCACTCGGAAGGGAGTAACATTCACGTGGTCGGATGACTGTGAAGCTTCATTTATGGAATTAAAGCAATGACTCGTCTCAGCACCGATTCTTACTCTTCCAGACGGACTCGATGATTTTAAGATCTATAGCGACGCTTTAGGAAAGGGTTTGGGATGTGTCCTTATGCAGAGGGATAAGGTGATAGCCTTTGCGTCGAGGTAGTTAAAGCCTCACGAAAGGAACTATCCAACGCATAATCTGGAACTCGCAGCGGTGGTGTTCGCGTTGAAGTTATGACGGTATTACCTCTATGGCGTATCGTGTGAAATATTCATGGATCATAAAAGCCTCAAGTACCTCGATACTTAACATGATTTGAATCTACGTCAACGACGTTGGCTTGAAATCCTTAGCGACTTTGATTTGATGATTAGATATACACCGGACAAGGACAACGTTGTAGCTGATGCACTGAGTCGAGTGTTTGTTGGGAGCTTAGCTATCGATCATAGGCTGCGAAGAAATCTTGAAAATTTGGGCACTATACTCCGAATCAGATACAAAAAGGGGGCACAAGTTGTCACGCCCCGTTCTCCCGCAGGCAAATCGGCCGTTCCCGCTAGTCGAGAATCACCGCGCCAGCGCTCCCGCGGAACGATCGCTTTGACCCATCCGGGCGTGATGCCGCACGAGCGTGAGCCACGCCCGTACAAGGCCGTGGTCCATTGGCTGGCGGTAAGAGTTCTAAGCCACATAGTCGCACAGATTGTCCGAGTGCAGCGGAGTCATGAACGCATAGGCGATCGGTAACAGGTTTACTGAGTCGACAATATAGCGGAAGCATTAAAACACAAGTTGAAGTAAGGTAACTCTTTTATTGATATAAAACAAGTGTTACAGGCGGCGTATAGCCGAGATTATAAGTCGCTCAAGCCTCTCTCTCTCTGAAATAGTAAAAGCGTGCCAAGTGGCTACATTTGTGGAATGATTGTACAGGCGATATTCCGGCAATGTTCACAACATTATGTCTTGTATATGTGCTTCTGTTCTGGACGCAGCGTTCCAAGGCTTCAGAGTGATCTCCTGGCCTTAGCACGCACGAAGGAGGCATCCGCACCGAACGAGATTCTTCCGTACCCTGCATACAAACTGGTGGATTATCAGTACATTGAATGCACTGGTGGAGAAGCTACTCGCCCGCTCGACAAATTCAAACACGTAATACAGGTTCCGTGTACCAACTATTAAGTTGTCTTTCTAGTTGCCTTAGGATCAGTTTTATGCAAGATTTGAATAGCCTAACACGTGTAGCAGTGCGCCGTACGACATAAGAGAAAATACGGCGAGACTTACCAACTTACCATTTGGCCTTCCCTGTCCAAGGCAAACATTATTAATTCAAGCACGGACAAGTATAAACATTCAGGCGATAGCATATGCAAACACGAGAGCCATTTTAACATGATCGTTCAGGTGTTCAATTGTTTCTTGATGCGATGCAATGACTCGCACGCGGATAGCCGCTAAGCGAGGATGACTTGTCTATATAAACATGAGTCGCTGGCATAGCCATAAAGGACTAATCCCAGACGAGAATGGAACGCAATGAGAGTACACGATGCACTATGAACCATCTCGCCCGTACACGATGGATTTGCACAAGAGGTGGTCCCAGGCCAAGTGGAATGCAATGTAAGTACAAGAGGTGCTACAAACCACTTGCCCGTACACGATGGACCACCCGCAAGGTTCTATCCGGATCGGATCGGCCCCAGTTCCCCGGAGACCGTCCGTGGAACCATACCTCGTTTTCGAGTTGTCCGCGACATACAATTATTGGGTCTTTCAATTATCACGAGATACACGAGAACATGAGAACATGCGTGCACTAGAATATGAGAACACGAGTGCATGAGAACACGAGTACACGAGTACACGAGATACTTGAATCATGATTCTGTACAGTGAATAACTTGCCATGATGCATTCCCATGGTTCGGGGCTGCCTTTAGTGACCTAACGGTCCCGGATACTTGCAGGTTCAATCATGCACGGAATGACTACTTAGTAGTCTCCCGGGGTTTGGATGAAAATAAGGCAACATACAAGCAGACAAGCATGCAATTGTATAAATACAACATTCACGTTTGCTCGGGCCCGAAGGTAAGCCGAGGAGTGAGATCGTTAGGGGACTTTCCGAGCGACACGTTCTCGGGTAGCATGCGAGGATCTGAACATATATAAAAGCAATATTTCATTTCCATGTTCTAGCATAAGCAATACAAGTTGGGATTATTTCCTTAGCTAGGTGCGTTGATTTCGTATTAGCATGCAGGGGGTGAATTACCTAGCGACTAGCATGTATCATTCCAGATTTTATGTGTGCTGGCTAAGCAAAGACAAGTTCACCGTAGCCACCCACCTTAGCGATGTTTCACCTCGGTAGAGCGATACGTCAAGCGAGCCTCTGAAAGCCTAAGCTGGATTCCTGTAGGGACAACTCTGGATATCCCTTGCTTCTCATTTGAGGCAAAGCGGGTTGGGACAGTTGCACTTTTGCCGTTTGAGTCGGCAGTCCGCTAGAACGGAACGGGGTGTTACATCCTACCCAACTCAGAAAAAGTCTCGTCCTCGAGACTTACTGAGGACAAGCAGTACGTTTCAATCAATTTTTGATTTAACGATACAAGGCTGAGGCAAACCTATACAAGTCGTTATACTTGTTTATTTGGATATTCACTTGCACAAGCGTCGAGATCGGCATATCGCTTAGTCTGGATCGTGCGCACTTTCGAAGTGCACTTCTAGCGTGAGCACGTCAACCAGCTTAGTGATAGAGAAGTCTTAGCACTCGAGTTTCACCTTTTCTTAAGTCTTGGATCGTGCACAAGTTCAAGGCGTCCCTCGAATAGATGCATTCAACCAAACTTAGAGTTAGTGAAATCGGACAAGCTACTAGCGATACTCTCAAGGGTTCGCACAGGTTGGCACAAAGGCCACTCGCAGCACATATTATACAAGCAAGCATATCATATCATTCAAAACGTATTTTGAAAGTATTTAGACTTATTGTTGGAATATTCCATCGAGACATTGGGAGAGAGCATGCACATAACCCACGAACGAGCTTTCTAAACAGAGATATTCGAAATGAAGTCCAAAGGCGTAGAAGCCAGGCTCTGATACCAACATGTCACGTCCCGATCTCCCGCAGGCAAATCGGCCGTTCCCGCTAGTCGAGAATCACCGCGCCAGCGCTCCCGCGAAACGATCGCTTTGACCCATCCGGGCGTGATGCCTCACGAGCGTGAGCCACGCCCGTGAAAGGCCATGGTCCATTGGCTGGCGGTAAGAGTTCTAAGCCACAGAGTCGCACAGATTGTCCGAGTGCAGCGGAGTCATGAACGCATAGGCGATCGGTAACAGGTTCACTGAGTCGACAATATAGCAGAAGTATTGAAACACAAGTTGAAGTAAAGCAACTCTTTTATTGATATAAAACAAGTGTTACAGGCGGCGTATAGCCGAGATTATAAGTCGCTCAAGCCTCTCTCTCTGAAACAGTAAAAGCATGCCAAGTGGCTATATTTGTGGAATGATTGTACAGGCGATGTTCCGGCAATGTTCATAACATTATGTCTTGTATATATGCTTCTGTTCCGGATGCAGCGTTCCAAGGCTTCAGAGTGATCTCCTGGCCTTAGCACGCACGAAGGAGGCATCCGCACCGAACGAGGTTCTTCCGTACCCTACATACAAACTGGTGGATTATGGGAACACATAACGATGTTCGTGTCGTAATGCATGGCTTATCAGAGACTAAAGGTCGAGCACCAGAAGCCGGGCGGAGAGATGCAGAACCTTGCTATACCGGAGTGGAAATGGGAACACATAACGATGGATTTTATTGTTGGTTTGCCAAAGACGCAACGAAAAAATGATGCCGTCTGGGTCATCGTCGATCGTCTCACCAAGTCAGCTCACTTTCTGCCTATTAAAGTTACTTGGGGTATCGTCCGCCTGGCGCAAATCTACCTCAATAAGATCATTCGACTCCACGGTGTGCCCGTATCCATTGTCTCCGATCGAGATGGACGATTCTTATCACGCCTCTGGGAGAGCCTACAGTCAGCAATGAGGACGGAGTTGAAGTTCAGCTCCGTCTACAATCCTCAAACAGACGGCCAGATAGAGCGGGTAAACAAAATCATCGAAGACATGCTACGACTCTGC
Source organism: Iris macrosiphon (assembly GCA_036927795.1). Taxonomy (NCBI): domain Eukaryota; kingdom Viridiplantae; phylum Streptophyta; class Magnoliopsida; order Asparagales; family Iridaceae; genus Iris; species Iris macrosiphon. The sequence goes on from JAYESA010000007.1 coordinate 7,736,119, forward strand.
GCCTTGGACTTGAAGTCTAGTTGGGACATGCATCTATATTTAGTCGAATTTGCATACAATAATAGCTATCAATCCAGCATTCAAATGTCGTCGCATAAGGCGTTGTATGGACGGAAGTATAGATCTCCTATCTGTTGGGATAAAGTTGGTAAACGACAAATTCTTGCCCCGGAGCTCGTAGAACAAACCATCCAAAAGATCCGTTTGATCCACGAACGACTGAAGGTAGCACAAAGACATCAGAAAAGTTACTCAAACATGCACCGTCGACCTCTTGAGTTCTTAGAAGGCGATCGAGTATTTCTCAAAGTCTCGCCCATGTGAGGAGTTACCAGATTTGGAGCAAAAGGGAAGCTAAGCCCATGATTCGTCGGTCCGTTCGAAATACTTAAGAGAGTCGCCCCAGTCGATATCAGATTGTCCTACCACCATCATTATCTGAACTGCACGATATCTTCAACGTTTCACAGCTTAGAAAGTACGTGTACGATCCGAGTCTTGTGGTGGATCTTGATCAACTGGACTTGAAGGCGGACTTGATGTATGTTGAACACCCTGTGCGGATCTTGGATCACAAGGAAAACTGCTTCGAAGTCGTTCGGTTCCTCTCGTGCCCGTACTTTGAAAAAATCATTCGTTCGAAAAATCGACCTGGGAGCTTGAGTCTGAGATGAAGGAAAAGTTTCCTTCATTGTTTCATAGTGGTAGGTTCTATTCCTAAGGCTCGAGGACAAAATTTCCTATTAGTTGGTTAGGATGTGGTGCCCCGTTCCCTCTTTACGGGGAGCACGGCTAAAAAATACTTTTTGTATCGTTCGATCGGGATAGATTGAATCAAGATATTTTTCTCGTTACGGATTTGCTTCTTCGGAATCGATTTCCATATTCAGTGGACCGTGCCCCAAGGATGAACTTAGCGGCTGTAATGACCCGTCCGCTCAAGCGGACTGCCGATTCAAATGGCAAAAGTGCTAACGTTTCGACCCGCTTCGCTCAGCAAGATGACTCATTTGAGGCAAAATGATTTCCAGACTTGGCCCTTCAGGAGTTCCGGCTTAGGCTTTAAAATGCTCGCTCGGAGTATCGCTCGACCGAGGCGAATCATCGCTAAGGTGGGTGGCTACGATAAACTTGTCTTTGCTTAGCCAGCACACTTAAAATATGGACGATACATGCTAGTCGCTAGGTGAATCACCCATGCATGCTAATAAGAATACAACGCATCTAGCTAAGGGAATAATCCTAACTTGTATCGCTTGTGTTAGAACATGGCAATGAAACTTTGCTCATATATGGACCCTCGCATGCTAGCCTTGCCTTGTGCAACTAGACCCCGCTATGCCTCGAGTAGGACATTATACTCTTTGAAGTGCACTGCTTTGCTTGCTACCTGCACGTCCCTAGATAATATCGCTTGGTAAGTCCCTTTACGGTTTCACTCCTCGGCTTACCCTTAGGCATGAGCCAACGTAAATGCTTATATTCAATATAAATGCATGCTTGCCTGCTTATATGTTAACTTGGACTCGTTGCCTCGATTCAATGCTTGTCACATAATTCATGCCACAATCAAGTAAACAATTCCTTGTATTGCATTCATCTAAGTTCCCCGGAGGACTATCAAATAGTCGTTCCGCGCAAGTATGAACCTGAAAGTATTCGGAACCGTTAGGTCGAAGGCATTATTCCCGAACTAGGGGATTTGCACCAAATCAATAATTCATAAATCACACCTCGTGGAGCAAAACTCGTCCCATACTGAATTAACTGGCTTGGGAATCGATATACTATTGTGAACAATCCTGCCTCGAACTTGTACCGGATATATCATGCCCTAAACTTGATCCTGTACCTGACCAGAGACCCGAAGATTAGAGACCTGCATGGTCACGAGACAACTTGTGCACAAGGTCTTAGTTCCTGCGGACGGTCGCTGGGGTACTGACACCGATTCGTTTCTAACGGAACTCCTGATAGTCGCCTGCTTCGGACAGAGTGGCCTGTGATGCCTCATGTTTCTTGCGTCGTATGTCATTCTATCCCAAGACTAGAACCGTCCAAACTGCGGCGCCGTGCCATTGATCTCCTGTTCATATAGATAAGTCATCCTCGCTTAGCGGCTATCCGCGTGCGAGTCATTGCATCACAGTCAATAAACTAAAACACTTGAACATCCTCTGCAACACTTATGGATAACATGTATGCTCGTGCACCCGAAATAGAATCTCGCACTGAAACACTTGTGTTTGCATATGTTATTACCCCTGAATTCATTACATATATGCTCGTGCTTGAATTAACTTGGTTTGCCTTGGACAGGGAAGGACGGATGGTAAGTTGGTAAGTCTCGCCGTATTTTCTCTTATATCGCACGGCGTACTGCCACACGAGTTAGACTATTCATCATTGCCATGAAACTGATCCTAAGGCAAGACTTGAAAGATAACTTAATAGTTGGTGCACGGAACCTATATAACATATTTGGATTTGTCGAGCGGACGAGTAGCCTCCCCACCAGTACATTCATGTACTGATAACCCACCAGATTGCTTGCAGGGTGCGGAAGAATCTCGTTCGGTGCGGATGCCTCCTTCGTGCGTACTAAGGCGTAGAGTTTACTCCGAAGCCTTGGAGCGTTGCGTCCGAAACTGAAGCACATATACAAGACATAATATTGGAACATTGCCTATATATCATTCCACAAATGTAGCCACTTGGCACGCTTTTACTATTTCAGAGAGAGAGAGGATTGAGCGACTTGTAATCTCGGCCTAACGCCGCCTGTAACACTTGTTCAATATCAATAAAGAGTTTGCTTTACTTCAATACTTGTGTTATTCAATGCTTCCGCTATTGACGACTCTGTGAACTTGTTACCAATCGCCTATGCGTTTATTATTCTGCTGTATTCGGACAATCTGTGTGACTCTATGGCCTAGACCTTTTACCACCAGCATGGACCACGACCTTGCACGGGCGTGGCTTACGCTCATGCGGCATCACGCCCAGATGGGTCAAGCGATCATCCCGCGGTAGCGCTGGCGCGGTGATTCTCGCCTAGCGGGAACGACCGATTAGCCTGTAGGAGATCGGGGCGTAGCAACGGCAGAGTCAAGAGGTACCTCTCCGCAACAAATTTTCTTGCCTAGTTTTCGTTATGGCCTTGTTGCTTTCGTGCTTTTGAGTTGGTTTTCGAATTTTTGTTTTCTTGAACTATTTTAATGGATTTATTATTTTCGTTCGTTGAACTGCATTTTATTTTCGAGCTTGGAAATAGTAGAAGAGGTATTGATCATATGTTTGTGGTAAGGCATGTGATCATGCAGTAGACATCGCGCGAGCGGAGTCTTGAAGCACCTCTTTCCTTTTCTCTTCCTACCAACTTGTGAGTGGCTATAATTCGATATAGTCGACCTTTATTCCAAGTCTTCACATCTAAAATCATGCCTTCTTGATTGTTCCGATCAAATAATACCATAATAACTAAAAGATGTCAAGATAAAATAAAATAAACTTGGATTACTTCTGCTTGTGAATCAACTTGTGAACGGTTACCTTGTTGCATGCTAGTTCGTTTGCAATGTTCTTTCATCATGTTTCAATTCTAGTTAGAATATATATACTTCTTCTATTATTGAGCTATGTATAGAACACACCTTGCTATGAAATAAACTGATTGGTGACTATACAAAACAGATAATGTCCTGTTACTTGTCTCGTGCTTGTGTTGCCTAAAACTGCCTCGATTGATAACTTAGTAGACTTCGCTTGGTCACGGACAACTTGTACATAAGGTCTTAGTTCTTGCGAACGGTCGCTGGGGCACTGACACCGTTCTAATCTGGACAGAACTCCCTGATAGTCGTCTGCTTCGGACGGGATGGCCTGTGATGCCCCTGTTCCATGCGTTGCATGTCATTCCATCCCAAGACTATAGCTCGTCCACTATGGCAATGTGCCAGTGATCCCCTCGTATATTTAAACTGTGCAAGCTAACTATGTCTTCGTATCAGGAAAGGTCATGGTAAGTATTATGCAGGTGGTTCAGACGGGAAGGTAAAAGTCACCGAACGGTGGCATATTTAATTCAAAAACTTCTATATCTAATGCTTGCTTGTAAAATAAACTAAGATAAGATAGAAATACCACATAATAACTTGTATGTTTCATATAAACAACGTGTTATTTGGTATAGTTGGATTAGCTAGCCTTCACCAGTGCATTTTGATGTACTGACCCTCGTTGCAACAGGTTCCCCGCACCAAGAAGACCCTGCAAGAAGCTAAAGCGACTTCCCAATCCAGTCCACCTACCGGTACGTCCAGTTCGTGTCCTTGAAGTATGTTTTACAAGTTCCAGGAGCTCGTGCACATAACTTATGCAGCTCCATGGAAAGGCGATAGCTTCGCTCGAATGTGTCTATAGCTTTGAAGTTTTAGTAAAAGGATGTAATGTACATGACAATTATCTCATTTTGCGTCCACTTTTGTAAGCCCGTGCGACAATTATCCGACTCGTTCAAGAGTTTGTATAAAGATGTTCATAATCAATAAAGAGAACTTTTTCATGTTTCAACATTATGTTCAATTATCTGCGTACTCTGAATATGTGCTCGTTATATAAAATACCTTGGCCTTGTGCGTTGCGTGCCTAGGCACGCATAATATCACATCCGGGGGACGACTATCAATTCTACGGAATCGGGACGTGACATGGAGGAGGGAGGCGGAGGGGGATAAGGAGGCGGGGAGGAGGGGGAGGCGCGGGAGAGGAGCTGGAGGCGAGGGGAGGTGGCGTGGGGCGGCGGGAGAGGGGGGCACGGGGGAGGTGGGTGTAGTGCCCCGTTCCCCCTATTCGGGGAGCGCGGCTAAGAAATACAAGACGGTATCGTTCGATCGGGATAGATTGAATCAAGTACGCGTCCTCTTTATGGATTTGTTTCTTCGGAATCGATTTCCATATTCAGTGGACCGTGCTCCTAGGATCGACTTGGCGGCAGAGTTAGGAGGGACCTCTCCACTGCATCTTTTGTTGCCTCAGTTTTTGCTGTCGCTTGTTGCTTTCGTGCCTTGGGTTGGTTTTCCGATTTGCTTGCATTTTCTTGAACGATTTTGATGGATTTTATTGTTTTCGTTCGTTGAATTGTACTTAAATTTTGATATTAGAAAGAGTGGAAGAGGTATTGAACAGTTATTCGTGGCAATGCAGGTGAATGAGCAGTAGATAATGTATGAGCGGAGTCCTGAAGCACCTCCTTCCTTCTCCCTTCCAACAAACTAGTGAGTGGCTTATATTCGATTCAGTTGACCCTTCTTCCAAGTCTTCATACCTAAAAATCTTGCATTCTTGTTGCCCGATCAAACGATACTAAGTAATAACTAAAAGATGTCAAGATAAAAAGAGAATAGACTTGGATTATTATGCTTGTCGACTAAACTTGTGAACGGTTACCATATTGCATGTTAATTCGTTTATAAGTTCTGCCCATGCTTCAATTTTAGTTAGAATGCTTACTTCTTCTATAAATTGAGATATGTGTAGAACACACTTGTTATGCCACAACTATTCAGGGAGACTATACAAAATAAATTATATCATGCTACTTATCTCAAAAATGCTTATTGCCTCAAACTGCATCAATGGATAACTCAATATAAACGCCGTAGATCACGGACAACTTGTGCACAAGGTCAATGGTTCCTGCGGACGGTCGCTGGGGCACTGGCACTGATCCGGACGGAACTTCAAGAATAGTCTCTCCCACTGGGCAGGATGGCGTGCAGCGATACATGTGCCTCCGTCATCTTGGCCCCGAGACTAAACCGTCCATTATGGCATCAAGCTAGTGATCCCCTCGTATATTTAAACCTGTTGCAAGCTAACTTGTGTCTTCATGGCAGGAAAGGACATGGTAAGTATTGTGCAGGTGGTTCAGACGGGCAGATAAAAGTCACCGAACGGTGGCAAGTTCATTTGAGTAGTTTCAATATATACTGCTTCCTTGTAAAATAAACTAAGATAAGATAGAAAGTCCACAAATAATATGCATGCTTCATATAAATAACGTATTAATTGGTATAGTTGGGTTAGCTTGCCTTTACCAGTACATTTCGATGTACTGACCCTCGTTGAAACAGGTTCTCCGCACTAAGGAGAGCCGAGCGAGGAGCCGAAGTTATCCCCCAATCCAGTCCAGCTGTAGGCGCGTCCTGAGCGTGCCATCTTTTGAAGCAAATCTTTTGAAGCAAGGAGCTAGCAAACCCAAACTCAATGCAGCTCCGTGGAAAGGCCATCATTCCACCAGGAGGTCTTTACATTTTGAAGTTTTATTAAAGGGATGTAATGTACATGACAACTATCTCATTTTGTGTCAATATTTTGTAAGCCGCGTGGCAACCTTATGACTCAGTTCAAGAGTTTGTAATAGATATTCATTATCAATAAAAAGAGAACTTTTTCATGTTTCAACTTTGTGTTTCAATTTATCTGCGTACCCTGAATATGTGCTCGCTATGCAAAACAAAAAAATACCTTAGCCTTGTGTGGTACGCAATCTAGGCCCGTACGGCGTCACGCCCGGGGGACGACTATCGATTTCATGAAATCGGGGCTTGACATGTTGGTATCAGAGCACAGCTTCAAGTTCCTTTGACCCTCGTATTGGAAAAGTTCCTTTAACAAATCTTTGTGCGAACTCTTGAACTCGTTAGACTAAAATGAGATACGTTCATACAATGAGTCCATAATACATTATGATCCTGATATAATTTACCTTCTTTTGAAGTAATGACTCAAGCGCAATCCTTGGCGCTAGCACCGGGCGAGATGCAAGCCCAATAGAGCAGTTCCAGCACTTCAGGAAGCTCTCGGAGCCAACGGGGTATGTCTCAAGCCGATCTGCTTCAGCAAATATTGCGGATATTGGAAGCTAACCAACAAAGGGATGAGGCTCGTTATGAACGGGCTGAGAAGCGAACGGACGAGAGATTACTCAAGTTTCAAGACAATATAGAGACACGATTCTCAGTCCAGTAAAAGCAGGTAGATACCCTGCAGCAGATTGTTCAGACTTTGGCCTCCAACCAGTCCGCGGCAACAGCAGCGACACCGGTGGAGCGACCTGCACTTGAAGTCGAGATGCCTCAAACTCCAAGGAAGAGGGAAGTGACTGCCTTCGACTATGGCGACTTCAAGAAAGTCTGCAACACAGCATTCAAGGGGACTGAGGATCCGATTGTGGCTCTAGATTGGTTGGCCGAACTTGAGGATCATTTCTCACTGCTGGAAGTACCTGAAGAAAAGCACGTCGCATGTGCTCAACTGTAGCTCCGTCTCAATGCGCACGATTGGTGGGACGTGCATCAACGATCTCTTCCAGTTGATAATGGAGGGGAGGCGATAGCATGGGCCACCTTCCGTGGCGCATTTGAGGAGGAGTTCATACCCCCGCCTGTACGTTGTCAGAAGGAAAATGAGTTTGTGCAACTGCGGCAGGGCAGCATGACAGTTAAGCAATACTCCGCCGATTTCAACAGGCTTGCCAAGTTTGCCAGCTCCTATCTGCCCGATGCAGCGAGTCACGCCAGGCGATTTGAAGGCAATCTACGTCATGCCATCCACGCGTACGTAGTCGATCCACAGTACCAAACAATGCGGGAAGTTCTGAATCACGCCCTCTCTCTTGAACCGCTGTATCCTCATGTTGCTGCCCGTTGTGCACACTTCAAATCACAAATGCCATAGCAATGAGAAAGGAAACACCGCTGCAAAGCATCAAAACAACGACGGCAACAGAGAGAAAATTTAGGACAACGATGCGAATATTGTCGGAGGATAGGGCATGCTGCAAGCGACTGTCGTCGGAAGCACGGACTATGCCTCATATGTGGAGCTTCTGATCACGCCATTCCGAACTGTCCAAAATACTCAGAACGTCGTCCTCAACAACCAAATCAGGCTGCTACAAATCTGGCCAATCAAGCTGCACCTCAACAAGAGCGTCGCCAAGCTCAAGGTCGGGTCTACACAATGACTCGGGAGGAAGCTCTGGCTTCAGACACTGTTGTGTCAGGTATTTTACTTTTTAATAATATACCTGCACGTGTGCTATTTGACTCTTGTGCAACGCATAGTTTTATATCCATAAATTTTGTCGTGGAAAATAATATAGAAATGTCTCCGTTGTACCTAGATTTAAGTGTTAGCACCCCCTCCGGCACGAAAATACCTGTCCGTTTAGTATGCCAAGGTGGTTACGTCTGTATTGGAGGAAGGAAGCTATCGCTAGATGTTTTAGTTCTAGATGTTCGGGACTATGATATCATTTTGGGAATGGATTGGATCGGCACCTGCTCGGCAACTATCGAGTGTGCAGAGAAACGAGTCTTCTGCCTGCCTGGAGAAGCCGAATTCTGCTACTTGAGTAGTCCAGCAACTGATGCGACCAGGGCCTGCATGGTGATTTCTGCGATGTCTGCTCGACGAATGCTACACTCAGGATGCACGGGATACCTAGCGTCGGTTCGGGACACACAGTCGGACTGCGCAAACGTTGAGTCTTCTTCCGTTGAGGCGGAGTTCCCTGATGTGTTTTCGAGCGAACTATCCGGTATGCCACCAGACCGAGAGATCGAGTTCACCGTTGACATATTTCCAAATACTCAGTCGATTTCTAAGCCTCCGTACAGAATGGCCCCAGATGAATTGAAAGCGTTAAAGTGCCAACTTCAAGAGTTACTAGATCATGGGTTCATCCGTCCGAGCGTGTCTCTGTGGGGCGCGCCTGTGCTCTTCGTAAAGAAAAAGGACGGGACGCTACGCCTCTGCATCGATTATCGGGAGATAAATAAAGTTACTATCAGAAACAAGTATCCTCTGCCAAGGATAGATGATATCTTTGATCAACTCTAGGGGGCAACAGTGTTCTCAAAATTTAATCTTCGCTCGGGCTACCACCAGCTGAAGATTAAGCCAGAAGACATGCCAAAGACTGCCTTTCGAACCCGTTACGGGCATTACGAGTTTTTCGTTATACCGTTTGGACTGATGAATGCACCTGCTGCATTCATGGATTTGTGCATTCATGGATTTGATGAATCGAGTGTTCCGGCTATTCATCGATAAATTCGTGGTAGTTTTTATCGATGACATCTTGGTGTACTCGAAGAATAGGGATGAACACGCAGGACACCTGCAGATTATGCTTTAAACCCTTCGAGACAATAAGTTGTATGCCAAGAGAAGTAAATGCGAGTTCTGGCTGGACAACATATCCTTTTTAGGGCATATTATTTTTGCACATGGTATTTCAGTTGACCCAAGGAAAGTGGAAGCCATTATGTAGTAGAAACAGCCGAAGTCAGCTAGCGATATTCGGAGTTTCCTTGGTTTGGCGGGTTACTATCGTAGATTCATTCAAGACTTTGCTAGAATCGTGTCACCTCTGACTCAGCTCACTTGAAAAGGTGTAAAGTTTACTTGGACGGACGACTGTGAAGCTTAGTTTACGGAGTTAAAGCAGCGCCTCGTCTCTGCTCCAATCCTTACTCTGCCGGATGGACCTCATGACTTCAAAATATACAGTGACGCGTCAAGTAAGGGTCTAGGGTGTGTCCTGATGCAAAGGGATAAAGTGATAGCCTTCACGTCGAGGCAGCTAAAATCTCATGAGAAGAACTACCCAACGCATGATCTTGAACTTGCCGCAGTGGTGTTCGCGCTGAAGCTGTGGCGCCACTACCTTTACGGTACCGTGCGAGATCTACACAGACCATAAGAGTCTGAAATATCTTTATACATAAAAGGATTTGAATATTCGACAACGGCGTTGGCTTGAACTCCTTAGCGACTTTGACCTCATGATCAGATACACGCCTGGCAAAGGTAATATCGTAGTTGATGCACTGAGTCGAGTGTTCGTTGGAAGTTTGGCTATTGATGATAGGCTGCGTCGAGATCTTGAATCCTTGGGCATTACACTACCAATCAGGTACAAAATGGGGGCTCAAGTGGCTCAATTGTGCCTCGAGCCTGACTTGTTACAAAAAGTCAAGTTCGCTCAGAAGGATGACCTGTTCCTACAAAAGATGCAAGGTCTTATTTCAGCAGGAAAGGTATCCGACTTTGTGGTAGGCACGGACGGGATGATCCGAGTGAAGGAAAGACTGTACGTTCCGAACGATGCGATCCTCAGAAAAGAGATACTCACTGAAGCTCATTATGCTAGTTATACTTCTCATCCGGGTAGCACAAAGATGTATCGAGATCTTCGAACGACATTTTGGTGGCACGACATAAAACGAGACGTGGCATAGTTTGTGTCGTATTGCATGGCTTGTCAGAGAGTAAAGGCCGAGCACCAGAAGCTAGGCGGAGAGATACAGAACCTCGCTATTCCGGAGTATAAATGGTAACATATAACAAGGATTTTATTGTTGGCTTGCCAAAGACGCAACGGGGGAATGATGCCGTCTGGGTCATTGTTGATCGACTCATCAAGTCCGCTCACTTTCTGCCTATCAAAAGTACTTGGAGTGCCGACCGCTTGGCTCAGATCTACCTCAACGAAGTCGTTCGACTCCACGGCGTACCCATATCCATAGTCTCTGATAGAGATGGTCGATTCATATCGCGTTTCTGGGAAATCCTACAGTCAGCAATGGGGACGAAGTTGAAGTTCAGCTCCGCCTACCATCCACAGACAGACGGCCAAACGGAACGTGTCAACCAGATCCTCAAAGACATGCTACGACTCTACGCCTTGGACTTGAAGACGAGTTGGGACTTGCATCTACCGTTAGCTGAATTTGCTTACAACAATAGCTTTCAATCCAGCATTCAGATGGCGCCGTATGAGGCATTGTATGGGCAGAAGTGCAGATCCCCGAACTGTTGGAACGAAGTTGGAGAACGGCATATTCTTGGCCCGGAGCTCATGGAGCAAACCGTTCAAAAGATTAGCTTGATTCGGGAAAGACTAAAGGTAGCTCAGAGTCGCCAAAAGAGCTACACTGATACGCATCGACGGCCACTTGAGTTTCTAGAAGGAGACCGTGTATTTCTCAAAGTTTCGCCCATGCGAGGAGTCACCGGATTTGGAGCAAAGGGGAAGCTAAGTCCAAGATTCGTCGGTCCGTTCGAAGTACTAAAGCGAGTTGCCTCAGTTGCATATCAGATTGCCCTACCGCCATCCCTATCCAAAGTGCACGATATTTTCCATATTTTTCAACTTAGGAAGTATGTGTATGACCCGAGTCACGTGGTGGATCTTGATCAACTAAACCTTAGGGCAGACTTGACGTATGTAGAATAACCTGTGCAAATTTTGGATCGGAAAGAAAAGCTGCTTCGAAGTCGCTCGGTTCCTTTTGTGCGCGTGCTTTGGCGAAATCACTCGGTCGAAGAATCCACTTGGGAGATTGAATCTGAGATGGGGGAAAGGTTCCCCTCATTATTTCCTAGTGGTAGGTTCTATTCCTAAGTTTCGGGACAAAACTTTCAATTAGTTGGGTAGGATTTGGTATCCTATTCCCCCTATTCGGGAAGCGCGGCTAAGAAATACAAGACGATATCGTTCGAACGAGATAGATTGAATCAAGAACGCGTCCTCTTTATAGATTTGTTTCTTCGGAATCGATTTCCATATTCAGTGGTGTAAACCCCCTGATTTTTCAGGATTTTTAAAATTAATTTTTCACAATTTCTCTGGAATTTTCTGGGATTTTTAACTAATTAAAACTAAAGTATTTTAAAAGTGAATGATTTTTTAAATAATGTTAATTAATATTAAAATATTATAAAAATAATATTTTTATGTGTAAAATGAAAAATTAGACTTAGGGTAATTTTCCGAGAATTTATTGGACCCCGAAAATATTTTTAAAGACCTAAAAACTAAGTTTTAATAAACCCTAGATTAAACCCGGTTCAATTGAACCAAACCAACCCGAACCAGACCGGTCTAACCGAACCGAACCCAATTCTTAGTGGGTCGGGTCGGATCCGAACTGAACCCGACCCGGCCCCGTTAACCCGCTAGACCTAAAATCCCTAACCGAAATACCCGACCCCTCGTCTCCCCTCCGCCGGCCGAACCGCCGTGGCACCTCGCCTCCCAACCGCTCCGGCTCCCCCGCACCCGCCGCCATTGTCGCTTCCCTTCCCGCCTCGTCGCCTCCCGTAATCGACGAAATGGCCGCCCTGCTCAGCCCCGACCTCCCTATAAAACCCCATCTCCTCCGCCAGAGCCCCCGACCCCGGCCGCCTCGACGCTAACCACCACCTCCGTCGTGTCCTCCGCCTTCAGACCTAGCACCCCAGCCCGTCTTCTTCGGCGACCCCGAAGACCGAGCCGCCTCCGCCTCTCTCCCCGACCCGCAGCTCCGCTTGAACCCCCGCAGCGGCAGCCCTGGTCGACGAAGACCCCGGCGAGTCGACGGCTCCAGCCGCCTTGCCACCCTCCCCGCAGCACCTCAGCCGAGCCGCCTCCGCGAGCTCCTTCGGCGAAGCCCTTGGCCGCAGCCCACAGCCGTGCCCCAGCTCCGGTGAACTCCGGCCGCCGGAACCCTAACCCTAGTTTCGTCACCGTGTCGCGTCGCGGACACGGGAAAATCCAGTTCTGCGTAGCCTTGTTCAGGTACCCTTTTCTCTCTCCTCATTGTCCCATTTTTTTTGTTCCGTCTGTTGTGACACGAACCCTGCGTGACCCTCTCGATGCCCGTGCAACCCGCTCGGTGTGTCGCGTCCTGTGGTGATCGCGAACTGCGATCCAAAAGCAGGAAAATAAATACCCATTTCCCCCCGGAACTGAGTGTGCCCCACCAAATGGGACGACTTGGTCACGTGCGGTCTTCACCGAAAGGTGCGCACCATTGATACGGACGTATGAGATTTCGCAGAAGTTGATTTGGATGTGCGTGCACACCGGAATCAACGCGTATCCGCCGACAACGCCCCGTATCGGCCTATTCTGGATCACATTGTAACTTTGTGTACACACGTCGGATTGAAATGAAACTTGCGCCATCGGACTCATAGCAATACGCTGGTCCTGTGACCCAAGTTTGGTTTGATTCTAAGAACGTTGACAAAATCGCGTATCGTGGGCCCCACGGCTCCACTTGACGGGCGATTTTGTGATCGGCTCATCGAAATCCAATTATGGAAGTTCTGTTGGGTTTGTATCATCGTTCTGGACTTGTTGACACTAAGTTTGACGAATTTGGAGACCTTTGCTTCTGACACATTTTTCGGTGCAAAGCGGCCCACATGTGGACCCCGCTTTGACCAGAAACTGTCATTTTTGCCCCTGTGTCCAAATTAGACTCAAGGACAGGCGTTTCTAACTATTTTATATTTTCTTAATCTGATGGTGATGTTTATTTCAGCAACCGGAGGAGTACCAGCAAATTCCACTAAGACCAGAGCTATAGTTGGAGCCAGAACCCCATGCAAGTGTACCTTGCCAACCTTGCAGTTTTGTTATTTATTTCTTTGACTTAAATTAATTGTTGTACATGCTTAACCTAGGACTGTGTGATATTACTTAGCGTCCGAATAATATTCGGGTGCCAACACCGTACGCGGAGTTGTGTAACGTCACCTAGAGATGGATATCGAGACCCTTTATATTCTCGTACTTGCATTATCAAGTACGTTATACCCCAGGACACCTGACACTATTCATAAGACAGAATCTTCCTGAGATATTCATGGTAATTCTGTATAGGTTACAAGTTTCATGACTTATTCTTTTACTTAGATATTATATGACTGGATGCATTAGTTATGATCCTGCGTGGCATGGACATGAGACGTCGTGGACATGAGACGTATGATTATATTGGGTGGGGAGAGACACACAGGCTACAGGTTGATTATATTATGACGGTGTCGTAGTATCTCTCTGAGCTAGACAACTGCATGATATCACTGCTACCGGCTTCCTGATACCGAGCTTGTAGTGGACTCAGCCTGAGCTCTAGTGATGCTCTCATCTTGCATATCACTTAGCTGGTTATATAGTTTACCCTATTGATTCATTTATTGCTGCACTGTATTTATTTTGGCATGAGTTATCTTGTACCTTGCTATGTCCCCTGAGGGCCTGGATCCTGATTATGTCCCCAGGTATAGCAGACGAGATCGATCCTGAGGTATACGGAACAGGAGCAGGAACAGGAGTAGAAACAGGAGCAGGCACTGGAGCAGTACCAGATCCAGTAGACGAGTGATCCCTGAGGATATCTTCTGAGTATATGCTTTATCCATACTCGGTAATTGCAGTTGTTATCTTTATTTCTGTATCTTGACTATTGTATCAGACTTGTTATCGGGTTGTTCTCCAATTTATTTACTTGTGACTTGATGATGTTTATATTTCCTTTTGTTGATATTGTTGTATTCATTTCTGTGGATGAGATTAGTATTTGCACCCTCATTGTTGTATTACAGCTTAAGTACGCCCCGATGGATCCATTTAATTGGGTTTGTCAATCGGTGTGTGCTGCTGGCCATTGCCACGTGTCTAGTCCCTCGATATTTTGGGACTGGGGTGTGACAAGTGGACTATGCCCCTAGGATCGACTTAGCGGCAGAGTCAGGAGGGACCTCTCCGCTGCATCTTTTGTTGCCTCAGTTTTCGTTGTCGCTTGTTGCTTTCGTGCCTTGAGTTGGTTTTCAGATTTGCTTGTATTTTCTTGAACGATTTCGATGGATTTTATTGTTTTCGTTCGTTGAATTGCACTTAAATTTCGATATGGGAAAGAGTGGAAGAGGTATTGGACAGCTGTTCGTGGCAATGCAGGTGAACGTGCAGTAGACAACGCACGAACGGAGTCCTGAAGCACCTCTTTCCTTCTTCCTTCCAACAAACTAGTGAGTGGCTTATATTCGATTCAGTTGACCCTTCTTCCAAGTCTTCACACCTAAAAATTTTGCATTCTTGTTTCCCGATCAAACGATACCAAGTAATAACTAAAAGATGTCAAGATAAAAAGAGAATAGACTTGGATTATTATGCTTGTCGACTAAAATTGTGAACGATTACCATATTGCATGCTAATTCGTTTATAAGTTCTCCCCATGCTTCAATTTTAGTTAGAATGCTTACTTCTTCTATAAATTGAGATATGTATAGAACACACTTGTTATGCCACAACTGTTCAGGGAGACTATGCAAAATAAATCATATCATGCTACTTGTCTCAAAAATGCTTATTGCCTCAAACTGCATCAATGGATAACTCAATATAAACGTCGTTGATCACGGACAACTTGTGCATAAGGTCAATGGTTCCTGCGGACGGTCGCTGGGGCACTGGCACTGGGAGGAACTCGGTGGCGGGGAGGCTGTGAGGGCACGGGGAGGAGGGGTGAGGGCTCAGGTGGGGAGAGGGAGGGGGTGGGGTGGGGTGGGGAGGGGGGTAGTTTAGGTATTTAAAATTTTTTTTTATAGCCTTTAACGTTCACTCCAAACGGACAAATGACGGGAGGGAGCTTTTTGAGCAATTTTTTTTTTTACGAAATGGTGTATTTGCTATAAATGTCTAATATGTCTTAATTTGTGAAAGTAGGTAATCTAAGAATGATTTATTTGCACTTTATCCATTTTTAATGGAGAGATTAGTTTATAACTCGGTGAAAAGGACACATATATATATATATATATATATATATATATATATATATATATATATATATATATATATTATTTTTTTAACGGATTTGTAACTAAATTCTTAAAAAAAATTTAAACCGTGTCAATTCCTACGAAAGCCTCCCATAGTAATTAATAGGTCACGATCCTAAGGACGACATTATAAAATTATGGACATTCAGGTACCTAGCTCTTAAATTATTTAATTACATGAATGATGAGTTAGTGATTAATCGATCTGGCTCGTTAAGAGTGCAAGTAATTTTCGGGGAGACTTCACTCTTAACGCATGATCTTGCAATTTGTTCGACTTGCAGCACAACATGAGCAACTATTGATGGCTATGTAAATTGTTTCACTTGGTTCCCTTTTAACACATCACACCATCCATTATAGAGGTGAGCATTATTTGGTTTTAGACCGAAAAAGAATCGATCTGATTCGTTACGTTTTTTGTTTTAAAAATACAAAAAAAATTATTTGGTTTCGGTTTTGTATTTCACTTTCGATCAAAAATTAAAAATCGAATAAGACTTATATAATTATGTAAATATATTCAATTATATACATATTTTATGATTAAAGATGTCTATATGCAATATTACTTTTGTTACTATCGGAACTTAATCAATGATGGTAGAACTAGAAGTTGAAGTCGAGATCAGGAATTCACATAAAAGTTTTCTCATTGATTTGTCTCGATCCAACGAACAACTATATAATGATTATGATTACAACTTGCATACAAGATAACAAAAGAATCAGAAAAGATAAACTTCTCGTTTTTTCTTACAATCGCTGTTGCAGACGGACAAAACAAAGTTACAACACGAAAAATAGAAGAGGAAGAAGAAGAAACTCTGTTTGCTGAGGTGATGAAGATCACCGTTGCTCAAAGCAAGTTTCGCCCCACACGATCTGCTTTCAGGAACCAGCAAGTTTACAAATAACTTCTGGAACACTCACTGTCACCTCCTGTTTGGACTCACACGAACTTATTGGATTTTAATGGCTGCAACAACAACTCTTTTCGTTTCCTCTATTTTCGAAGTAACTCCTCAATGGAGACACGGAAAGAGTATTTATAGAGGAGCCAGGCCGTCCATTAGTTACGGAAAGATATGAACCAAATAACTGCAAATCCCACAAAGATAGGCACAAAATAATTCAAATTCAAAAAAAACGGATCTGAATAACTGACAATATCTTTCCATAATCGTTCAAATATATCCGATAGTAGCGGCCACGCAAGCAACCGCTCAAGCGGCACATGCGACAACGCATGCACCCGCACATAACCGAGCGCATGAAATGTGCACAAGCCGATGCTGACGTGCTAAGTGCAAAGTATGCAAATAAAGTGACACTTTGCGTCCGAGTCCGAGTCTGAGTTACGTAACTCCTATGAAAATAATTCCAAGAGCATGATAAAAAGCATAAATGCTTTCATTGTGGAGTTAATCATTTTTTTTCCTAATAAAAGACCCCCACATGGCACTCATGTGCCCCACCACACTCCATGTGCACAAATTAACTCATATAAAGTATTATATTAAGATATCCACTTGGTGGTGTAGCCAATGTGGAACTATTTTTCTTAGTCTAACTTTAACAAAAAAATATTGTTCGTATTATCTCAACAAAATGTTATACTTTCTCACTCACTTCAACAACCAACCAAACATAAAATTATAGGATTTTTTCCTTCTAAGATCCTTTCCAATGAAATTTTTTAAAATTGAGTTTCTATCATACTCGACACTGTACTTTAAAAAAAAATTATCCTAGTTGGTAGAGTTACATAAAATTTCTACACACAAAAAAATATTTTCCAACAGTTCTTCATTTCTATCCTACGTGACACAAAATAAAAGAATCAATTTAATGATGTATGATCCAACATTAATTGTTATGAGAGATAAAAAAAATTTATGAGAGTTTCTAGTAGAAATTCTCTATCTTACACCACCGTTATATAAGATAAAAATTGAAATATAAATCATGGTCGGAAGAAGTTCTTTTCTAACAATTTTTTTTTTTTTTTTTATCACAGTAATAGAAAAGATAGAAACCTCCATTGAAGTTGGAGGTTTTCCAAATGAAAGATTTTTCAATTTGTTCAACTTTACTGCAATGAGTATTGCACGTTGTTGGTAACAAGTCGCACAAGTGTCATAGTTTGTTTAGATACAAAATTAGCTTAAATATACATTCAATAAGTAAATAATTTATATACTGAAAATAAAAATATCGGATGGTAATTTACTTGATACCAGTCCAAATCGGTTGGTTCTGAATACCGGTTATTAAAAGTACACTAAGTAAATTCACGCATTGCACGCAAAATATATTTTGTATATAATATTATTAAAAAAGAGTTAAATATTTAAATATATATTTAAATTAAAATTTATTATATATATTTTTATATTTTAATTAAGATTGATTATATTTTAATTATAATTTGATATGAATATATTTCAATTTTTTATAAAAAGTTTTGAAAACGGCTAGTAAACTAAGATATATATATATATGCTCACATAATTAAAAATAAATAAAATTTAACTTAATTGTTTAACTATGTAATATTATCTAATTACAGTAAAATACTTTTTCTAACTTATGTGTTTTTTTTTAAATATCCGACGTAACGCTAGAAATTTTGTACACGCTGCATTATATGTCTTTTGGGCTCACTGTCTTCCAACTTCCATCATTTTATAAATGGAATGAATAATATGTCTCGTGGTTCGATTTACTGATCTTCTACCACCCCGCCATGATCTTATATCTCTTCCTGGTAACCACAAGGGTCACTTGAGTTCGACTTCTAACTTATGTAGTTAATGTGAAAGATATTCTTCTTGGTTAATTAGATTTAAATTTGTTTAATATATATATATATATATATATATATATATATATATATAAAGAAAATTTGAGTTATATTTCACTTTTATTAACATAATTCAAGATGTATTCCATCCAATTACCATAATGTATGAAATTTTATATTTTTAACGAAAATGGTAACCTTTTTGACCAATTATTAAGGACAAAAATATCCCGTGTCATCCTCCTCCGTACTCGTGCCCATCGACGTCTACATCAAGGTCCAGCTCGGCGGCCAGATGCGTCGCGCCAGGCCGTCCATGACGCGGTTCGTCAACCCGATTTGGAAGAGGTTGTGCTGGTCACGACGGAGCCGCTCGACGAGCCGCTGGCCGTCACGGTCGAGGACTGCGTCGGTCCCATCAAGGACTTCGCCCACCCCGCTGCTTGGACGCTGTCGCTGGCTCGCGCTGCGCTGCTTGCCGCTGGCACAGCGCCGAGCCGAGCTCGCGCCCTCCTGTCACCGCCGCATCGAGACTCGCACCAACACCGCCAAATCCAGAACACCCCCGCCTCCACGCCGGTGCCTCCCAGAGCCCCGTCCAGATCCCTAACGCCGCGCCGCCAGATATGTATCCCCACGATGACACTGCACCCATCGACGCCGATGTTGCTCTTTCCCTTATCATCGGTCGCGTCCCGCTGGACAGCTCCGCCGCCGGAGCATCCCGCTACCCGCCGCTTGGCCGGCCGGAGAAATAGGGGGAGGGGGGAAGGAGAGAGAGGTGAAGAGTGGGAGGGGTAGAGAAGGGGGACTCCGGGGTACGAGCGGTGGCGATGGGAAGGAGATGAGCGCACGGCGGAGAAAGACGAATGAGATATTTTGGTTAGAAATGTTTGGTAATCAAAAGTTTGAAAGAGTTAGTGCATTATGGTAATTGTGCATGATGTACCTTAAATTATGCGAAAATAAATGGGGTCTTAATTTTTTTTTTATATTAATTAATGTGAATTTACAAACTCCTCAATTTTTTTTTGGGTTGGACTATACACACCTCCATCCTCTACTTAACACACCTCAAATGCTAAACACATAAAATTTAATAATTAAAAATTATTAAAATTCTAAACACATCCTACTACATTACCATTTTACCCTCGTCGTCTGTTCCCACGCCGTCGAGACGGAGTCGCCGGGACGCAACAAGCAAGCGGAGGCGCGGGGATGCACGAGCGGGATCGCGGGGAGACGCGGGCGGCGGCGCTCGCCCGGGGTCGGAGGCGCCCGCTCGGGGGGCGGGTGTTAAGGGGGGAGCAGCGGGGTTGCGGTGACGCGCGGGCGGATGCGCGCGCGGGGGACGACGTGCGGCGGAGGTGCTGCGGGCGGCGCGCGAAGGAGGCGAGCGCAGGGTTCCACATGCGGCGGAGGGCGGCGCGCGCATGTCAGCAGAGGGCAGTATGCGGTTGGAGAGGGATGGGTGGTGCGCGGCCGGGCGCGGGCGGCGGGGGTTGGTCGGAGGCTGCTGGAGAAGGAGGAGATGGTGAGGGGAGACGGGATTCGCCGATGGCCGACAAAAAAATGGATAATCATATTTTTTTAATATGTATTTACTTTTTATTTAATTTAATAGAGAGTGTGTTAAGTAGGGGGTGTAGTGTGTATAGTCCGGCCCAATTTTTTTTTAGCGGTTTCCAACCTCATTATGTTAATAGAATAATAGGGGGTTTTGTTAGCATAGAGGAGCAGCGGTAGCAGCGCTGGCGGCGGCGATGAGCAGCGGTAGAATGGTTCTTCCTCGTCCGGTGACGTTCGTGACTGGGAACGCGAAGAAGCTGGAGGAGACCAGAGCCATCCTCGGCCTATCCATCCCCTTCCAATCCCTAAAGCTCGATTGTACGTAACTAATTACTTGTCTCTCTCTCTCTCTCTCTCTCTCTCTCTCTCTCTCTCTCCTAACCCTAACTCTAATTTCTTCTTCCTCCCGCAGCCCTAACAACAACAACAAAACACCTAACCCTAACCCTAATTGTTTTTTTCGATTCATGGCAACAGAAATAGATTTTTAAATTTTATTTTTTCAGTGCCAGAACTGCAAGGCGAACCGGAAGAAATTTCGAAAGAGAAAGCCCGTATGGCCGCAGCCGAGGTCAGTTGATTTCATGTGCGCGTTCAAAGTAGCAGCTTCCTTGCTTGCTTGCTATGGCTGCCTCATGCGAAAACTAACTTTGTCTTTAAATTCTTGGAAGGTTAACGGACCTGTGCTCGTCGAGGACACTTGCCTCTGCTTTAATGCACTTAATGGTCTCCCAGGTGTGTAACCTTTATAGGGTTGTATTAACGTTCTAAGGGCACGCGATAATCCATCGATAAATGTGCATTTTACACTGCTACTTTCACCAGCACATTGATAAATGTACATTTTAAGTGAAAAAAATACTTTATTTAATGTGCTGGTGGGAGTACATGTATAAAATGCACATGTTAACATAACCCTTATTATTATTATTTTTGGTTTGCTATATTAGGCTAACTCCAATGGGGATTTCTAAAATTGAGTTTATATCATACTTGACATTGTACTTTTAAGGAAATTTATATCCTAGTTGACAGAGTTTCTACACATAAATTGTACAAAAAAAAACTTTCGAATGGTTCTCAATTTCTATCCTACGTGGCAGAAAATAAAATGGTCAATTTAATGATTTAGCTTGAAAAATAGGTCCCAATATTAAATTCTATGAGATATGAAAATTTTCTATGACGGTTACTCTCATAGAAATTCTCCATCCTACACGAGCGCTACGTAGGATGAAAATTGGGATAAAAAGCCACTGTTGGGAGAAGTTTTTTTTTTTCTAAAAAAAATTTCTATCATAGAAAATAGGGGAGATAAAAACCCCAATTGGAGATGGTCTTATATAATTTTGTACTAACATGGTCTACTTTTTTTATTGTTACAGGACCTTACATGTAAGCATTGTCGTCTTCTCCTAGTAATAATAAATAACTGTTAGAATAAATGTTATCAGCACGATGCTCTAACGGGAGGAAATAAGCGAGAGCATTTAAGTGAAGCCGCCATTTGCGGATTCTCCACTTCGGTAATAGGTATGATTATTTATGTTTATTTTTTTCTGCATATGCATACCCTCGGCGCAGCCTGATGTTGATGTTTATACATCTCTTGGCATACCGCTAGGGCAAAAAGAATCATTTTTATCCATTCATCTCACTTCTTTTAGTTAACTCTGATATCACTTCGATGTTAATCGCATATAGATCTCTCGGAGAAAATACTGGAGTTATTCTTTATTTATTTATTTCTTTTATATATGTTAATATATTCAGATCAAAACCATCAGAGATCTGATGACCATGAACATGAATTGTTTGGTGTATATATATGACTTATGGAACATCATTGTTCGAAGCATACCATATGTGGTATTTTTGAAAGACTTCTTGAACATAATCATTGTTCGAAGCATACCATGAACATCTAGTGTTTGATATTTACATACGACTTCTGGAACATCATTGTTCGAAGCATACCATGAACAATATTTGTTTGGTATAAATAAACTTATGAAACATCATTGTTTGAAGCATACACCATGAACATGAATTGTTTGGTGATTTACCAAGTTCTTATGTTAACTTGTTATTATTGATCTTATACATCAATATGTCGAGCCTTACAAAGCATGATTTCAAGCCTCTAAACTTAGAAGGCCAGAACTTTCTCAACCGGAGATTGGATGCTGAATTGCACCTTCAAGCTAAAAGCTTAGGTGACGCAATTGTGGCTGATAAGCCAATATTTGCACAAGATAAAGCGAAGCCTTTAATTTTCCTAAGACATCATATTCATGATGATCTTAAGGCCGAGTACTTAACAGTCAAGGACCCCTTGATGCTATGAAATTCTCTAGCTGAGAGATATGATCACAAAAAAATGGTCATACTACCAGGTGCACTCCATGAATGGCTCAATCTACGTTTCCAAGATTATAAGACAGTTGCAGCCTATAATTCAGCTATGTTCAGGATTACTTCACAATTGAAGTTATGTGGTGAAGAAGTGACAGAGCATTCCATGCTAGAGAAAACATTCACCACATTTCATGCGACTAATATAACCCTACAACAGACGTATATGAGAGAAATTTTAAGAAGTATTCCGAACTCATTGTTGTCTTACTCGTGGTCGAGAAAAATAATGAGTTATTAATTAAAAACCACACTAGTAGACCAACTGGTTCTGCACCAATTCCAGCTGAAGTAAATGCGACTAGTGCTCGAAAAAATGTGACCAATACTAGGGGTCGAGGAAATCACAGAGGTAGAGAACATTGGCTCCATGGAAGCCAAATAAATGGCTACAATCCGGGTCCAAGGAACGATGCGCAATTCAAAAATAAGAGATTTAATCCTCGAAGAAACAATGCCCAAATTTTCAATCCAGCTGCTCCAACTGATATTTGCAAACGTTGTGGAAGAGCTGGTCATTTAATGCGAAACTGTGGCACCTCACAAAAGAAATTGGACGAGTATGAAGCCTCAAAGGGTGTGGAGACTAATCTCATGGAGGGTACAACACATATGGATTTTAATGATTTCTTCCAAGATAAGGATGGAAACGCAATTTCGGAAGACCAGTTCAACGCCATGATAGGCGAAGTCAATGAATAGTTATTGTTTGCTTATCTAAGTTTATTTACTTTCTACTTTGAATCAATTGGTCATTATATGATAATAGTCTAGGTAGTTTACTTTCTTTGAAGCACTTTCATTTAGATTTAGATCAAGTTGTAATAATTGGCAATATGTCAAGTTTAACCATTTAGTAGCATATTAATATATTATTAATTTTTGTTTTTGAAAGATATGGACAATGATGATGGCATGTGCTTGATAGATAGTGCAACAATTCACACTATATTGAAAACTATGAAGTTTTTCACAACATATGCCTCAAACACTGCCAAGGTGACCACGATTGCTGGACCCGTGCAGATTATAGAAAGTTATGGTAAGGCCGATGTTGTGTTGCCAAATGGAACACACTTAGTCATTCAAAATGCATTATTCTCTAGTAGATCTAATAGAAATCTACTCAGCTTTAGAGATATTCGAATGAGCGGGTTTCATGTTGAAACCATGAACGATGATAGCAAATAGTATCTTTGTACCACCTCTAATATTGGAAGCAATAATCTCACATTAGAAAAGTGCAAGTTAATCTCCTCGGAGCTATATCAAACTACTCTGAAGGTAGTAGAATCTCACCCCATCACTAGCAAAAGGCTAAAGGATCCAAGGAATCTAATCCTTCGGCATGAGAAATTGGGTCATTCAGGATCGACTATGTTGAGAAAGGTCATCAACATTACCAATTGACATAATTTATCATACCAAAGTCTTTCCTTTCCTACTGAACATTTGTGTGTTGCTTGTTCACAGGGTAAACTCATTACAAGACCTTTACTTCTCAAAATAGCTTCTGAATCACCACCATTCCTTCAGAGAATACAAAGTGATATTTGCGGACCAATTGATCCTGCTAGCGGACCTTTCAGGTATTTTATGGTTCTAATAGATGCTTTTAGTCGATGGTCAAATGTTTCCTTACTCTCATCTAAAAATTTTGCCTTCTCCAAGCTACTTTCTCAGTTGATTAAGCTTGAGACTCATTTTTCTGACCAACATGTTAGAACGATTCGACTTGATAATGCAGCTGAGTTCACTTTCCGTACTTTTGATGATTATTGTGCTTCCGTAGGAATAGAAGTTGAACATTTTGTCCCTCATGTTCATACCCAAAATGGTTTAGCATAGTCCTTGATTAAGTGTTTTCAGCACATAGCAAGGCCTTTACTCGTGTAATCAAACTTACCCGTTTCAGCTTGGGGACATGCTATATTACATGCTGCTAAATTGATCATTGTTAGGCCAACTGCATATCATGAATTTTTACCATCACAACTTGTGACAGGCCATCAACCTAACATCTCTCATTTGCGTAAATTTAGTTTGCTGTTTATGTTCCTATTTCTCCTCCTCATCGCTCTAAAATGGGACCTCAGCGTCGTTTAGGAATTTATATTGGTTTTGATTCGCCCTCAATCATTAGATATTGGAAATTTGGACATTGTTTCTTCGAGGATTAAATTCCTTATTTTTGAACTGTGTATAGTTCCTTGGACCCGGATTGTAGCCATTTCTTTGGCTTCCACGGGGTCCATGCCCTCTACCTCTGTGGTTTTCTCGACCCCTAGTATTGGTCACATTTAACTGAGCACTAGGCGCATTCACTTCAGCTGAAATTGGTGCGGACCCAGTTGGTCTACTAGTATGATTTTTGATTAATAACTCATTATTTTTCTCGGCCACGAGTAAGACAACAATGAGTTCGGAATACTTCTTAAATTTTCTCTCCCTATACATCTGTTGTAGGGTCATATTAGTTGCATGAAATATGGTGAATATTTTCTCTAGCATGGAATGCTCTGTCATTTCTTCACCACATAACTTCAATTGTGAAGTAATCCTGAACATAGCCGAATTATAGGCTGCAACTGTCTTATAATCTTGGAAACGTAGATTGAGCCATTCATGGAGTGCACCTGGTAGTATGACCATTTTCTGGTGATCATATCTCTCAGTTAGAGAATTCCATAGCACCAAGGGGTCCTTGACTATTAAGTACTCAGCCTTGAGATCGTCATGAATATGATGTCTTAGGAAAAATAAAGCCTTCGCTTTATCTTGTGCAGATATTGGCTTATCAACCACAATTGCGTCACCTAAGCTTTTGGCTTGAAGGTGCAATTCAACATCCAATCTCAACTTGAGAAAGTTCTGGCCTTCTAAGTTTAGAGGCTTGAAATCATGCTTTGTGAGGCTCGACATATTGTTGTATAAGATCAATAATAACAAGTTAACATAAGAACTTAGTAAATCACCAAACAATTCATGTTCATGGTGTATGCTTCAAACAATGATATTTCAGAAGTCTATTTATACAAAACAAATCTTGTTCATGGTATGCTTTGAACAATGATGTTCCAGAAGTCGTACGTAAATACCAAAACTAGATGTTCATGGTATGCTTCGAACAATGATTATGTTCAAGAAATCTTTCAAAAATACTACATATGGTATGCTTCGAACAATGATGTTCCAGAAGTCTTATATATATAGACAAAACAATTCATGTTCATGGTCATCAGATCTCTGATGGTTTTAATCCGAATGTATTAACATATATAAAAGAAATAAAGAATAACTCCAGCGTTCTCTCCGAGAGAACTATATGCGATTAACATCGGAGTGCTATCAGAGTTAAACTAAAATAAGTGAGATGAATGGATAAAAATTATTCTTTTTGCCCTAGCGGTATGCCAAGAGATATATAAACATCAACATCAGGCTACGTCTAGGGTATGCAGAAAAAAATAAACATAAATAACCATACCTATTTTCGAAGTGGAGAATCCACAAATGACGGCTTCACTGAGATGCTCTCGCTTATTTCCTCTCGTTAGAGCTTCGTGCTGATAACGTGTTAGAATAAACGTAGAAGAAGGAAGAAAAAAATATGAGAGAAGATATCTTATTAGTGTAATCATATAGTGGGAGGCAAATGCCTTATTTATACAACCCAATGAAGGTGTAATACTAATCTCTAACCAATGTGGGACTAAAATACAAAGTGAAAATCCAACCCTTTAGTAACCCACGTTATAGCAATAACAACTTATTTATGATTTATCTATTTTTATCTTCTTTTTCTTTTTTCTGTTCATAAGTACTTGCAAATTATAACGTTAAAACTATAATGATGTTTTTCTTTCTCTAATGGGAACGATTCGGACGAACAGAAAGTGGTTTCTGCAGAAGACTGGACATGAAGGTCTGACACTGTGTTATTTCTCTAATTTTGTAAATGGCATTATGATTTACTCTGAGTTCCATCTTCGCTCAGGTCTGAACAATCTACTGAAGGCTTATGACGACAAATCAGCTTACGCATTGTGTGTGTTTTCCCTTGCTCTCGAGCCACATGTGGAACCTGTGACGTTTGTTGGTAAAACCGAGGTATGTCATTTCGCTGTTAAGCAATTCATATGTTGTTAATTAGTGCAAAAAACCGTACTAATCTTAGATGCCCAGTCTCATCATCTGTTACTTCTCTTGATAACTTACTTTTTTTTCATCTGATCAATGTATATTGTGCTAAAGTTCTCATCCTCTACGACATTTGAAATATTGAAGGTTGCACTGAGAAGCACCTGTACAGAGTGATCAATGACCTATATATATATATTTCACCGCTATTAAGGTTGATATATCCTGATATGTTGACTTGATTTGCTATCATACCTAGCTTTTATTTATTCATAATTTTCCAATTTGTACTGTGCCTTGTATGCCTTTTGTTGTTATGACTCAAAGCCATATTCTCTATCAAAATAATATGCCTGGTCGCTTTGACCACGTCTATTTAGATGTTCTTTGCGATTCTTTGTACTTCTAGATCACTTGAGTGCTTCCCCAACTGTTTCTTTCCACCTGGTTGTTCTTGTCCTTTGTTATAAATGCCATATCATACTATTTCATCTAGCTTCTGCTGCATCATCACTATATTGGTACTGCTCATAGCTTGCTTAATCTTTGTTGAGTAGATAATGCTAGCAAGCTCGTACAGGTTCTACAGAAGTAACAAAAACTTTGTTCAATTTAGACACATCATTGCTGCTTCACTTAACTATTGTTCTCCCTTCAAATGCTTTTTCTTAGAGAATAGAGAAGCAAATTCTTTTTATTTTTTATGTTCTTCCTTCAGCATAAAAGTGACTAAAATAGAGCCTATACTTGAAAGTTGAAAGGTAGCAAATACAGAAAGAAACCATAAGTATATATTTTCAATGAACACCTCTTCCTGGGAGAAGAAGTGAACAAGTATATAAATTCTTTGAAAATGCACAGGATCTCTCATTTCTGACTTGAATATAAAAGTGAAAACAATGTCTTAAAACAGTTTTTTTTCCTTTCAAAAAGAAAAATTGCTAATATTTCTCGCACATAATCAATTCCAATATTTTTTTTTGTCATTTGTCCTGATTAGATGATTGATACCATTGGTTTCAAGCCTCATATATATATATATATATATATATATATATATATATATCATGGAAAAACTTCAACCTGTCTATTAATCCTTAATGGACTATGTCTTCAATTTCAATCCATGCTATGCAAAGTTTGGGGAATTGTCATATGATGTACTGGCGGAAGCATTTAAGATTGAGAGCGATCGTGCTATACAGGTGCTAATCTGTAGTTATCTTCTGGGTGCGACATCGGCTAACCTCAACGTGGACTTCCACTTGGTTCAGTTAACATGATTAACTCTTCATCTAATCCATACAAAGGGAGGAAATCTAAATTTGGATTTTGAACTTGTGTCATACTGACTCGCCGGACTTGTTTTGTACTGCCAGGTTAAGACCTGATTGTTAGATCAAAGAAGACCTGCTGTACTTTTCTGGAAACAATCTTGATTGTTTAGATTGTACATAATCTATTTCCACCTTTCTTTTTAAAACATTTTGTTGATGATATGTCTAGACATTTAGATGTTAGACCGCAACAATTGATTGCCATCTTTCTTTGCTCAACCTTCTGCCTGGCAGCCTATTATTGACTCCCTCCCATTCCATACATATAAGCCATTTCATTTTCTTTTGCTGGTTATTTGATTAAAAAGTATGCAATATTGGTTTATTGTGATTTGAAACAAATTGGGATTAAAAAAAATCTCTTAAGAGTTGTGTCTTTATGACCAATTGGGTTATTGATTAAACATCATGAAGAATTAGTGAGTGTCTAACTTTATATATTGATTCACTATCTTCTCACAGATTCAATTTAAGAATTTTAGTACGTGCACCTTGTTCTTTTTTAGGCTTAGTTTGAGAGACTTTGGAATCTAAAGGTTTTATATTGTTGTACAAAAACATAATATTGAATGTACAAACCCAAAATTCAAAAAGAAATCTAGAACGTATGCATGGACAACAGACATCCAAGACTGAAACTTTTTCTATATGTAAGACCAATTATTCATCATGATAGACAGGATGATGAAGAGATTGATAGTGATGTTGCTTGCACTTGAAGTGGAGGACTACTTTATGATCACATGATACCTTGAAGAAAGGATAATATCTATGACAACTATAAGACCAGCCAATACTTATGGATTCGAGCATTGAGCAATTAAGGCATGTCTAGAAAATGTGTGTACTTCAAATGAGCATGCTAAGATAGATGACAGGCAATGCATTCAAATTAGGATAAGACATGACTAAATGAGTGTGAGAAGAAATTGTCTCAGGTGGTTTGCACATATGCAACATAGACGGATAGATCTACTAGTTTAGGAGCCACAATATATTAGTTAAAGGAGCCACTAGAACTAAGGGTAGGCAGTGTAGGCCAAAACATTGATTGAGGCCATAAAGAACTACGTGTTCCTTTATATAGATGAGAGGAATACAAGATTCAAATAGCTGATCCAAATAAATTGGGATAAAGGCTTTGTTGTTGCTGTACCACATGCACCTTGCTCAATTATTATCTTTGTTGACATGCTGTAATAGGCCACTTCCTCAGAGAGGCGATCATATTGTATGTTTCATATAATAATTGTGTAACAACAACAGGGAGGTGTGTTCTTCTCAGTATATTCCAAATTAAGTTGGAAAATTAATTCTTTATTTCCAGTCCAACAAATGAGTAGAAAAATAAAAGGCTTCCCAATAGTTTTCTTCAAGAAATAACCTGCTAGGATCACATAAGAGTTGCTGTTATATTTAAAGACTTCAAAGGTGCTAGCTCGGACTGGCAGGAAGTAGTGATAGGAGAATAATTTGTTGGACTTTATCCCTATTTTGCGTTTTTTCCCTATTTGTTGGACTTCAAAGGTGAATAATTTGTTGGACTTCAAAGGTGCTAGCTAGGACTTCAAAGGTGCTAACTTCTAAGGCAGCCAAGTTTTACATTTTTTCCCTATTTTGCATCATACCTTTTTCTTTTGGACCCCTGTCTTCATAGAAAGCTTGAACTACACTTGTCACTCCTAGTTGGCAAACTGGCTGTTCTCTTCAACAGGCATGTTTTCCTAACATCAAGTTTTCATCTTAGCCTTGATCGATATTACAGAAATAGTTTTCTAAGGATATACTCAGCGTTCTATCATTTCTGAATTGCCCCAGATCCATTTTAACATTCTCATTTCATCTCTCTCGTTTAATAGCATATTACTGTTTACCTGAGATTTTGACCATCGAGCACTAGTTGTCTAGTAGTCTTATCAAATTTCTCATCAAACTTAGTAGCTTTTGCAAATACGATTCTTATTCACAACTCTGTATTTTTTTGCTTTTCCCAAACTTCTACTGAATTCAATTCAGATTTTCCAAGCTGTCCGAGACGCCAAGGGCCAATAATGGATGTGGTGCCAAAATCTGATACACAACCATGAAACCCTAAACAAATGGGCAAGGTGAATTGTTGATGGATGTGTGTCACAAAAGTGTAGTAACAAAAAAAGGCATTTTTTGCTTGATGTCTTTTAGATTTTGAGAATCCCTGCAAGAAAGATTTAGGTACAATTTGTGTTTGTTTACACTTAAAATTATTCCGCGGCACATAATACTTGTTTGTTATTTGTACTGCAGGGTAAAATAGTTCCTGCAAGAGGTCCTGCAAATTTTGGATGGGATCCAATATTTCAGCCAGATGGATATGAACTTACGTAGGAATCTTTTCTTATTTAGGAGTATTTTTAAGCTTTTCGTGGATAAATGAGCTTCCTGCAGAAACGTTTAACATTTCAATTCGTTGCAGTTATGCTGAGATGCCAATCGAGGAAAAGCATAAGATCTCACACCGCTCGAGAGCTCTGGCATTGGTCAAAGCACACTTTGCAGCTGCCAACTATGCCTTCCAGACCAACGATTCACTTTCAGAGCAGTAGAACATTGAATTTTAGAGCCCCATCCACAAGTTCCAGGGTCCTTCCAAACCCTCCCATTATTACTATTTGCAGCACTGGAGAGCAATTAATTTGGGTCTTATGAAGAATGCATTTGTTCATAATGTTTTGTTCTCTCTGTGGGTTTATATGAAATTGGCATTGATGTTTAGCTTATTGATCACTAATTCCCGCCATATTTAGACATATACTTCCTTGTTGAGTGCATTGGCGTGCACTAATATGATTGTTAGAGGTATTGTGCAAGGTTTGCAGTATCGGTATCGGACCATTCATATGAGTATCGGGATTGAAGGTATTGACTATTCTGATCGGAGTTTCATATTTTTTGGTATCAGAAAACAAATAATTATTAATATTTTAGAAAATATATTTTATATATTTAGTCATAATTTATGTATTTCCAGTGTTGTTTTTTTAGTAGTTTTGAAATTGAATGAATAATAGTCACCATTGCCAATTGGTTTACATGCGATAGATAAATTTTTTTCTTTCACATTTTTTTATAATCTTATTATACTTTTATATCAGTGTTGATTGGGCTTTTTTGTTCAAATCAATTTGCCAAATTGACTAAAAAAAAGAGATTTTCAATGTCGGAATCGTTCAGTAACGGGGATCGGTTGGTAACGGATATGTGTTAAACCGTATCGGTATTGGCTGTATCGAATTGGCATCGACCGATACGGCAAACTATGGTATTGTGTTGTCAGATATTACCTTGGCCTGCAATAGAATTTGTGTTTTAGCTACTACTGCCAACTGGATTATACAAACTCTTCACTGGCAATAACAAGCTGTGATATTGTCTGTTGCATTGCACAAAAGTAGGCAAGTAGTCCATTGGAAATTTAGTTGACCTAGCTAATATACTTGCTGATTGTTAAGTTGAGAACTTTATTTCTGAGCTAATGTGTATTTGAATACCTTCAACTTTTGTGCATTTGCAGGATACTTCGTCATATTAATTTTTTTTTATGATCTCTTTGCTGGCTTGAACTCTCTTTTTTTCTCTTCAGGGTAGGGGAGAAAAAGGCCGGGGAGGTTTTTTTTTTCTTTTTCCAGAGGGCAAAGTAGCCCTAAACGCAAAAAATAATGGTATTTAAAAGCCGACTACTCAAAGATAAAAACTAATCGGCTTTTAAATACCATCAATTTTCGTGTTTTTGGCAGTAACTCTTGCAACAAACTGTAGTATCAAGCAAAATGGCAAATCAACATTGAGCCGTCTTAAGGGCAGTAAGTTCTCTATTTTGTGCGACAGAAAATCCAAATTTAGAGTGATGAGTGCTTCAAATAGTCCAAACTCACAACCGAAAACAGATATCCCTGAACTCATCATATCTTCGCATAGGAAGTACTTCCTATCCCCACGAGAGATTTCAAACATGGTAATCATGTTTCGAATAAGAAGTCTGTTCCTAATCATTTTCTAGAGACATAGAAAAGTTTTGATCGGTGTGGTTAAGATTAGATGACTTAAACAAGATTCAACGGTTGTGATCATGAAAATGCAAAAATAAAAGAAGCGTATCCTGAAAACAAAATTGTTGCAACAAAGAAAAATTGATTCCAACCAATTAAGTAGGCTATTATTTCCATTTATTACTCATTAAATTGTCCAAGACTAGTACAAGTGACCAATGCTCAACAAATCCAATCCGGAACTGTTGTCCACAAACCCATGTCCCCACTCTATTAGCTTGTGGGTCCCATCAAATCAAAACTATGGAACCCACAAGCTAACAGAGAGGGAGAACAAGTTTGGGGACGGATTTGTGGACAACATTTCGTCCAAGAGAGGCTCTTCAAAGCTCCTTACCTTGAGATTGTGGGGAAAGATTTCGGTCTCTCTCAAACTCATCCTTCACTGATTTAGTGTCAGCAATCGGGCTAACGAAATATGAACGAACTGGTAACTTTGAACAAGTCTTCAGATGGGTTCATGCGAAAGTTCAGCTCTCAGAGTTACTCGATCTTCTTCTCAGTGACCTGAACTCAGCATAGAACATCATCATTTCATACTCATCTCCGAGTAGGACTGAGCATTAATCGGTTTTAAACATTAAATCGAACCGGACCGAACCGAATAGGCTATTCGGATCGGTTCAAAACAGTTTCGGGTCGGATTCGGGTTTAGAAAATAATAATATCGGTTATCGGTTTCGGGTTCGGATTTTGAATTCGATTTCGGGTTAAAATCGAAAACCGAATTACACAGTGTAAGTACCAAAATACCCTCAGTCCTAACCCTAGGTATATAATATCATTTCTCTCTCTCTCTCCGCTCATTTCCTTTCCTTCCCTTTCCCTTCCCTCAGTCCTCACTCCTCACTCAGATCCCTGCTGCCGCTCTCTTTTCTCTTCCGGTGACCGGTCTTCCCTTCCCCCCCCCCCAAAACCCTAACCGTCTAACTTCACCAGTTCACCTCTCATCTTCGGACCCCGCTGGTCGCCGTCGGCTGACTGGATCTGAACTAGATCTGAAGTTCTGACTTCTCACCGCCGTCGGCTGGCTGGATCTGATAGTCCTGTCTCTTCTCACCGCCTCTCTTCTCTGGATCTGAAGTTCTGACTTCTGAAGGCTGGATCTGAAGTTCTGAAGGCTGGATCTGAACTTCTAAGGTCTGGATCTGAACTTCTGAAGGGTGGATCTGAAGTTCTAAGGTCTGGATCTGAACTTCTCTTCCATTTTTAAAAATATTTGTCATATATTTTTTGTTTATTATTTGTTTCTCCTAACTTGTTCTATTTTTTTTTTTCAGATCTACGGATCTGAACTTCTGGAGTCGGGATCTAGCAATATAGCTAGGTAATATTTTTCTCTAGCAGTATATGTCATATTTTATTTATTTCTTACATTGGATCTAAACTTCTCTACCTTTCTGGAGTCGGGATCTACGGATCTGAACTCTACCTTTCATTTAAAAATATGTATTTATCTAGCAATATAGTTGGGATCTGAACTTCTGTGGCAGATCAAATATGTGCTTGTTAAATGCACAGGATCTCTCATATAGGTTAGTGGGTTATCGTCATGGTGTATATTGGGTCGGGCTGCCCAAAAAATGGTCCGGGACGGGGCCGGTCAACGTCGGTCTGGGCTGGCCCGGACACGGTCAACGGACCGGCCCTACTCGGCCCACCTCCTATGCGGGTCCGGACTAGGACGGAGAATCCGACCAGCAAGTCCGGCCCGACCCGGTTGCCGCAACGTTCGGACACGGGTTGACCGTTGAGGCCCGATAGGTCAGGCCCGGACCGGCCCGTTCGCCGACCCGGTCAGGTCCGATCTGACCCGGGAGATTTTTTTTTGGTATATGACCGTTTGGGGGGTATTTTTACCAAAATACTTCCGATTTTATGAGATTTTTTAAACGTTAGAGGGATATTTTGGTCATTTTCCTGAAAATGATCAAAATGTCCTTATAACAATTATATTTTGAGGACATAGGGGGTCATTTTGCTTCCCAATTTTTTATAAATAGGCCTAACTTAATAAAAATTAACCACACCAAAATTTCTTTAATCTCTCTTACAAAATTTAGAAGCAATCTAGTGTTAAGAGAGTATATACTATCATGAAAAATGATCAATCACCACAGCAACTGGAAGATCAGCAACTTCAACCCGCATCGCAACCTCAACCTGTACTGCAACTAGAGTTTGAATAAAAAATTTGGCATCATTTGTGTCACGTCCCAGAACCAGAATACTGGAGAGCGGGGGAGTGACTCAGCCAACCACACATTGCAGAATACCGAAGTAAGCCACAATGTGCTAAGGTTGTCTAGAGACAAGGGGATGCATACTACAATCAAGTCACATACGGTCAAGAACATCTATGTTTCAATCATCAACCAAGAACAATAAGAATGAACATGTAAGATAAAGCAGTTAGGTGTCCCTGACGCTCTATCAGATTGATCATGAAACTAGTTATAAAGGATGGTACACTAGTACATTGCCAAGAGTGCATGGCTGAAGTCAGCCGCGGTCTGAATAATATACAGTCATGTAGAGGAACTAACGTCCAAAAAACTCGGCTAACAAGTGTCGCCGGTTAAACGCCAAAAGGTAATACAAAATGATACTCATAGTGGGGAAGAAAAAACCCACTCAAGTTCCTCGATGGACATCCTCAGGGTATGCGCCATCGGTCAAATACATGACAGGATCCTCAGGCTCTGCTACTAAACCCGGCCAAACAAAACCAGCGGGGTCATGCCCCGATAACAAGTACCACAAAGGAGCACAAGTGATGAAGCAAAAACCAATAAAGTACATAAAATAGGAAAGTTCGTGCCACAACGGCAAGCGTGTGACCTTTCATCGGAATAGTAGGACACCACTACAACCAAACAAGGACTAGAGATGCCGCACTACTCCGAGACAAGGTACGACTAACCAATTATGAACACGACGAAGATATAACACATTAATATAATCAGGACACACATGCCATAATACAAGATAAGATATAGATATAATATGCAGCTTCGGTACATGACCTATTGTGACACATTGGCGTAACCCTATAACCAAACAAGGACAAGGGTTGAACCATCGCACCACAATAGTTCAGATCCCTAGACTACCAGTACATGCTCTATTAGATCGGCCAATCAATCATATGGCTTGTTACGTGGAGTCTGAGTTATCTCAAAAATAACGTATAATAAGTATCCTGTATTTACACCGAGAAGTCGATGTAAATTGCATTGATATTACTTGTGTTCTTGGCTAGTCCCAATTCGCTCTCATGTCAGTTAGCGGTTGTACAAATTGAGCCATGCCTGACTTTCTTAATTCCTTTGCAGCTTTGGGACCTGCCATTGTTGTAGCTCATCAAGAAACAACAAAGGAGAAGGAAGAGTGCAGGAGGTGATGCATTTTATACATTTGGTTTTGTTTGTTGTCTCGGAGTCTATCTACTTTAGAAGAATAGAAAGAAAAAAAAGAAAAAAAATTAGAAGCCAACCCTAAGTGTATAAGAGTGTCATTCTTAAAGAGTGCAAATTGGCCTCCCTAACACATTTATGCGCCAAGTGCTTCTGCCCATAAATCATAGTGGTTACCCACGCTTAAGGGCTTTCCATGCTGAGGTGTTCTATGCAAAGATGCTCCGCAATAAGAAGAGTCTGTACATGCAAAAGCTGATTGTTGTAGTGACAAATTAGCAAGGGACCAAGTTTGTCGTGATTTAAGCGCATCGGCATTCAACGCTGAAAAACTTCTTTGCTTAAGTGATTGACATTGAGCAATTGCCACGCTTAAGAGCTCTGTACTGATACACTACTTTCTCTTCCCTAATTAATGACGAGGAATAATAACTGATGCCTCGAATCCCAAAGCATGCGCTGCTCTAAATTGTATTCGTGACAAAAGTCGAATTGACAGTCATGATTACGCTGTCATAATCATGGAGATTAATGACATTCCTCGTAACCGATGCTATATGACACACAAACAATGATTTTCGTGCACGTTTAAGTCGGTTCAATTCTGGAATTTATGCTCAGTGAGCATTATAATTTTTGTGCATAATGCTCATGTTCGAAAATGAGTAAAACGACACGGTTTGCTTGTTTTTGCACACAAAAACCAAAAGTTAGTCGTTATAGTGCAAATTGACTATAAATATCTAAATTTTTGTACAGTCAAGGGATCGAAAGCATCGATTATTGAGCACTAGAGTCGTATTGCTGTTGAATTCTACCTATGAGCAAGAGTTTGTGAGTTTTTCATCTTTACTTCGGGTAGTCAACAAAGCATAACAATCACGCGTAAATCGAGCTACGCGTTTTCCACCGCTACTAATCTCTAGAATCTCAAACTTGTATTTAGGATTCTTTGTGTAATTACAAGTATTTTAAAATTAATTCTTTGTTGTTAGCAAGTTAATAACAAGTTTTTGTTAAAAATAATAACATTTCTTTTTTTCACGAAAACATCTACGACTTTTAAAACAACAAGTTCTCACTTCCCCTTGTTAATCTCCCAAATTTGGGGTTAGAAAAAAAATGAACAAAATAAGGTTAATGGTCCGTTTGGATATGCTTTCTAAAATTTTGTTCTGAAAACAGTTTTCTGAAAGTAAGTTATAAAGTTATTTTCGAAGTATAAAAATTTTGGCTTTGCGTTTGGTTACTTTCATCTGAAAAGTAATTTAAAAAAAAAGTAAAAATTATGTTTGGTAAAATATTTTTAGAAAATAAATTTTTAACTGTGTCCGTACTATTCGTGTCCAATTGTATTTCAGTGTCTCTTCCAAAACTTCTCCGGTCATAACCGTCCTAGCCGACGAATTTTTTTCTTGAAAATATTTTTTATTTTTCAAATTGCGTTTAGAATTTTTTTAAAAAAATTTGTTTTTATTTTCCATGTGGTTTTCTGCTTCAGTCGACACCGCCACCACCGAGCTCCACCAACCGGAAACGCGAATTCCGAGCTCCGCCGACCAGAACCGTTGTGGTTCCCTCCAGCGCCATGGTCGGCCCTCGACCGTGTGTCCTCCATCGTCGACGATATCTCCTCCCTTACCCTCCTCGAGGCCGCCGACCTCATCGAGGCCCTCCGCCGCAGCCTCGGAGTTGAGCTCAAAGCCTCCTCGGTGAAGCCGTGGAACCACGTCGTCTCCCCTCGAGCTTTTCCACCGCTCGCGCGCAGCCGAGAATCGTCGGACCCGTCGTCGAATTCGGTGAGCTTTGAAGCTGGCGAGCAGATCTGACCATCGCACCTTCCTCTGCGACTGACCGCCAGATGCAGCACCACTCAGGTAGTGTTAGCCCACCACCAGCTCGTCGACGTCGAGCATCACCTCCTCCACCTCGATCGACGGTGGATCCCAAATTTTAGTTCCATGGTTTTTGAACAACCAGAAGACGAAACCAGAAGAAGAAGAAGAGAGAGAGAGAGAGAGAGAGAGAGAGGTGAGAATCATAGGTGGGGTGGGGCCCAAAGACTGGAAATAGCTTTCCGAAAGCATGTTTTATCTACTCTTGGAAAGCTATGTTTAAACACAAGGTTTGTAAACACAATTTCTGAAATCAGTTTCACAATGTTGACCGCCAAAGACACTTTTTAGCCGAGTTGATGTTTAAACTCGGAAAACTGATTTATAAACTCTAAGCAAACATGCCCGTAGCTTTTCCTCACTTAACCCTCTATGACCCCCTTTCTAAATTCCTACTCTCAAACCAATCAGATTTTTTTTCATGGATTACTTACACTAACATTTTCTATGTCTTATATTTATTATACGAACCTCCCTTATTTTGAAAATAGTTACATGGCCCTCCCCTTTACTTTATGTTTTATTTTCAAAATAAGGGTGGTTGGTGTAATAACTTTTTACATAAAGCATAAACACACAGGGGAGGTTCGTATACTTATTTTCAAAATAAAGGAGATACGTGTAATGAACATAAACCACATTAGAGATTAGTGTAAATAACATTTTTTTTTACTTAACTTTCTCTCACTTAACTTTTTTTTTTGAGATGCCCGACGTAACGTTCGAGACATTGTGCACGTTGCATATCATACCTTTTGGGCTCACCGTCCCCAATTCAAAAAAAACTTTGATACAGCCCAGTGTGACACGTGGGCCCCCCTCTCTTCGTAAAGCGTGCAAATATAAATTTTTAGAGGTGGGCCCAAATGTCATACTCCGGGGGTATCAAAATTTTGACACCCCCGACTGTATCAAAGTTGTTCTCCCCTAATTTTCACCATTTATAAATAAAAAAATAATACGCTTCCATGGCTCGATACACTGACCTTCCACCACCTAATCAGGTTCTTATGTCTCTTCCGGTAATTACAAGGGTCACTTGTGTCCGGCCTCAACTCTTTTCACCATCAATCAAAGCAAGCAGACGCTCTGGATTATCCCAAGTGAATTTTGACATAATCTATATTGGGCCCTACTTAAACAGCCCAAAGCCCAAAGTCCAAAGTCCAATTAGCCAGGAAAAAAGGAAATCTACCTACATTTTTCTTCTCCTCCTCCTCTTCTCCACTCCATGCGAACCCAGCAGCCGCCACCGCCATCTCCTCTCTCCTCTCTCCTCTCCGGACGCCGTTTCCTCCGTACGCCGGTGAGCTCCGTCTACACCCCTTACAAGGTCTCTTTCTCCTTTTCTTTTGTTCCTGATTTCAGCATATACATCAATTTGGTCTTCTAAGAATCTGGAGAGGAAAATAAATTTAATTTCAAGTCTTAATTAACTTGTTGATTCAATGTCTGTCCAAGATTTTGGCAACAAATTGCCAGTGTAGTCAAAGGCGCGCCTAAGGCGCGCCTTGCTCCGAGGCGTGGGGAGAGCGCCTCACCAGTGTCTAGGCGACGCGCAGACAATGAGGCGCGCACAAGGCGCGCCTTTTCCGGAGGCGCGCGTAGTGGACAAGACGCGCCTT
Organism: Iris macrosiphon; assembly: GCA_036927795.1. Classification (NCBI taxonomy): domain Eukaryota; kingdom Viridiplantae; phylum Streptophyta; class Magnoliopsida; order Asparagales; family Iridaceae; genus Iris; species Iris macrosiphon. The sequence goes on from JAYESA010000007.1 coordinate 7,775,098, forward strand.
GATAATTTTCGATTTTTATCCTTGCAGGAACAACAGCTATTGCAAAAAAAAAGGCCCAGAAACAAAAGTCCAACAAGAAAGAAAGAAGAAAGTCAGAAAGAAACAAAAGTCAGAAAGAAAGAAGAAAGAAAGTCAGAAAGAAAGAAGAAAGAAATCGGGAAGGAAAGAGAGAAAGAAGAAGGAAAAAAAAAACCTAGTACTTACCTGGCGACCCCGGCGACGGCGGCTGAAGATCACCCTGCGGCGGACATCCTGCGACGGCAGGAGCTTCAGGTACTCTCTCTCTCTCTCTCTCTCTCTTGGTACTCTCTCTCTCTCTCTCTCTTGGTACTCTCTCTCTTCTCTCTCTCTTCAGGTTCTCTCTCTCTCTCTCTTCTCTCTCTCTTCAGGTTCTCTCTCTCTCTCTCTCTCTTTTCAGGTTAGTGTAATTAACCCTTCTACTATATATGTTGTTTGCATTTCCATTTTGAGAGGAGCTTTCTCTGACTAAGGCTTCTGGATCCGCCCCTTGTCGGATGTGATGACGGAAGGGAGAAGATGCTATCCTCAGGAGGGAGTATTTTGGAGTTAGGGAAAAAAAATCTAAAAAGAGTTATGCTAATTCCACTTTTGGGGTTTGTTTTGGAGTCGGGATTAGGGTTTACGAAAACTCTAAAATGTTCATGAACGCCCTGGAGTTAAGTGATTTGGAGTTGGGACACCTAACTAAACCAAACCACGATTCTCTTTTAGGAACTCCATTCCCAAACACACCCGTAGGTTTTATGGTTTGGATTTTTGGATACTTTTCTTGAAGACTGAGATTTGGAAATAAATATTAAGAAGCATGAATATTATACATCTATTTTACCTGTAAAACTTAATTTCTGGTTATGTTTATTTTAACTCGTAGATTGTGAGATCTGGACTCTAAGTTGTTGTTTTAAACATATGCTTATGACACACTTTCTGTTTTCATACAGCTGGATATTACTTAGGCCCCATTCATGCTGTTATTAAGGAATGGCCATAAGGTTATCAACTCGACTGCTGAATATCTGCATCGCTTCACTTTGTAAAGCTAGCAGATTGGATAAGGCTGAGGCAGTTCTAGTTGATGGAATACGCATGGGTTCCCTTCCTGATGTGGTAACGTACAATACTTTGATTTCTGCATATTGTCGTTATGTAGGAATTGATGAAGCATACTCGATTCTGTATAGAATGAGAGAAGCAGGAATACAGCCAGATGTTGTTACATACAATTCTTTGATTGCCGGAGCCACCAAGTATTGCCTACCATCACGTTCCCTTGATCTGTTCGAAGAGATGTTGCAGACAGGAATCAGTCCTGACGAACTTAGTTATAATACCCTAATGCATTGTATGTTTACATCTGGATACCCTGAGGAAGCCTATAAGATATTTCAGGAAATGATTGAGAAGAATGTCCGGCCTTCAATTATTACATACAATACTTTGATTAACGGCTTGTGCAAGTCCGGGAACGCAATAAACGCTCTTAGATTGTTCAGGAACTTACAGAGACTTGGTTTCTCTGCAGAACTGGTGACATACAATACATTAATCAACGGACTTTGTAAATCTAGAAGGCTGGGTGCAGCAAGAAAAATCCTGAGGGAGCTTGGCGATTCAGGATATGTTCCAGATGCCATAACTTATACGACAATAATGAAATGTTGCTTTAGATCTGGGAAGTTTACACAAGGGCTGGAGGTATTCTCTGGGATGATGAGTAGAGGGTACACATCTGATGTCTTTTCCTATTGTACAGTAATAAGTGCATTGGTCAAGTTGGGTAGGATTGGAGAGGCTTACACTTGTGCTCAGAAAATGCTCAGTAATGGTAGTGGACTTGATATTGCATGCTACAACACACTAATATATATGTATAGCAAGGAAGGGAAATTGGACAAGGCACTGCAGTTGTTGAAGGATATAGAGGAAGGTTCTCTGCAAAGTGATGTATATACACACTCTATTATAGTGGATGGTTTTTGTAAAATGGGTTGCATTGATGTTGCCCACCAGCAATTGCATGCAATGGAAGTGAAAGGTTGTGGGTCGAACTTGGTAGCTTGCAATAGCCTGATAGATGGGTTTTGTAAGGTTGGAGATGTTGACTCTGCTATAAAATTGTTCAATAGTATGGATTTAAAAGATTCTTTTACCTATGCTTCATTGTTGCATGGCCTTTGCAAAGTGGGTAAGTTCCATATGGCATCCAAGATCATGATTACTTGCCTAAGGGAAGGCATCAATGTGCTTTCATCTGCCCAACGTGCAGTTCTTGCTGGTCTGCGGCGCATGCGATTTGGAAAGGATGCAAAGAAACTAAGGACTTCCATATGGAAGGCTAGATATCATATGCCACCCTGAATAGTAGCTGATGGTCATTCTTATTTGATCTCATCCCTCTTCCATCATATTGTGGGACTTTGGAGGAGTTTCTGTTCATATGCTGGATTTATGAAAGCGCTAACGTTGGCCTAGGTATGTTTGTTTATGTGCCATGCAGTTCTTAATTAAATAGAATAAGTGAATTATAAAGTTAAAACTATAATGATGTTTTTCTTTCTCTTATGGGAACGATTCGGACGAACAGAAAGTGGTTTCTGCAGAAGACTGGACATGAAGGTCTGACACTGTTATTTCTCTAATTTTGTAAATGGCATTATGATTTACTCCGAGTTCCATCTTCGCTCAGGTCTGAACAATCTACTGAAGGCTTATGACGACAAATTAGCTTACGCATTGTGTGTGTTTTCCCTTGCTCTCGAGCCACATGTGGAACCTGTGACGTTTGTTGGTAAAACAGAGGTATGTCATTTCGCTGTTAAGCAATTCATATGTTGTTAATTAGTGCAAAAAACAGTACTAATCTTAGATATGCCCAGTCTCATCATCTGTTACTTCTCTTGATAACTTACTTTTTTTCCATCTGATCAATGTATATTGTGCTAAAGTTCTCATCCTCTACGACATTTGAAATATTGAAGATTGCACTGAGAAGCACCTGTACAGAGTGATCAATGACCTATATATATATATATATATATATATATATATATATATATATATATATATTTCACCGCTATTAAGGTTGATATATCCTGATATGTTGACTTGATTTGCTATCATACCTAGCTTTTATTTTTTCATAATTTTCCAATTTGTACTGTGCCTTGTATGCCTTTTGTTGTTATGACTCAAAGCCGTATTCTCTATCAAAATGATATGCCTGGTCGCTTTGACCACGTCTATTTAGATGTTCTTTGCGATTCTTTGTACTTCTAGATCACTTGAGTGCTTCCCCAACTGTTTCTTTCCACCTGGTTGTTCTTGTCCTTTGTTATAAATGCCATATCATACTATTTCATCTAGCATCTGCTGCATCATCACTATATTGGTACTGTTCATAGCTTGCTTAATCTTTGTTGAGTAGATAATGCTAGCAAGCTCGTACAGGTTCTACAGAAGTAACAAAAACTTTGTTCAATTTAATCAACTAAGTCTTCCAACTACATATGCTAAATCTGGTCTTGCAGTATGCATAACATACATAAGACTTCTGATTACATTTAGCATATTTCAATTGAGATATTGCTTTTCTTTTATTTTAAATAATTTGAGACTAGGAATAAATGGAGTAGATGCACTCTTTCCACTCAATTCATCATATTTCTCCTTACCATAATGAGACTAATTCAATATCAATTATCTTAATTCCTAAGATAACATCTGCCAAACCCAAATCTTTTATATCAAATTTGGAAGACAAAAAAGTCTTTTCTGTCATTAATTAGTTTCATGTCGAAACTGAAGAGAAGCATGTCATCAACACAAAGGCATGTAATTACGACATTGTTATCTATGCATTTGCTATAAATGCACTTATCAGTTTCATTAATGTTGAAACTATTCGAAATAATGACACTTTCAAACGTTTGATTCCCCCACTGTTTTGGGGCCTGTTTTAAACCATATAATGCTTTAATTAACTTGCACACTTTGTCTTCTTGTCCCGCAATCAAACAACATTCTAGTTGCTCCATATAAATCTCCATTAAAAAAACAATTTTGACATCCATTCGATAGATATGGAGATTGAATAAGAAGCCGAAAAGAAAATATTCTAATTGAACTAGTTCTGGCTACATGAGAATAAGTGTCAAATAAATCTATACCCTCTTTTTGTCTATAGCCTTCATAATTAGTCCTGCCTTATACTTATCTGTGGTTCCATCTGGCTTAAGTTTCTCCTTGAAAATCCACTTGGAACCAACATGCTTAGACCCCTTGGGAAGATCTACTAATTTCCAAGTTTGATTATACATAAAGAATCTATTTCATCATTAATAACATCTTTCCAGAATGCAAAAATCATGCGAGAATAGCATCAATATAAGTAACATGATCACCTTTTTTTTAGAATAAACAACATGTATTTCAACAATTGTTTTATCTATAGGTACTTATCTCAAATACATTTGGAAATAAGGACCATTTTTTTTTTAATTCTAGCACATTTACTTGTTCTTAGTTCTGGTTTTACATCATTAGAATTAGAATTAGTAGGCACAATTGAAGCAATAATGTTATTTTTGTTATCATTGATTCTTGGTATTGCAGAAAGTTTATTTTCAAACAAATACAACTCTGGATTCAATTATAGAGTTTTCAGTATAAGCACCATTTACTTTGGTAACCAAAAACCTCTTTGTCTTGCTATTGGTAGAATAACCAATAAATATACACTCAGTACCTTGTCACCCAATTTGGGTCTTCTAGGCTCAATAAGTCTCACTAATGGACGACAATCCCACACTCTAAGATAACCGAGATTTGCTTTTCTTTTCTTCCAAAGTTCATAAGGTGTCACGAATTTGTTTTTTTGGGGTACTCTATTTAGTATATGACAAGCATTATAGAGAGCTTCACGCCACAAGTTAGCATCCAAACCTGAACTGGAATCATAACATTTACCATTTCTATTAAGATTCTATTCTTCCTTTCAGCAGTCCATTTTTTGAGGTGTGGAAGGTGCAAATATGATGTTAACAATGCCAACATTTTCTCAAAAGTTAATGTCAACATATTCACCACCTATGTCAGACTTAAGAGATTTAATTTTAGTGTCAAGTTGATTCTCTACTCTCTTTGTAGTTCTTAAAGTTACATATTCATCTTTGTGTCTCATCAAATAATCATAGGTGTATTTTGAGTAACCGTCAATGAGTGTAATAACCACCTCTTGTTAAATTTTGATTCAAGTCACAAAGATCAATATGAATAAGTTCTAAACTTCTAAGAGACTAGAGTTTCTTTCTACAATTAGAAAACGGTTTTCTAGTCATTTTAGATCGTGCTCATACTCGGTGACGTAGCCAGGATTTTGGTACATCGGGGTCAAAATCGACTAGCAAATTTTTAATCCAAAAAATTATAAAAAATATAAAGAATGTTTTTGTATAAATTAGTTATAAAATCCTACTTTCTATACCTAACATTGGTCTTCTATTCTAGTTTTTCTATTGTAGTTAATTTTTTTCCATTCAGTTCAAAATACAATTGGCATTAAAGTATACATTTTTAACCCAATATAATCAAAACCTTAAACTTTAGTGTCATTCCAGTCAGGTCATATAAGACATTTTTGATCAATTTTAACCATTTGATTGAGGATATTCAGTGTATCTTAAAATCCATAGTTCCATACTTGAATCCTACAATTTTAATCATGAACATTGACATCTTAGATCATTATGATGATTAAATATTTTTTTCTACCTCATAAAAAAACAAGATTTAAAATATTTTATTTCCAACCACTAGATTACCTTGACTTTATATTTTTCATATTTTCTTAATCGAAGAATTAAATCTTGTCATCTAAGAGCAAACAATTTAATTCCACCTAAGAGCAAATTAAATCTTGTCATCTAAGAACAAATAAGGGCAAAATCAATTAGGACATAAATCAATTAGGGGATGGATCAATTAAAAAAATTAGGACAAAAATCAAATATATTTAGAGGTGTTACATGATGAATGATGGAGAAAGAGGCACGACAGAGAGAGGTGTAGTGCGGCGGGAGAGAGGTGCGGCACGATGGGAGAGGGAGAGAGAGAGAGAGACGCACGGTTGAGAGAGACTCAAAGAGAGGAACGACATGAAAAGAGATCCCTTATTTTGAATGTGTCTAATATATATATATATATATATATATATATATATATATATATATATATATAGGGTAAACGGGATATGAGCCATAGTGCTTATATTCGTACATGAGCAATGCACATGTGGACCAATAGGAATATAGCTCCTACATCCCATGTGCACCCATGTGCACTAGTACACTATATTCCTATTGGTCCACATGTGCATGGCTCATGTAGGAATATGAGCACTATGGCTCATATCCCGTTTACCTATATAGGGTTTAACGAGATAGTAAACGGGATATGAGCCATATTGCTCATATTCCTACACGAGCCATGCACATGTGGACCAATAGGAATATATATATATATATATATATATATATATATATATATATATATATATTTGAGTGTGGTCATATGACCCTACTTGCCCTATTCTAGCTCCGCCCATGCTAATACTTTATGTTTTCTAATATCGAAAGAATTATAATTAGGAATGAGACAAAGACTTATCATGCTTTTCATACGACGATAATGAACATTTTCTAATCTATCATGCCATAAAGGAAAATAATCAATGATATAGATAGAACTAGAATATTTATTGATTAGGTTCAACTTGAACATCTGTCTTGACTCAAGAACATATTTGAAAATGAGGAAGGAGAGTTCACTGAGGAAGAAAATGAGGAAGGAGGTAGGGAATGAAGAGGAGAATGGATGGACGGCTAGGATTTTTATTTTAGTGAAGGCTAGGGTTTGGCTCATCCACGGTCCATGCCATGTTTGGGACTATATTTTGGAAATGTTGAGATTGCTATTATTAGGCTTAAGGCCAACATAGAAAGCACAACCTTTGGAAATCGGTAACATGTCCGTGTCAGATACATATCAGACACGTCACAGGCACTCCAAGATACTCTAGGACACACCAAATTTGGTTTCGTATCCGTGTCGTGGTGTCTGAATCGTGTTGTATATGTGTCCTTGCAACATAAAAGCCAACTGTATATAGGGAGAGAAGCATAGGAGGAGGCTAGCTACTCTAGACTAAAAGTATCATACACTAAAGGAGATTAGGATAGAAACCTATACAATACAATAGGCTATTCTTAACAACGATGACATGTCTTAGTGTAATTTTGAGTCTCTGTTGTGTCAAATACATGTCAGCCACAACTTTAATTTTTCTGTCTTGTGTAATTTGAGTGTGTCATGTCACACACATCTGACTCAATACAAACACGACATGGATATTGGCGTCTACTAATGTATTTTGGAGTGTTTATAGTATGTCAGTTACATGCCCAATACAGCACATACATTGATTTGGCACGTCCTAGTGTGTATTTTACTATTTTTGAGTGTTCGTGTTATGTCAGATACACGTTTGACACAGCACAAATAAATTGATTTTGGTGTATCCTAGTATATTTTTTAGAGTTTGTGTTGTGTCAGATACATGTCTGTCACATCACATATGCCATTGCTTTTGGCATGTCCCGGTGTATTTTGGTCTATGTCGTTCTAGATACATGTTCGACACAATGCAAGATGGACACAGCATCAATTTTTGTGGTGTCCATGCTTCCTAGTCAACAATACAACCACCTTATTCATGCAACAAAGTTGGCTAAACAAAATGATAGCAAGAACAGTAATAATAAGAATTTGTGGTTACACTTTGTGCTTGGTTGATTACTTGATTGCACAGAGAAATTCTCCCCCCTGTGGAATTATAATGGGCTTCACTATCTTTCTTACAAGCAAGAGTATAAATACTTGATTATTTTGCCCTTACTGATATATCCTTTTTCCTGTTATAAGCGACAGGAATCTACCCAGGGCAAATACTATGCCAGGAGGAACCAGAATTGTTGAAATATCTGACACTTCCTCTGGGCCACAAAATCAGGAAAGGTCAAGAAGTGAGAGGCGGAGGCAAAATCTACAAACTGGCACCACAGTACAGTTGTTTAACGAAAATATTTCTGACAAAATGAAGGTTTGGGTTGTTCACTTTTCCTTCAAGTCCTCCTTACTTTGAATATGATGGTGTATACATGATGGACAATATTTTGGTTGCTCAAGCATTATTTCCTAGTAACAAGTCCCGGCTATAATATTTACATTATTAGCTGCTTTTGCAAGAAAACTGGATTAAGGTAGACATGTTCACAGAAGACAGTTTTTTTCTTTTTCTTTTTGGTGCTTGATTATGGCAATTGGTGGCGGTGCATGTAGTATTCTCACACATACTCACTAAAGAGTTTTTATTTCCTATGGATTGGCTTCTTTATGAGAAAACTAGATTAAGGTAGGCATGTTCACAGAAGACAGTTTTTTTTCTTTTTGTTTTGGTGCTTGATTATGGGAATTGGTGCATGTAGTATTCTCACACATACTAAAGAGTTTTTATTTCCTATGGACTGGCTTCTTTTATGATAATTATCATATGGAAAAAACTAAACCTTGTAGTATTAGTTACTATGCCTACCAATGTTCCGTGGAAGGTTTATGTTGCATATACGGAATAGTAGGATTCTTTGATGTGGTCTAACTGAGCTACCTTTTGTATAGTGCAAGAAGATCTAAAGCTTAACTTAGGTTATGCCCTTCCCTAATTACCCAAGTTATTCTGTTAATCCTACTGTTATCAAGTCTTATTTCTGCAGTTTTCCTGCAAGATGAGAATACCATCTTAACTTCTCTTCCTCCACCCTTAATCTTGAAAGATTCTTCTAGTTCTAGTGCCTGATATATCAGACAAACAATGCAGCCCTTGACAAGATTGCTGATTCTTCTCCTTGAAGTTATGCTATTTAGGACACATCTTGGTACTTGAAATTTGTTTATATCCATGTCCAACACCTCACACGTCTATCAGTGTGGACAATCATCTGGAGGCATACAAACTTGTGAACCTTCAATTAGATATAAATATGCATGAGGAAGAGTGTTATGCCCCTGTTTTACAAATAGTATCATACTTCAATTAATTTTCCATTTTTTTATTTTCTTAAGTTCTTCAAACATGAACCATATACAAAGTTGACATATATGGTCTTATTTCATCATATCTCGATTTTGGAGAGTTTCTGTGTCAGACTTCTTGTGTCCATGTTAAAGCGGGACACTCATGTTCGTCTCTAAATATTATGGCCTTGAAGAGGCGGTTAATACTTCTGCTTCTTTTCCAAGCACATACTTCCATGGTGGTATGTATGGCTTCAGCCTGCGCAGTTTGGGAGCTTCCAAATATAAGCAGTATGATAACATTGGAAACTAGGTGGTCCATAGTTAAAATATCCATTTTGCACAACACACACTTCCTGGAATACCATATAATTTCAACTTATCCTTTGTCAGCAATTTGTTTAATTTTGCCCTGTACGTACATAATTGACTTTGGACTTGAATAGCTGCACTACACCTTCGTGCTGCCATTCCGTCTTTGAGTTCTTTAACCTGACTTCTTGAACTATTTGTATTTGGTATTTTTTTCTTCAACAAGTTGATGGTTTCTGGAATGTTAATTATTGCTTAATGGCCAGTATGATATTTAACGTAGTATTAAGGGATTGGAATCTATGATGTAGATTGGAGCGGCATTTCTTTAACGTATGGCACAACGTGGATTGAAATTTTGCAACTTTGAGTTGTGTTAAGTATTAGTCATTTAGTCCCACATTGGGTAGAGAATAATGAAGAGGTTAGTCCTCTCCTATATATATGTAATCTCTCCTATAAATGAAAGTTATCCTATTATTTCATCCTACATGATATCAGAGCCATATCTCAAGCTCTTAAATCCTAGCTTCTCTCAATTTTTTTTTCCTCTCCCCTACGAGAGCCCCCTCCCCCCTGAGCTAAGGCGTGGAGTTCACTCTGGAGCCTTGGAGCGTTGCGTCCGGAGCTGAAGCACATATATAAGACAATATTGGAACATCGCCTATGTATCATTCCCTTGGCACGCTTTTATTGTTTCGAGAGAGATTGCTTGAGCGACTTGTAATCTCGGCCTAGCGCCGCTTGTAAAATTTTTCAATATCATTGAAGTGCTTGTTTTACTTCCATACTTGTTTTTTCAATGCTTCCGCTATGACGACTCTGTGAACTTGTTACCAATCGCCTGTTTGTTTCTTATTCCGCTGCATACGGACTATCTGTGCGACTCTGTGGCTTAGCTATTTCTTCGCCTGTTCAGATTCATGGCCTTGTAGGAACGCAGCTTGTGCTCGTGCGGCGTAACGTCCTGATGGTCACGATCGTCCCGCGGGAGCGCTGGCGCGGTGATTCGCGCCTAGCTTAGTGTCGTGGAAGAGCAAGAAGCAGAGTGTGGTCTCTCGATCAAGTTCAGAAGCAGAATACCGAGCTATTGCTCATAGCACAACAAGTGTTATATCTGCAACATCTTCTAATGGAGCTGGAAGAAGAAGCATGATCTGATGCGGCAAATATGTTGTGTGATAACCAGCCAGTTATTCATATTGCTGTCAATCCCGTATTTCATGAAAGGACGAAACACATTGAGATCAATATCCACTTCGTCCATGATGAATATCAGAAGGGCGTGATAACATTTCACCACGTGAGAACTGATGATCAGATAGCTGATATCTTTACGAATTTTTTTTTAGACCATCGTGTTCAGTTTCTTTGTAACAAGCTGGACATGATTGACATCTATGCTCCAGCTTGAGGGAGGGTGTTAAGTATTAGTCATTTAGTCCCACATCGGATAGAGAATAATGAAGAGACAGTCTTCTCCTATATATATGTAACCTTTCATATCAATGAAAGTTATCCTATTATTTCATCCTACAGGTTGCTTCTGGTGATTTCCAAAGTATTACCAAATGTAGAAATGTTATGACATGCAAAATTTTAATTTGCTATAATGTAAACCATATCAATTTGCTATAGTGATTTGACTTCAAAATTTCTGAATTTCTAATAGGATATCGTATGTTTAACACAAGATTCAAAAACTTGGTTTCATTATTGTTTTGAATCATTCTTATGACTATCTGTTTCGGCAGTTTTAGGGAGTCTTGGTGGTTCTGCATTGGTTGGCTACAATGTTTCATCATTTTCAGAATCCTCCAAATCCTGTACAAAATGGCCTAAACATATCGTTCAGCTGATAATTAGTACTCGTTATACGCTGCCTATTTTGCAAGGTTCAAAGTATCGGTATCGGAATCGGTATCGGACCATTCCAATGAGTATCGGGATCGGCGGTATCGGTAGTATCGGCGGTTTCGGATCGGAGTATCAGATTTTTTGGTATCGGAAAGCAAACAACTATTAGTAAATTATTAACATTTTAGAAAATATATTTTATACATTTATGCATAATTTAAAGTATTTTTAGTGTTGTTTCTTAGTATTTTTGAAATTGAATGAAATAGTAGTCACCATTGTCGATTGATTTATATGCGATAGATAAGTTTCCTCATTTATATGCTTTTACAACCTTACTATGCTTTTACGCCCTTGCTAATTAGTCTTTTTTAATTCAATTTTTTTTTGTCGAATTGACCGGAAAAGAGACTTCTAATGTCGGTATCGGTCAGTATCGGGTATCGGTCGGTATCGGATCGGGACATGCCAAACTGTATCGGTATCGGCCGTATCGGATCGGTATCGGCCGATACTTCAAACTATGATTTAGACACATCATTGCTGCTTAACTATTGTTCTCCCTTCAAATGCTTTTTCTTATAGAATAGAGAAGCAAATTCTTTTTATATTTTATTTTCTTCCTTCAGCATAAAAGTGACTAGAATAGAGCCTATACTTGAAAGTTGAAAGGTAGCAAATACAGAAAGAAACCATAAGTATATATTTTCAATGAACACCTCTTCCTGGGAGAAGAAGTGAACAAGTATATAAATTCTTTGAAAATGCACAGGATCTCTCATTTCTGACTTGAATATAAAAGTGAAAACAATGTCTTAAAACAGTTTTTTTTTTCCTTTCAAAAAGAAAAATTGCTAATATTTCTCGCACATAATCAATTCCAAATTTTTTTTGTCATTTGTCCTGATTAGATGATTAATACCATTGGTTTCAAGCCTCATATATATATATCATGGAAAAACTTCAACCTGTCTATTAATCCTTAATGGACTATGTCTTCAATTTCAATCCATGCTATGCAAAGTTTGGGGAATTGTCATATGAGGTACTGGCGGAAGCATTTAAGATTGAGAGCGATCGTGCTATGCAGGTGCTATTATCTTCTGGGTGCGACATCGGCTAACCTCAACGTGGACTTCCACTTGGTTCAGTTAACATGATTAACTCTTCATCTAATCCATACAAAGGGAGGAAATCTAAATTTGGATTTTGAACTTGTGTCATACTGACTCGCCGGACTTGTTTTGTACTGCCAGGTTAAGACCTGATTGTTAGATCAAAGAAGACCTGCTGTACTTTTCTGGAAACAATCTTGATTGTTTAGATTGTACATAATCTATTTCCACCTTTCTTTTTAAAACATTTTGTTGATGATATGTCTAGACATTTAGATGTTAGACCGCAACAATTGATTGCCATCTTTCTTTGCTCAACCTTCTGCCCGGCAGCCTATTATTGACTCCCTCCCATTCCATACATATAAGCCATTTCATTTTCTTTTGCTGGTTATTTGATTAAAAAGTATGCAATACTGGTTTATTGTGATTTGAAACAAATTGGGATTAAAAAAAAATCTCTTAAGAGTTGTGTCTTTATGACCAATTGGGTTATTGATTAAACATCATGAAGAATTAGTTGAGTGTCTAACTTTATATATTGATTCACTATCTTCTCACAGATTCAATTTAAGAATTTTAGTACGTGCACCTTGTTCTTTTTTAGGCTTAGTTTGAGAGACTTTGGAATCTAAAGGTTTTATATTGTTGTACAAAAACATAATATTGAATGTACAAACCCAAAATTCAAAAAGAAATCTAGAACGTATGCATGGACAACAGACATCCAAGACTGAAACTTTTTCTATATGTAAGACCAATTATTCATCATGATAGACAGGATGATGAAGAGATTGATAGTGATGTTGCTTGCACTTGAAGTGGAGGACTACTTTATGATCACATGATACCTTGAAGAAAGGATAATATCTATGACAACTATAAGACCAGCCAATACTTATGGATTCGAGCATTGAGCAATTAAGGCATGTCTAGAAAATGTGTGTACTTCAAATGAGCATGCTAAGATAGATGACAGGCAATGCATTCAAATTAGGATAAGACATGACTAAATGAGTGTGAGAAGAAATTGTCTCAGGTGGTTTGCACATATGCAACATAGACGGATAGATCTACTAGTTTAGGAGCCACAATATATTAGTTAAAGGAGCCACTAGAACTAAGGGTAGGCAGTGTAGGCCAAAACATTGATTGAGGCCATAAAGAACTACGTGTTCCTTTATATAGATGAGAGGAATACAAGATTCAAATAGCTGATCCAAATAAATTGGGATAAAGGCTTTGTTGTTGCTGTACCACATGCACCTTGCTCAATTATTATCTTTGTTGACATGCTGTAATAGGCCACTTCCTCAGAGAGGCGATCATATTGTATGTTTCATATAATAATTGTGTAACAACAACAGGGAGGTGTTCTTCTCAGTATTCCAAATTAAGTTGGAAAATTAATTCTTTATTTCCAGTCCAACAAATGAGTAGAAAAATGAAAGGCTGCCCATAGTTTTCTTCAAGAAATAACCTGCTAGGATCACATAAGAGTTGCTGTTATATTTAAAGACTTCAAAGGTGCTAGCTAGGACTGACAGGAAGTAGTGATAGGAGAATAATTTGATGTGTTCTAACTTCTAAGGCAGCCAAGTTTTACGTTGTTTCCCTATTTTGCGTCAATACCTTTTTTTCTTTTGGACCCCTGTCTTCATAGAAAGCTTGAACTACACTTGTCACTCCTAGTTGGCAAACTGGCTGCTCTCTTCAACAGGCATGTTTTCCTAACATCAAGTTTTCATCTTAGCCTTGATCGATATTACAGAAATAGTTTTCTAAGGATATACTCAGCGTTCTATCATTTCTGAATTGCCCCAGATCCATTTTAACATTCTCATTTCATCTCTCTCGTTTAATAGCGTTTAATAGCATATTACTGTTTACCTGAGATTTTGACCATCGAGCACTAGTTGTCTAGTAGTCTTATCAAATTTCTCATCAAACTTAGTAGCTTTTGCAAATACGATTCTTGTATTTTTTTTGCTTTTCCCAAACTTCTACTGAATTCAATTCAGATTTTCCAAGCTGTCCGAGACGCCAAGGGCCAATAATGGATGTGGTGCCAAAATTTGATACACAACCATGAAACCCTAAACAAATGGGCGAGGTGAATTGTTGATGGATGTGTCACAAAAGTGTAGTAACAAAAAAGGCATTTTTTGCTTGATGTCTTTTAGATTTTGAGAATCCCTGCAAGAAAGATTTAGGTACGATTTGTGTTTGTTTACACTTAAAATTATTCCGTGGCACATAATAGTTGTTTGTTATTTGTACTGCAGGGTAAAATAGTTCCTGCAAGAGGTCCTGCAAATTTTGGATGGGATCCAATATTTCAGCCGGATGGATATGAACTTACGTAGGAATCTTTTCTTATTTAGGAGTATTTTAAGCTTTTCGCGGATAAATGAGCTTCCTGCAGAAACGTTTAACATTTCAATTCGTTGCAGTTATGCTGAGATGCCAATTGAGGAAAAGCATAAGATCTCACACCGCTCGAGAGCTCTGGCATTGGTCAAAGCACACTTTGCAGCTGCCAACTATGCCTTCCAGACCAACGATTCACTTTCAGAGCAGTAGAACATTGAATTTTAGAGCCCCATCCACAAGTTCCGGGGTCCTCCCAAACCCTCCCATTATTACTATTTGCAGCACTGGAGAGCAATTAATTTGGGTATTATGAAGAATGCATTTGTTCATAATGTTTTGTTCTATCTGTGGGTTTATATGAACTTGGCATTGATGTTTAGCTTATTGATTACTATAAAGAAATGATTCCCGCCGTATTTAGACATATACTTCCTTGTTGAGTGCATTGGCATGCACGAATATGATTGTTAGAGGTATTGTGCAAGGTTCGCAGTATCGGTATCGGACCATTCCTATGAGTATCGGGATTGAAGGTATTGACTGTTCTGATCGGAGTTTCATATTTTTTGGTATCAGAAAACAAATAATTATTAATAAATTATTAATATTTTAGAAAATATATTTTATATATTTAGTCACAATTTATATATTTTTAGTGTTGTTTTCTTAGTAGTTTTGAAATTGAATGAATAGTAGTCACCATTGCCAATTGGTTTACATGCGATAGATAAATTTTCTTCTTTTATATTTTTTTACAATCTTATTATACTTTTATATCAGTGTTGATTGGGCTTTTTTGTTCAAATTTATTTGCCAAATTGACTAAAAAAAAGAGACTTCCAATGTTGGAATCGTTCAGTAACGGGGATCGGTTGGTATCGGATACATGCTAAACCGTACCGGTATCGGTTGTATCCAATTGGCATCGACTGATACGGCAAACTATGGTAATGTGTTGTCAGATATTACCTTGGCCTGCAATAGAATTTGTGTTCTAGCTACTACTGCCAACTGGATTATACAAACTCTTCACTGGCAATAACAAGCTGTGATATTGTCTGTTGCATTGCACAAAAGTAGGCAAGTAGTCCATTGGAAATTTAGTTGACCTAGCTAATATACTGGCTGATTGTTAAGTTGAGAACTTTATTTCTGAGCTAATGTGTATTTGAATACCTTCAACTTTTGTGCATTTGCAGGATACTTCGTCATATTACTTCTTTTTTTATGATCTCTTTGCTGGCTTGAACTCTCTTTTTTTTTTCTCTTCAGAGTAGGGGAGAAAAAGGACGAGGAGGGATTTTTTTATATTTTTTTAAGGGTAAAGTAGCCCTAAACACGAAAATTAATGATATTTAAAAGCCTGACTGCTCAAAGATAAAAACTAATCGGCTTTTAAATACCATCAATTTTCGTGTTTTGGGCAGTAACTCTTGCAACAAACTGTTAGTATCAAGCAAGATGGCAAGTCAACATTGAGCCGTCTTAAGGGCAGTAAGTTCTCTATTTTGCGGGACAGAAAATCCAAATGTAGAGTGATGAGTGCCAAACAAACTCACAACCGAAAACAGATGGTCCCTAGACTCGGCATATCTTCGCATAGGAAGTACTTCCTATCCCCACAAGAAGATTTCAAACATGGTAATCATGTTTCGAATAAGAAGTCTGTTCCTAATCATTTTCTAGAGGCATAGAAAAGTTTTGATCGGTGTGGTTAAGATTAGATGACTTAAACAAGATTCAACGGTTGTGATCATGAAAATGCAAAAATAAAAGAAGCGTATCCTGAAAGCAAAATTGTTGCAACAAAGAAAAATTGATTCCAACCAATTAAGTAGGCTATTATTTCCATTTATTACTCATTAAATTGTCCAAGACTAGTACAAGTGACC
This sequence comes from Iris macrosiphon, assembly GCA_036927795.1. Taxonomy (NCBI): domain Eukaryota; kingdom Viridiplantae; phylum Streptophyta; class Magnoliopsida; order Asparagales; family Iridaceae; genus Iris; species Iris macrosiphon. The sequence goes on from JAYESA010000007.1 coordinate 7,791,794, forward strand.
AATGCTCAACAAATCCAATCCGGAACTGTTGTCCACAAACCCATGTCCCCACTCTATTAGCTTGTGGGTCCCATCAAATCAAAACTATGGAACCCACAAGCTAACAGAGAGGGAGAACAAGTTTGGGGACGGATTTGTGGACAACATTTCGTCCAAGAGAGGCTCTTCGAAGCTCCTTACCTTGAGATTGCGGGGAAAGATTTCGGTCTCTCTCAAACTCATCCTTCACTGATTTAGTGTCAACAATCGGGCTAACGAAATATGAACGAACTGGTAACTTTGAACAAGTCTTCAGATGGGTTCATGCGAAAGTTCAGCTCTCAGAGTTACTCGATCTTCTTCTCAGTGACCTGAACTCAGCATAGAACATCATCATTTCATACTCATCTCCGAGTAGGACTGAGCATTAATCGGTTTTAAACATTAAACCGAACCGGACCGAACCGAATAGGCTATTCGGTTCGGTTCAAAACAGTTTCGGGTCGGATTCGGGTTTAGAAAATAATAATATCGGTTATCGGTTTCGGGTTCGGATTTTGAATTCGATTTCGGGTTAAAACCGAAAACCGAATTACACAGTGTAAGTACCAAAATACCCTCAGTCCTAACCCTAGATATATAATATCATTTCTCTCTCTCTCTCCGCTCATTTCCTTTCCTTCCCTTTCCCTTTCCCTTCCCTCAGTCCTCACTCCTCACTCAGATCCCTGCTGCCGCTCTCTTTTCTCTTCCGGTGACCGGTCTTCCCTTCCCCCCCCAAAACCCTAACCGTCTAACTTCACCAGTTCACCTCTCATCTCCGGACCCCGCTGGTCGCCGTCGGCTGGCTGGATCTGATAGTCCTGCCTCTTCTCACCGCCTCTCTTCTCTGGATCTGAAGTTCTGACTTCTGAAGGCTGGATCTGAAGTTCTGAAGGCTGGATCTGAACTTCTAAGGTCTGGATCTGAACTTCTGAAGGGTGGATCTGAAGTTCTAAGGTCTGGATCTGAACTTTTCTTCCATTTTTAAAAATATTTGTCATATATTTTTTGTTTATTATTTGTTTCTCCTAACTTGTTCTATTTTTTTTTCAGATCTACGGATCTGAACTTCTGGAGTCGGGATCTAGCAATATAGCTAGGTAATATTTTTCTCTAGCAGTATATGTCATATTTTATTTATTTCTTACATTGGATCTAAACTTCTCTACCTTTCTGGAGTCGGGATCTACGGATCTGAACTCTACCTTTCATTTAAAAATATGTATTTATCTAGCAATATAGTTGGGATCTGAACTTCTGTGGCAGATCAAATATGTGCTTGTTATATGTTATTTTTTACAGCAGTATATGTTATTTTTCTAGCAGTATATGTTATTTTGTACAGCAGTATATAAAAATATGTATTTCTCTAGCAGTATATGTTATTTTTTACATTGTGTAGATCAAATGTGTAAAAAATAACAAATTTTTAGCATGCAGCATGTTTAGATCAAATGTGTAAAAAATAACAAATGTTAGTTAATGTATTTCTGTTTCTGTTTCTTATTATGCATGCAGCATGTTTAGATCAAATGTTTAGCATAATTATACATATTTTATTTCTGTTTCTTATTATATTTAGCATAATTATACATATTTTATTTCTGTTTCTTATTATGCATGTTTAGATCAAATGTTTCATGTTTAGATTAAATGTGTAGATCAGTAACTTGTAATACATTTCTTATTTCTCATTATTTCTGACAATATATTTCTCTCATTTATTATTTATGAAAATATATTTAAAGTCTGGAATCTGGTTATAGCAATATATTTTCTTTATTTATTATTTCTCTTGTTATCAATATTTTATTTGTCAGATGAGTAGATCAGTTACATTAGTAGAGTTATTTGTCAGAAATCAAAGTATTGTTGTTTTAAACATATGCTTATGACACACTTTCCGTTCTCATACAGCTGGATATTACTTAGGCCCCATTCATGCTGTTATTAAGGAATGGCCATAAGGTTATCAACTCGACTGCTGAATATCTGCATCGCTTCACTTTGTAAAACTAGCAGATTGGATAAGGCTGAGGCAGTTCTAGTTGATGGAATACGCATGGGTTCCCTTCCTGATGTGGTAACGTACAATACTTTGATTTCTGCATATTGTCGTTATGTAGGAATTGATGAAGCATACTCGATTCTGTATAGAATGAGAGAAGCAGGAATACAGCCAGATGTTGTTACATACAATTCTTTGATTGCCGGAGCCACCAAGTATTGCCTACCATCACGTTCCCTTGATCTGTTCGAAGAGATGTTGCAGACAGGAATCAGTCCTGACGAACTTAGTTATAATACTCTAATGCATTGTATGTTTACATCTGGATACCCTGAGGAAGCCTATAAGATATTTCAGGAAATGATTGAGAAGAATGTCCGGCCTTCAATTATTACATACAATACTTTGATTAACGGCTTGTGCAAGTCCGGGAACGCAATAAACGCTCTTAGATTGTTCAGGAACTTACAGAGACTTGGTTTCTCTGCAGAACTGGTGACATACAATACATTAATCAACGGACTTTGTAAATCTAGAAGGCTGGGTGCAGCAAGAAAAATCCTGAGGGAGCTTGGCGATTCAGGATATGTTCCAGATGCCATAACTTATACGACAATAATGAAATGTTGCTTTAGATCTGGGAAGTTTACACAAGGGCTGGAGGTATTCTCTGGGATGATGAGTAGAGGGTACACATCTGATGTCTTTTCCTATTGTACAGTAATAAGTGCATTGGTCAAGTTGGGTAGGATTGGAGAGGCTTACACTTGTGCTCAGAAAATGCTCAGTAATGGTAGTGGACTTGATATTGCATGCTACAACACACTAATATATATGTATAGCAAGGAAGGGAAATTGGACAAGGCACTGCAGTTGTTGAAGGATATAGAGGAAGGTTCTCTGCAAAGTGATGTATATACACACTCTATTATAGTGGATGGTTTTTGTAAAATGGGTTGCATTGATGTTGCCCACCAGCAATTGCATGCAATGGAAGTGAAAGGTTGTGGGTCGAACTTGGTAGCTTGCAATAGCCTGATAGATGGGTTTTGTAAGGTTGGAGATGTTGACTCTGCTATAAAATTGTTCAATAGTATGGATTTAAAAGATTCTTTTACCTATGCTTCATTGTTGCATGGCCTTTGCAAAGTGGGTAAGTTCCATATGGCATCCAAGATCATGATTACTTGCCTAAGGGAAGGCATCAATGTGCTTTCATCTGCCCAACGTGCAGTTCTTGCTGGTCTGCGGCGCATGCGATTTGGAAAGGATGCAAAGAAACTAAGGACTTCCATATGGAAGGCTAGATATCATATGCCACCCTGAATAGTAGCTGATGGTCATTCTTATTTGATCTCATCCCTCTTCCATCATATTGTGGGACTTTGGAGGAGTTTCTGTTCATATGCTGGATTTATGAAAGCGCTAACGTTGGCCTAGGTATGTTTGTTTATGTGCCATGCAGTTCTTAATTAAATAGAATAAGTGAGTTATAGATCTATACTGTAATTTGATCTGATTTCTTCTACACTTAATAGCTTTTTTCAAGAAGGCAAGTAATGGTTCTACTTGGGACGTACGGAACAGTATTTCATATAAATTTTCTGTTATCTTTAAGGACAGGTTGCAACTGTCACATGAAGTCACGGTCATAATCAAATCAAAATCTTCATTTATCTTAGTCGTTTACTTTGTTGCCAGGAACTTCATGCACTTGACACCATGAGTACTCTACTCAGTCATCTTCCTGAAGTCAACTGACTCAAGTTACTGTGATTCAATGAGTTTTTAGCCGACCATACATATGGACCTCGGCACCTCATGCATTTCCTTGTTGTTCCCATGCTTCTCTGTCAGGCAGTTATTGCATCAGGTAACATATAACCATTTTGATTACGTTTGCTTCCCTGCATTTATCCTTAATATTGAATGGATTTTTCTTCTTTGATACACCAATGGTCCCTCATCCATTATGTTTACATGAAATTGATCCCTCTTATGTTATGTTTACATGCAATTGGCTATTCGACCATGTTTTCGTTCTTATTTTCAAACGAATGCCAATAATTGCTTGGCACCGGACCTGTCTTGAAGTATTTTGGTGATACTTTAGTCTTTAGTTTGTAAATAACAAAATGGTTGATTACTTTGAGTGTCATGAATACATTTTATTACCAAAATCCTCATCAAAGAACATGAATTCTGGCATAGTACTCGTTGAGCACATCACATGAATTTTGGTCTTAAACTTCATCCATTCTAGTGCTGTTGTGAGAAGGGCATGTTTGTTTTAATTGTTACTCGATTGTAATTTCCTATAGGAGAAAGTCACAATGTCTTTTGCTGGCTATCGAATTTCACTCCTTTGTTCCTGTTTAGCTATTACCGTGTTGACAAAATTAATATTCATTGAAATATTGCTGAACAAACAAAGTTATGAAATTATTATTTGAAACTGACCATGTATATAGATATCTAAATAATAACACATCTGAAGGTTGTGTTCCCAGTACAAGTAGGAATAATATACAATCCCAGAGCAAGAGGGTTTCCTTTCTGCAATATTGAGTTCTCCAAGGACCAAAAACCTCTTCAGCTTCTGCTGGCAGGTTATCTAAATTGAACATATTAAGGAAACCCTAAATTTGTTTGGCTCTATCAGAATCAAGTAAGAGGTGATTAATGGATTTCTTTTCCTTTCGTGGAGAACACATAAACCTCCTCTGTTTAACCATCTCCTGATCAAGTTCTCTCTGGTAATCCACCTACTTTCAGCATCTGCCTCATAAAGAAGCAGACCTTTGGAGGCACTGCCTTAAATCAGGCTGACTTCCACTATCTCCATCATCTATCTTTTCTGTAGGTCTAGAACATTTTGTCTAAGAATCTCACAGAGAAAACACCATCCTTAGTCCTGCACCATCTTCCACTGTCATCTTCTTGAAGGATCCCAATTGAGTTTCAGATACTCAACGAGGTCTGACCTTCCATCATCCTGTCCTCTGTAATGAAATAGGTGAAATTAGGAGCTAATATCCAATCACCTCCACCATCTCCTTCTGTGTTGAGACTAAGTAATCTCTGTGCCAACTGAAGAGGTTAAGGAATTGATCTTGAAAAGGTTGGGGAGAAGCCAAACAATCTTTCCAAAACCTAACAGTATTTCCTATATCACTTTTATTCTTTGGAGAGAGACTCAATCTTTCAGTACCCATTCCCACTTTTATTCTTTGGAGAGAGACTCAATCTTTCAGTACCCATTCCAAAACTATGACACATTTATGACAGGGGCATTGGCTAACACCCAAAAGGATATTCTCTGTTAGTATTTACCATTGACAGCTTTGGTCCACAACAAGTTATGACCACACCATAACTTCCATGTCTATTTGGCCAAAAGGGTTAGGATCAACTGACTCAAATTAATAACCCTCAGTCCATCCTTTCTTTTGGTTTTACACACTTCTGACCACTGAGGCAATGCAATCAATTGACTTCGTCTAAACCCGTCCAAAGGAAACCCTAGTAACTTTGTCTGGCCTCGTAATTACCCAAGAGGGTGCATAGTAGAAGCAAAACAAATATTTGGTACTAAGGACTGAATTCACTTAAACCAACATAGAGAGAGAATTCCGCTCTCAGCCAGTTCAATAACAGGGTGCCAATCTTGGGAATTTTAATGGACGTTATTGGAACTCACAATTACAACAAACCAACATAGCTTTTGTGCAATTGAAACCACAAGCAAGGGTGCTATGTAATTCATCATTTCCACCAATATATTATAGAAGAATTTTAATTAAGTTTATCCCTATACTAGAAATGGTTTCAAAGGAAGAATAAACTTGAACACTAAGAACTCTATTAGAATATATACAGAAGATGAGCATGTCATAACTCCAACATAGTGCAAATTGATTGTCCCCTTCTGTAAATTACCAATTTCTCTACCAAGCCTTTTGAATTATTTCTGTTGATAACCCGAGAGTGGACATCGTCAACAAGATCAAAGTGAAGGGAAATGGAGGTTCCCTGCCAAAGACCTCTTCTTGAAGGAAGAAGCTTCCCTTTCTCACCATTGACCAAAACAGAAAAATTGCTCCCCTGAAGCAACTGGTGAATCCAGCCCCTTCATCATTCTCCAGATCCCCTCGCCCTTATCACCTCATGAAGAAATTGCCAATCAACCTTTTCATAGGCCTTTCCAAGTCAAATTTGATTATTACCCATCCCTGCCAAATTGTGTCACATTCATTTATCACTTCGTGAACTCTAGTTACATGATCTATTATTTATCTCCTTGATGAAAGCAGTTTGATTTCATCCACCAAATCATCACTCTTTTCTCAACCTGTTAGGCGTTAGCTAAATCCTTGTGAATAATCTTGTACATTGAGTCAATAAGTCTTTAATTCAGCAACCTTATTAGCCCCCTCCTCTGGTTAGCAAACTAATGCATCATTTAACCTGTTGATTTCAGCTTTGCCTTCAAAGAGACCCTTTGCAATTTAAATATATCCTCCTTACAGCAATCCATCTCTTGAAGAACTGAGTACCAATACCAACAGGTCAAGGAGCCTTGTTGCTAGCTAAATCAATACTACTTTCTAAATGTCCTCTTCATTAATTCCCAATATTCAGACATATATAGCCTATTCCAATAACAAGAGCCTAAGACATGATATTGACCACCAAAGAGATGCATGTAGAACTCTTGAAATTTCAGCTTTATCTTATCAAACTCATTCAATTGTGCCCTTCCATTAGATACTGCATCTTGTCAAACCCCCTTCTACCATACCATCGACCATCCCCTATGAAAGTAAGATGTGTTACTATCTCCTGCCTCTAGCCAAGTATCTCTGGCTCTTTGTTTCCACGTTAATTCCTCTTTCTTGAGGACGTTGGACAATTGATAAGCAAGTATCTTCCTCTCCTCTCTGTCAGTCTCATGAGATCTCTGTCTTCTTCAATGACATCGAACAACAAATTTTCGACATTATACCCTCTTTTCTGATGGAGAGCATTTTCATATTCTTTCTTAGCCCATTTTTATGTCTTTCCTTGATACCTCAGATCGTGGACACCAGAAATATATGTATTACTTTTTGTTGGTATTTCTGTTTCATAACAAATTACCTTTATATATCCTTGTGGATTATAACTATCAACGAGGGGCTTTCAGTCTGTCTTTTACGTCAAAAAAAAATGTTGCACATGCCATCTTCGTGATCAATGATTCATGACTAATCTTTCTGAACTCAATGATTCATGATTAAACTTACTACTTTTAACGACTCAATTTTCGTCAGATAATTATTTCTTCAATTAGATACATTAGAAGGTAAACTATTTCTATTATATTGCTTTCTTCCTTATTGGGAAAACTGAATGTGTTATAGGAAAATGATCATCCTTCATATTCTAGCCAAAATGATGGGTTAGCACTTATCAATAATACAGTAAGACATCAATGAACTCCGTTCATATGTTACATTTTAACATGTATACAACTTTGACTTTATTTATCAAATAATTTTCTTCAAAAGTATATTGAAATATAAAGACTGCAAATAGTAACTCCTCCCTAATATGGTTCTAGTAATAGGTATATCACTATTCCTGATAACAGTCATACCAACCGGTATGCCGTTTTCGAAGGAGGACCGGTATGACTTGTTTGTGAGAAAATCCGATCCGGACCCATGTCAACAGTATCCAAGCCAAACCGGCGTAAGTCGGTATGGGACCATGGGTTGGATCATTCAGGTTTAAACCCGGTTACAATAAAGCATGGTTTAGAATATGTATGTTTCATTAGTGTTTAGTATGACTTAGAATATGTATGTTTCATTAGAATATGTATGATCCATGGGTTGGATCATTCAGGTTTAAACCCGGTTACAATAAAGTATGGTTTAGAATATGTATGTTTCATTAGTGTTTAGTATGACTTAGAATATGTACGTGTGGACTGAACCATACTCTAAATTACACTAGAGACTAGTTATATTGTATTATATTAATACCTTGAGATTTTTTTATACATGTCATATATGAGGTGAAATACTATACCACCATGACATCACAATTCTTTAATTGTAGATTGAATTGTGTCAGAAATCAAAAATAACATAAGCTTAAGTTTTTAAACATAAAAGTTGACATTTCCCATGAAATATGTTATCACAGACCAACCCTCTCATTCTTCACTTTCCAGCTTGATTATATTGCTTCTCTTTCGCCACTGGCTTTATCCATCACACTCCTAGCAGTACCATCCTTCCCTTTGTAATTTATTGCTACCACCACATAAACAAGAAAACCCACAGCATTAATCCCACATAATATCCAGTATAAATAATCCAACTTGCTTTGATTCAGATTGTTCCTTAGCCACCCATTCCCCACCCCTCCTGTTGCATCCTTGACAATGTTCACCAGTAAAGTACTCAACCAGCTGCCAATTCCAAATTCGCTTAGAAACATGGCGCTGGACAGACTTCTAGTCCCATCGGTCGCTTCATCGTAGAAAAACTCCAACTGGCCAACATAGGTGAACACTTCGGCACTACCCATGAGAAAGAACTGAGGAAAGAGCCAGAAGACACTCATGGACTTGGGGTCATAACTATTGCGACGCTGCTTCTCGACAACCGCAGCAAAGGCAACGGCAATGATGCTGACAAAGAGGCCAATGCCCATACGTTGGAGTGAGGTGATGCCACGGCTATTACTGGTGAATCTCCGGAGAACGGGGACCGCAATGCCCTCATATATTGGGACAAGGACGAGGGCGTTGACAGCTGTGAAGAAAGGGATGGAGGCTGGGGGGATGACGAAGTTGGGAGAAAGCTTGCGGTCCATGATGGTGGCCTGGATGATGAAGAAGGTGGAGATCTGGGTGAAGGAGATGGAGAGCGCAATGGTTGAGACCCAGACAGGGAGGAGCCGAATGAGACTTTAGTTCCTCCACTTGTGTCACTGTGCAAAGCCTCCACCTGTTGCTGGTGCTGATGTCTTGCTTGTCTGTTACCACTGCTGCCTTGTCCAAGAATCTAAAGAGAATGAAATGATCTAAGTATAGTTTGTTCGAGTAAATAATCTCCATAAAGATTCATTTTCTGAACAAGTCAAAATTTCCCCCAATAACTTAGCATCAAATAGAGCCTAAATTCCTACTCCACTTGTCTCTGCTGCTGCCCAAACATGTTTGCTAATTTGCTAGGGTGTTGGCAGCAATACAAATATTCATTGAAGGCTTGAACTGATAATGGATTCCTAACTTGAAGACGATATACTTTTTGGGTTAACTTAATTTTTATAATTTGTTCTTGGTGCTTTACACCTGACATTGTATGCAATATGCACTGATGTGAGTGTTTATAAGAAAAAGGCATTATCTTCAATGAATGAGATTGACAATTGACTTTGACATTTCCAGGGTAAGTGCATGGAATTGGTTCCTACCCCCTTCATTTTGATATGTATGGTCTAAATTATATCAAAACCTGAGGGAAGGTTTGCTGCTGGTGCTAGGTAATAGGAATAGAACCTAAAATTGGTGGTGTGGGGGACTGATTTTAAGCAGTATAGATAATTCTGCACATTCATAGATGTAGTCAACAAACACTTCGTACAAGTCATCCTTGTTTTTATAAGATTAATGTCTATGTAGTCTCATAATTAGTGTGCAGTTCATACATAACTTAATCATAGTCCTAACCACACCGATCATATTTGAAACATAAGCAACAAATTTTATTGTGTAAAACTAATGTTACCAGGATCGTGGGTCGCTTTGGTACGTGGTACGGGTACGCGGTACGGTACCTCAACAGATACGTGGTGCGGTGGGGGTAGGCTTATTCGGTACGCTATTTGGGATCGCTGTTCTTTTTTATCTGGGTCATCTTTTGTACCATATACAATTATATAGAAGTATACACCAAATATCATAAGTTCATAACCAAAGACATCAAAATTCAAGTGAAGGAAAGCATAGACAATATTCTTATAACTAAACCAAATATCATAAGTTCATAACTTAAGCCATCAAAATCCGGGTCGCTAAATTTGACGAACGGGTCTCGAACGCACCCCGTTCGGGATCGTTCGTCCCAATTCGTTGGACGTAGGAGGGGTTGGCGAATTAGGCAACTATGTGTAAAACCCAGTAAACTCAAGGTTGCGCTATATTTTTTCACATTTGCTTAATCCTAGATTTCATAATATAATTGAATATATTCAAATAAACACACCCGGAGTTAAATTGGAAAATGAGCTACAAACACAGTGGTTAGGGAATCAGAGAGCGTCGGGTTTACAAGGGGGTCTAAAAGTGCGGGAATCAGGGCGTGCAAAATATTTAAGGGATCTATACACGCTATTGGGTTGTTTGCAAGGCTCTTGGATCTTCAAAGCAGGAGGGTTGCACTGAAGATGGGAGGAAGCTTGAGATCTAGATAGTAGTCTCAAAATTGTGCGAGGCACGAGCAGTCGATTCTTGATGCGGCAAGTTCAGACTTTGAGTAGAGAAATGATTTTATGGAAGGTTGGTCTAAAATTGTTGAAAAAAAGGTTTTTATGATTACATTAGTTAATAATCCAGCAAAAGGAGTTCCGAGGGGAACAATAGAAATGGAATAGTTGTTGGGTGGTGAAGGCACGAGTATTTAGAGATAAAGAAGGGATGCAAGGTTCTTGTATGCTGTATGCCACTTTCTTTATTTTTTTTTGGTAGTTTTCGTAGTCCGCTCTTTATTTGCTTTGATTTTAGTTTGTATCTTCTATTTCTTTCTTTTGTTTCGGGGAGCTGTACCTCTTTTGAGGATAGTTTCATCAAATTTGTCTTCAATCAATGCTAGGATTTTACCCATAGATTTTTTCCCTCAGAAAAACTCTGAAATCAACCTTTAAAAATTATTGAGGAAAAACATTAAGTTTGGAGATACTTTTGATATATTTGATCATCTGCCAATGATCCAGGGATGGAAAGATCAAGCACATACCTGTAGCGGCTTGTGTGTTGCAACTTTCTTGCGCCAATTATATCTGACTCCTTAGTTTTCACCTCATACAAATCTCCCTCCTCCACAGTGTTTGCCACCACAACCCCATTCACATGATTTCTGCTAGCTACCACCAGCACCTGCAGGAACCTTGTGAATGGGCTTCCCATCGGCTTCTGATACCTATACACTGGTGATCCAGCCACAAGTATTGATAGTGAAACCACGACTGCCGCTGTAGGCACAATGAAGCCCCACACCCATCCCCTTTTAACAAAAATGTAAACCAAGATTGTAATATGCCGACTATTGCTCCTATGTTGATCCCAAAGAAGAACCAGTTGAAGAAGGAGTACTTCTTCTGGGCCTCTTCCTCGTCGGCTTCGTCGAATTGGTCTGCCCCAAAGCAGGACACACACGGCTTGATGCTGCCTGTACCGAGTGCGACGAGGGATAAACCACTGTAGAGGACTGCATTCTGTTTCTTGGTAGCAGGCAAGCCCAGAGGAGGGCGAAGGCCGTCAAAGGACGCAGAGGACGTCAATAGCACCATTCCCTAATCAGTTTTTAGATGTTAACAATCTAATTAAGTAATGATATTTCATGATAACTTGATGAATCTGACCTTGTCTTGGAACATCAGGTATCTGTATGATCAGTATATCATTAAACTCGTTAAAGTAAAACTGTGAGATGTTCCATATTGATTTGGTGTTGGAGAACCACATTTGGACACAGCTCATCAACACATTAACAATGCTGGATCTTCCTACTAACCAAAATATTGCTTAAGATAAAGATTAGACTCAAATTTCAAGTCTTTAATGATGGGTTTTTTCTTATTTATTACAGGAAATACCTCAACTATTTGATTGAACTCTATTAGTTTTAGTTGTATAGATGTGAAATGAATATATGTCTGCCATCATGCATAGATATGGACATATATGTATGTGTATATATATACATATCAACAACCCTGTGTGTCCTTTTTAATACAATTGAACGTGGTCCAATGAATTATCAATCAAACGTAAGTTAGAGACAAAAGCTACATAATATTTGTAACAAGATTCGTGGTATTGGAATCAGTATCGGTATCAGACCCTTCCTATGAGGATCAATATCGGCAATTTCGGAACGGAGTATTGAATTTTTTGGTATCGGAAAACAAATAATTATTAAAAATTTAGAATTTTTTTTACATACATTTAGGTATAATTTTAAGTATTTTATGTGTTTTTTTAATAGTTTTGAAATTGAATGAAATAATAGTCACCTACGCTAATCGATTTTACCTGCGATAAATATTTTTTTTTCATTTACATGTTTTTACAACTTTACTATGCTTTTACACCATTGCTATTGGACTTTTTTATTCAATTTTTTTCTACCGAATTGAGTGTCGGTATCGGATTGGGATATCAGTTAGGAACATGCCAAACTGTATTGGTATTGGCCGTATCTGATCGGTATCGGCCGATACTACAAACTATGATTTGTAATCAATAGACCAATGTTCTAGCAGATTTTGGCGAAAACTATGTTGCAAGACTGAAAAATGGCTATGGGATATGACAATTAAAAGAAAAAAGGATATGTGCATGGATGTTGCATGATATGGATACATACCCATATGGTCATTTTCATAAAAAATAGGCACGACACACATACGATATATATATATATATATATATATATATATATATATATATATATATATATATATATATATATATATATATATATATATATATATATATATATATAGTTCAAGAACTATAAAATATTCAGAAAAGTTAGAGATAAAATCCAATGTGATATCAATTTCAAGAAGAAGCAAAGAATGAATGACTCATATTTTAGGAAGGTCTCGTAGTAGAAATTCATAATCACTATGTATATTAGAAATTTTTTTATTTATATATTACACAAGACCTATGTGGATTTTTTATATATAATGTATTATCTTATAGATTTAGCGAATTATTAATTTAGCACATTATCCCCAAGTTTGGGACCGACCAAAAATATTATTTAACCTATTAAATACTGCTTATGGACCCGAACCTGGATGATCTATCCATGAGCAGGATGAAGCTTGGGTAAAACTAAGTGGAGGTCCAAACCGACTGATGTTGAATAATTTGCATACACTTCCAATTGCAGGCTGCGTTACTAGCTGCAGTGTTAGATTTGTTTACGAACAGTTTCACAGTTGCTCCAGTTTTGAGTAAGTTAAATGTGTAACAGCAATTCAACTGAGTTTAGAAGCCTACCACTGCATAAATACAAGTGAAGATGACGATGGTCTTGAATCTGCCAAGGTAGGCATCGGCAACGAATGCTCCAAAAATAGTAAGTACGTATGCTGCCCCGATCCAGTCGGTTGCATGGGTGGCTGCATCTGGCACTGACTGATGCATCTCTGTCACCAAGTAGGTCACTATGTTCACACCTATTGCGAAGAAAGCCATCCTCTCGGCCACCTCGTTCACTAACATCATCATAGACAAAAAGGAGAACATCAAAGACATTTATATACAGTTGCACACAGTGAGAAGAGAAGTAACTGACCGATGATGAAGGAAGAGGCCTTCCATCCTCCCGTCTTGGTCTTGTCAGCTAACCTCCCATGTATGTCGACGGTGCCATTGGCCACCATATTTGAAGAAGCTGCCATAGTCTTGAATGCATTGGTGCTGAAGCCACCCCCTTCACCTTTGAGCTCTTCCATTTTCATTAGCTATCCCTGCTTTAAGTCTTCTTTCTACAGTGGAAGAGAATGATATCTGCATGTATGCATGAGGACCTTATACTTAGCATACATATTGGCTGCTGGTATGTTGGAACTGTATATTTTCTTGATAGTGAACTTACAGGCTGGCCGGCTGACGATTCAACTAACCACCATACTGCCATAGAGAGCGATTTCTGACTGGTAGTTTGCTCCTTGTGGAGTCTGGAATTACGGTTTGGAAGTCATAACAAAAGATGTGGACATTATAGTATTAAACCTGAATGACCAATGATAGCCATGGCTTACTAGTAGAATTTGTACAATCGAGTATTTTGTTGTTGTGGAATTGAACAATGAGTACAGCCAGATGGTGGATCTTGTGAGAGCGTTTTCCGTATCCTTGTTTTCATTAATGTTTATTCCCTTCCTCATTCCTCATTCCTCATTTTTAGGAGCTTTGATCAGGTTAACAAAAAAAATATTTCTTTCAAAATTTAAACTATTAGTTCATCCCACAACCGTATTTTATTTTTTATTTTTTTGAAAAAAATTTAACATCGTGTTTGATCACTGAAACCATCTTCGCTTGAAGATCAGAGCTTGCTTCGGTATAGGTGGCATTAGGGATTTTAATACATTTGCTTAACACAATCTCGATTTCTCACTACTATTATTTTTTGGCATTTTTACTTCACTGATTTTATTTTTCTATCAGCAACAATGTTCTCAAGCAACGAAACTTGCCAGCAGATGTTCGCCTGACCTAACATCACTGAATTGATGATTCATTGAGATAGAAGGGATGGCTCGTTTTCATCGGACGGCTTATTGCTCACATTTCTTTCGAAGCTGTTAAGCCTACCTTACAATCTTTCTTTCTATTTTAAATTATGGACCTTTGGTGCTAGTAAAGCAAAGGGAGGGGGACGAACTCCTCTTATCTACTCGGTTTTGTATTGAATGAGATCCTAGAGACATGATTGGGAGGTATGAGTCGATTGGATGAAGGGAAGTCCATGCAATCCGTTTATATTAGTCATTCGTCTGCCAGAAAGTGAAGTGAGTTCTCCAGTCTTAGAAGAGTCATTGAAAGATCAAGAGAGTTTGTTTGAAGCCAGGGATAATCTAATTCCTTCCGCATTCGAGCGAGTTGTAGACCCACCCAGTAGAAGTTTTTAAATCTCTCAGGCCAGGACAAGCGCAGTCGCTTCTCCCCCCTTTAAATATTACATGTATCTAGAATAGCGACTTTCACCATCTCCTTAGTGCGGATCTTGCTTCATGGTGTTGCATTTCAAATCACCTAACCCTAAAGATTAAACAATTGGAATATAACTGAAGTGGTGTTCGACGAGTCAACCGTCAACCTTAGGATCTACTTGATGCACTTGATCCTGATGAGACCAAGGTGAGCGAAGTGAGCTTTTTCCACTCTGCAACTCCTATCGTCTGGTATCATCCTTTTTTTTCATTTTGGCATGGTACTGATGATATTCATGTGCGATCAACTGTTCATAGTGATCATAGACGACTTGTAAGCCATCCTTCCGTAGAAGGAAGACTAGGAGATCAATTGTATTTTTTGAAAATTTGGATTTAATCTGAAGGCCAAAGTCATCTTTAATTAGAATCTGTTTGAAAGAAGTCTAGAAGAATAGGCCTCGCTTGTTCCATCTAGCCCAAAGAGAGAGGGCAAAGTGGATGGGGTTCTCATATCAGAAGTGAGAATGCTGACATGAAAAATACGATCACCTGGTAGTGGGAGACTTTCTGCGTTCAGCCAATCTACGCAGTGTGAATCGGTTGCTAAGGAACTCCTAAAAGGATTGTCGTCAGAGTATGGTTAACTAACATGTTAACTAATTGATTACGATAAAATGGATCGAATTTTGCAATTTTTTCTTCGATATTATCTCGACGTGACATGAGCGTGAAGAGGTTCCAGAATAAGTTTTCTTTTTATAAGGACTATTTTGATTAAATATCTAAAAAAAACATTTTATCTTTTTTTTTTTTTGAAAGAATTGGACCGTCCGTTAAACCTAAACCTTCTTTTCATCATATTTTATTAGATAAGTTTTTAATAAAAATTATGTCAGAACGTGATGAAGACGAGGACAATCTCGGAAAAGATATCTAGAACCAAGTGGTACATATTGTGTGGAGTCAATGAAGGTGGGCATTGTAAAATAGGGATGAAGTTGGCCATTGATGTCCTTAATTAGTATTCCATATATTTGCGTACACTGCAGCTACTTCTGAAATAGAACTATCAAGATTTTCGGGGCATGAAACTGTGATGCTCTTTTCTTGTGTGCACTGTAATTATGAGTCTCCGGACATTCTTCTCTGGAGCATGAACACTTCTAGCCTTCTCAAATTAATCAATGTGTTTTGTGGGCCGGCCGGTTCCAAAATTAGCCTTAGACCGGCCCGGTCAAACGTGTGTTTGGGTCGGTCCAAATTCAGTCAAAGCTTGGGACCGGTCCGGTCCCTCCTATACGATCAAGGAGTTTTGCTCTCCAAAACCTGGCTTGGTCTACCTGTCGAGTTGGATTTTGGTAAACAAAAAAAATCCCAACTCTATTACTTAGTCTTTTGGGGAATACTTTTACTGAAATATTATTATATTTTAGTCGTTTATGGATGTTAGTCATTAACATTTTACTGAAACGAACAAAATATTTCATAACAGTGATAAACGGCTACATTATAATCGTAATTTTAACTCTCCTAAATCTATAAATATGGCTTATTTGATCACTTCTATCGCAAATTCACAATTCAAAAATCTTCTTATACTCTATTATTCTCTTTACCTCTAGGTTCGAGCCCTAGAGTTATAATATTCAATGCTTAGTTTAAAGACTATTGATAATGAACAACAACTACTACAACAATCATAAGGTTTACAGCCTCACATGGCGCAAACAGTAGGGAGTAGAAGGCTACAGAGGAGAATGAGAGCCTCACCATCACTGTCGTAGTCATAGAAGTATTTGGAAATACCTTAGCGGGGTTTATAAGGAGAATGTTAGAATAGTGAGGAGTATCTCACAATGAGTATATGAAATTGGAGAACTCAAATAAAATGAGTACCTAAAAATGGCACAAAAATACTATATAAGCATCTAGATCATTGTATCTAGTATCTACTCTCTTGAATAAGGCAAGAACCATGGGCATAGAGGATGAAGCTCTACGAAATTTGTATGTTGGCGAAAAATATGTTTTAATTAGCTATTAATACTGGAAATTTATTTAGTCGTAATTATCATGTATCACTTTTTATTTATGTCTTTATATATCTGTCTTTTCGTAGTGACTGTATTCACTACAAGTTATGTTATGTTTTAACTAAATTTTAATCGAGTATTAATTTTGCATATTTATATTTGTTCATTTTATGTTATGTATAATTACAATTTCTAAGTTATAAAATAATTATATTACTCGTATCATACTAATTTGATTAAAATAGCACGACTTAATAGAATTCCTAATTCGATTTCAAATTTTCGCTATCAATATACACCAATGGTCCAAGTCAACTTTGTCACGCCCTAGTCCCAAAATACCGAGGGACTAGCCACGTGGCAATGGCCAGCAGCACAACTCCAATGGGCAAACCCACTTTAATGGACCCGTTAGAGTATACTTAAGCTGTAAAACAAATATAATGATGTAAGATACATATCACAGTCTAATTCTAATCTCATCCACAGAAAGTAAACACAACTCAATATGATAGACTAATCAAGATAAAAAAATATAGTCCATCAACAAGTTCAAATAAAAAGTGTCTCGGGAAATAACCCGATAATAAGTTAAGACAATAATCCAAGAGTCATGATATGAAATAACTGGAAGCATAAATAAATGAGTATGTAACAGAATACTCAGAAAAATCCTCTGGCACAACCTCGTCCTCTGGTGCCAGTACTGCTCCAGCGTCAGCTCATGTCCCGTATATCTCGGGGTATTCCTCTTCTGCTGTACCTGGGGACATAATCCGGATCCAGGTCCTCAGGGGACATAGCAAGGTACAAGAATCACTAGTACTCATGCTGAAAACACTACAAGCTCTGTGTCGGGGAGCCGGTAGCAGTAATATCACGTAATGGGCCAAGCTCTGGAACAGAGACTAAAGCATCGCAATAATAAAATATATATGTATGTAAACAACATGCAGCCCTCGTATCTCTCCCCACCCAATGTAATCACATGTCTCATGTCCACAACGTCTCATGTCCATGACATGCAAGATCATGACCTCTAACTAGTACAACGAGTCATAATGATATCTATGTATATGCAATTCTTATGTCACGAATCCTGTAAGCCTATACAGAATCACCACGAATAACTCAGGAAAGATTATATCACATGAATAGTGTCAAGTGTCCTATGGTATGTCGTACTTGATAAAGCAAGCACGTAAAAATATATGATCGTGGTATCAACTCTCTAAGTGACGTTACACGACTCCGCGTACGGCGTCGACACCCGAATCTTGTTCGGACGTTAAGGAACGTCTCACGGTCCTAGGTTGAACAAATACAACACAGAGGTTATATAGAAATAATACAAGTAAATAATAGCACATGATCTTCTGCAAGTTGGTAAGGTACACTTGCCTGTGTTCTGAGCTCCTTCAGTTGCTCTGATAAAAGTGGAATCTTCATGTACGCATTCAAATACTGAAACAAATATTACCATCGCTCTCAAAATACATGAATTAGCTAGAATTGACTACCCATAAGTCTAATTTGAATATAGGAGCAAAATTGACAGTTTTTGGTCAAAACGGACTCCACATGTGGCCTACTTCGCATCGAAAAATGTGTCAGAGACAAAATTCTCTAAATTCATCAAACTTAGTATCTACGAGTCCAGAACAATGATACGAACCCAACGGAACATCCAGAACTGAATTTCGATGAGCCGGTCACGAAATCGCCCGTAAAGTGGAACCGTGGGGCCACAAAATGGTATTTCGTCAACGTTCTCAGAATCAAAACAAACTTGGGTCACAGGACCAGCGTAACGCTACGAATCCGATGGCGCAAGTTTCGTTACGAAACGACAAGCACACACAAAATTATAACGAGTGTCAGAACATGCCAATACGGGGCTTTTCGGCGGATATGCGTTGATTTCGGTGTGCACGCACATCCAAATAAACTTCCACAAAATCTTACACGTATGTATTGACGATACGCGCATTTCGATGCAATTCGCACACGACGAAGTCGCCTCGTTTAGTGGGACGCACCTAGTTTCAAAAAAATTTGGGTTTAGAAAACCAAGTTTTTGGTCAACTTCAACCACGAATAAAATACAGCATACAACAAATTAAAATAAACTAATTAAAGGGATTAAAACTCGATTATGTTGTCTAATTTACTGTTTAAGTGGAATTTAAAAATATTAACTAGGTTGGAAGAAAAATGGCCATGAACATGGGTGTTTGGGACAGTTTCCTGAACTCCAAATTGGGTCTTTTTTTTCTGTTTTGCGTCGCGAATTGCGACCGACACATGATACGATACCCCGAACTAATTATACAAGGTTCGAAAGGGTCATGTGATCTTCGTATATGATTCGACATATCGACAATTGGATTAATATGCAGGAAGATACGAGAGTGGGAAGAAGGTTACCTTGCTGCTCGAATTCAGGCGGTTGTGCGGTGGCTACTTCGTGGCGGCTGTCCGGCGTCGTCGTCGTCGGTGGCTCATCGGAAATGGGAGAGCGTTGGATGGTGGACGAGGGGGTGGGTTTGGATGTTTATATAGGGGTCGGAGTTGGCTGTTATGGGGAGGTCAAAGGGAGGAGTCGGCCGCCGGTTTCGGAAGAGGAAGAGGGAAAGTCTGCTGCAATTTTGGGAAGATGAAGGGGCAGGTCGTATTCGGGTCTGCGGGTTGGCGGGTCTCGGGTTCGGGTTGGTTTAGGTTGGTTTATTTAAAAACAATAATTTTAGCTATTAAAAAATTGGTTTTTTAGCCCGATAAATTTCAAAAAAATTACACAATATCCTATTATTAATTATACACTAAAAAAATATAATTTTTGTAATATTTTAATAATTAATTTAATACATAAAAATATAAATTCCTGAAGAACATTTATTTTAATTAATTAAAAATTACAGAAAATCTCCAAAAATTAAAAAATTCATAATTAAAATTCTAAAATTTGGGTGTTTACAAACTTAATTAAATATAGAATTCCTCGAATTAATAATAACAATATATATATCTTTATTACTTTACTTGTGGACAAATAAATTAAAAAAATCAATTTAAAACTCTTTCTTTCCTTTTGAAGAATTTAATTATAATTTTTTAAAAATATTAATTGTCTACTCATGGGCCAACCTGTGGTTTGTAGACTTTGATCAGGATAGTCGGCCCAGATAAAATCAGGACAAATCTGGCCAGAGTCCCCTCAGACCTCGTCCACCGAACATCATGTCACCCCTGCCGGCCGGCCCACGTACCTTGACAAATTTTCCACATGATTCCATGCTTAATACTCTTGGTTATTTCGGGTTATATAATTCTTTTTTACATTTCTATGTTAATTATCTCTAATAAAATGTAGAGGAGGGTTTTCATTTTTTTTATAAAATTAAAGTAAAATGATGAAGTATAAATTGCTAAATATTTGTATAAATTGCATTCTTTACGAAGAAGAACATGAATTATGTGTTCGCAGTTCCCATATCTTTGTACTACATCTTCACACTTAGGAGTAAGAACTTGACAAATTACAAATAACTTGGAAACGAAAAATTAAAAAAAAAATCACAAGAAAAATATAATATTTATATGACCTCATTTTGATGACAAGCTTCATGATCTTCATCCATGACTCTCCCTGCGGTGCCATCGCATGATCTCAAAATTTTTTATGCTTCTATAGCCATGGCCACCAGCATGAACGCGACGAAGCTGGTCGCATTGATGCTACAGAGTATCCAGTAGAAGTAGTTGAACCTGCTGACGTTGAGATTGTTCCTCAACCACCCATTCTCCTGCCCTTCGGTCGCGGCCTCTACAATCTGGTGGGTCCAGTCTGGATTTGGAAACATCACATGTGCGGACCTCCCAAATCTGTATCAAATATTTGATTTGTTTAGATTAGAAAATCTGCATCAAATATTTGATTAGATTATATTTCGACGTCCATAATTGATGCTAGACTATTTTAAGATTTTTCTATTACCTAAAATAAAGTTTCTCATTTTAGGTAATATGGTTTCCTATTTTAGGGTTTCTTATTTTAGGATTTTCTCATAAAATAGGATTTCTCAACTATATATGTATTGAGGGTGGAGACAATAAGAGAAGGAAAAAAAGGGAGATTCATGGTGCTTGTCCATATAAAATCTGAGAGAAAGTTTGTAGTTTGCTCTTATGGCTCGCCATCCAAGACAGTTGGAAGATAATCTAATCAGGGAGTTGTCGTCTTCGTTCATACTTTACTTCTAGGGCTTGCCATCAAAGACAGTTGGAAGAGAATATCTGATCGGGGAGTCATCGTCTTTCTTCAGGGAGGTCGCTACGGGTTGGGTGAGTGATTTCAAGTTTTAATATTCTTCTTTCTACTTGTGTTTGGTGAAGGAAATCGGCCGATCTCCTGCAGGCAAATCGGCAGTTCCCGCTAGGCGAGAATCACCGCGCCAGCGCTCCCGCGGAACGATCGCTTTGACCCATCCGGGCGTGATGCCGCACGAGCGTGAGCCGCGCCCGTGCAAGGCCGTGATTCATTGGCTGGCGGTAAGAGTTCTAAGCCACAGAGTCGCACAGATTGTCCGAGTGCAGTGGAGTCATAAACGCATAGCGATTTGGTAACAGGTTCACTGAGTCGACAATATAGCGGAAGCATTGAAACACAAGTTGAAGTAAAGCAACTCTTTTATTCATATTGAAACAAGTGTTACAGGCGGCGTATAGCCGAGATTACAAGTCGCTCAAGCCTCTCTCTCTGAAACAGTAAAAGCGTGCGGGTTGGGTGAGTGATTTCAAGTTTTAATATTCTTCTTTCTACTTGAGTTTGGTGAGGGAATTGAATCTTTGGACAAATAATTCAATATAGTTTTATCAATCTTGTATATTTTGTCGAAAGTTATATAGATTAAAATTTGTTCATGTGACATAGTCACCAAAAGCTACTATATTTAATCTGACTTAGCATTTGTGGTAGATTGGTTCATTATCTTCAGGTGGGTTGGCATCGCTTCTGTGTTCGTATTTATGAATGAATCTGGTTCGGATCATGCACAGGTTACCAACATTTGGTATCAGAGTTTTTGACTCTAGTCTGATCCCAAAATCTAGTATCAAAGCTTTTGGTTTTGGTCTGATACCAACATATGATATCAAAGCTCTAAGGTTCTCGAGAAGAAAGGTGCAACTATGTCTACAGAGCAGAAGAGTACATGTATGATCACCCTTACAAGGGGGAACATAGCGATTTGGAAGCCTACGATGGAGGATCTGCTCTGGTGCAAGGATTTACATGATCCTTTGGAGGGAGACAACGCCAAGCCATCAGAAAAATTTGTTGATGACTGGAAACGATTGGATTTGAAGGCCGTTTGATTCATTCGCCAATGGTTGGACTGTCACGCCACATAACCAGAATACTGGAGAGCGGGGGAGTGACTCAGCCAACCACACCTTGCAGAATATCGAAGTAAGCCACAATGTACTAAGTTTGTCTAGAGACAAGGGGATGCATACTACAATCAAGTCATCTAGGGTCAAGGATCTCTATGCCTCAATCATCAACAAAGAAACAATAAGAATTAGCATATAAGATAAACAGTTAGGCTTCCCTGACGCTCTATCAGAATGATCATGAAACTAGTTATACATGATAGTACACTAGTGCATTGTTAAGAGTATATGACTGTAAGTCAGCCGCGGTCTGAATAATATACAATCATGTAGAGGAACTAACGTCCAGATACACCGGCTAATAAGTGACGTCGTCTAAACGCCAAAAAGGTAATACAAAATGATACTCATAGTGGAGAAAAATAAACCCACTCAAGTTCCTCGGCGAACATCCTTCTGGTGTGCGCCATCGGTCAGATATATGACAGAATCCTCGGGCTCTGCTACTAAATCTGGCCAAACAAAACCAGCGGAATCAGGCCCCGATAGCAAGTACCACAAAGAAGAATAAGTGAATGAAGCAAAAATCAATAAAGTACATAAAATAGGAAATTTGTGCCACAACTGCAAGCGTATGACCTTTCATCGGAGCAGTAGGACACCTCTACAACCAAATAAGGATAAGAGGTGTCGCACTACTCCGAGACAGGGTACGACTCGCCAATTGTGAACCCGACGAAGATACAACACATCAATATAATCCAGGAAATACATGCCATAATACAAGCTAAAATATAGATATAATATGCAGCTTCAGTACATGGCCTATTGTGACACATTAGCACAACCCTACAACCAAACAAGGACAAGGGTTTAACCGTCGTACCACAATTATTCATGTCCCTAGACTACCAGCATATACTCTTTTAAATCGGTCAATCAATCCTACGACTTGTTATATGGAGTCTGAGTTATCTCAGAAGAATAATGCAATGTTGGAATCCTCAGATCATACTGATGGTGAGGCGGGCTGGCCGAGCCAATAAACGCATAGTATATAGTATGTAAGTACCAGTCCCGCGTAAGGCCACCGCGCAAGCAATCATGTAATAATATATATAATATAGCCGAATAATGTACTCTACTACTGTAGATGATATACGGTATCCGTTGGGGACCAACATGATGCCCTAGGACATATGTCCTAACGGTAGCTACCATGCATGATCTCGAGATTTCATTCCCTCCTAATGCTCTACAAGTTCAGTTACTTAATTAGCCCTACAGTTATTAGAACATCGTGTCATGGTTACACGATCTTTCTCCTTAGATGATGCACCGTGGTACGTGTACGCTAGGTACGAATCCACATTGTTGCTCGAAAGCTAAATCTGGATTCCTCCTAGCGTAATGCAACAAATCAATCAAACAAACATCCTAACCACGCTATGGTTGTTGACCCACATACCATGTCCGTGCTGGGGAAATAATATAATAATATTACATGTCGCGTAGTATATGAGGCATTCTCGATGCACAACCCGAAACATGTAATCTCATAGTACGTAAGCAAGTTATGTCACATCTCAGTGCACATTATAATACATATACACATAGCACGTAGTAATTGTATCAGTATAGATACAAAAAATTGGGTCGAACCACCAAATTTATAGTTGGTCATATGAGCTTTATCACATTGGGACACTTGGTCAAAATATAATCTCCTCAAATCAGGTACACAGACTATCAATCAATTGGAAGCCTAAATTTATGATGTGAACTCCTCGAATTAATAATTTTGCCGCCGAACGTGAGTAAGGAAAAAAGTGTGAACTACTCTGGAGCAGATCCACAATTCTTAAACCAAACAAGGATCATAATTGCATATCGTCTCCCGAGAAGAACTACGCCCCTCACTCTATTCAACGAACAAAAATGATAAGTTAATCTACAAATCTGAGTTTACTCTAGGTTACCACATGGTCTACTCATCATATAATCATATTATGCACATAGTCAATTCTAGCACATAGCCAGGTCTAGCACAGTCTGGTTACTAAGTCCACTCTTCCTTATAATAACACAAGCAAGAAGCCATGATTAACCACATAGGGTACGATAAGAAATATTTCAAATAAAATAATTAAACCCAAGAAATCGTGGAACATGTACATAGATTACTAGGGTTGCATAGGATCACATACGCACATGAGAAGTGCACACATAGATTATCGCATGGGACATGTCGCATGCACTGATCAGGCGCATGAGCAACTGGCCGCATGGACGAGCTGACCGCATGGATGAGCTGGCCGCATGCTGCCCCAGGCCGCATGGACTGCTTGCCGCATGAGGCAGGTGCCGCATAGGGGTCGGTGCCACATGGAGGTTGATGCCGCATAGAGGTCTCTTGGATTTAGCAAATTTCTCATTCGTTCAGCGAGTGAAAACACAAGGTTTCAAGGATTAGCTCAAGAACACTTGTGTAATGGTCAGTTATGCATCCAACAAGATGGACGCATGCTGGTTGGCTATATGGCAAAGAGTCCAGCCGCATAAGGATCATGTCGCATGAGAGTCTCGGCCACATATTGTCCTGTCCGCATGAGAACTTTGTCTTCTCCAAACAGCAAGTTCAGCCATGACAGAAAAGCTCCAAAAATTCAAAAATTGTTTTGTTCATAAAAACTTTATTTTAACTCTGAATCAAGTGAAACAAAAGCCAAAATGCTCGAAATAAAGTCCTCCATCAACCACAAAAACTTTTTTTTTTCTAAAATATCATGTTTTAATAGATCAAAACCAAGAAAAACTTTTGGAACCCATGAAAATCCTAACTTTAAAACTCAGATATACTCAAAACCGTTCATCAAAACCAAAAACTCCAAGAACTAAAACTAATGAGAACACCAAGAAGAATATTTTCTATCAAACATATTTTAATTATTATATATATATGCAAAAATACAAAAATCTATGGCTTCACCACTTTGAGCAAGATAACAAACCTCTTCCTAGAACCAAGTCTAGGGCTAGGGCTTAGGGTTTCGGTTGGGATCTTTTGCGGGAAGGAGGAAGAAGAAAGAAGAAGGGAAGTGAAAATAAGAAAGAATGAGAGAGAAGAGAGAAAACCATATATATATATATATATATATATATATATATATATATATATATATATATATATATATATATATATATATACCAAGTGGAGAAATGTGGTTAGTCCTAAGATTAAGTCATGACACTCTCCAACCAAATCTCAACCATCCAAAATAGGCTTAGTGGTTCCAAGTTTGAACCGGGTCTGGTATCCATCCTATATACGGGTCCTAGCACGGGTCCATGACAATTACCAAGGTGTTCACTACTAGTCTCGGATTAACTCCAACAATAAACATGAATACAATTAAATAAATACAACATATTTAACAGAACCAACATGTAAACTATAACATGAATACATTTACAAGAATTTTTTTAAATATCACAAATTCAAGAATACCAAATCTAGGAACGGGTGTGACATGGACGATTTGGTATTTTATTACGTATCCATGGAGAGTTCTGCAAAAGCATTATGGGAGAAGCAGCATTCATTGTATAAACAGAAGACAACCGACAACAAGATGTTTCTTATTCGCAAACTCGTCAACTCGAAGTACATTGAGGGTGCCATGGTGGCATAATTACAATATCTAAACGACGTTCATGGTATCATCAATCATCTGTCTGTGATGAAGATGGTGATTGGCGATGAGCATCAAGTTTTGCTGCTTTTGAGTTCTCTGTCCAAAATATGTGAGATGGTGGTGGTATCGGTGAGCAACATTGCGCCTGATAGAGTTGTCACGATGAAGGCAATCAAAAGTAGTTTGTTGAATGATGAGGTCCGACATAAGCATTTTTTAAATCGTCGCAAGTATTCGTTCTGGTTACTTCCTACGGGAAGGGAAGACTCAAGTCACAGGCAAGAGCGAGGGGAGGGGGAGTTCTTGGAATCTTACTACTGTAGACCACAAGGAGAGCTGCTATCACTGTGAAAAAATGGGTCATTTTAAGAAGAATTGCATGAAGCTAAAAAATGAGAAGACTAAAGGTAAGGATGGCCAGAAAGATTTCACGGCTACGGGAGATCTCATTATTGCAACAACTGATGCAGAGAAACTTTGTGGCATGTATCATGACGACGATTGAATCTTGGACACGGGAGGATTGTATCACGCCACTCCACAAAGGAGGATCTTCATGTCATACCGAGGTGATACATTTAGACGTGTGAAGGTGGGCAACAAAGGGACGACTGCAATTGTAGGAATCGGGGACGTACACTTGATAACGGAGCTTGGCGAAAAACTTGTTCTCAAGGGGGTTCGTTATGTGCCGAGTTTACGCTACAATTTGATTTTGTTAGGAAAGCTGTGGATGATGGTTGTCGTAGTATGTTTGGGGACAAAGTTTGAAAGTTTACGAATAGTTCCCAACTTTTGGCTCGTGGAGATATATGTTGTGGTATGTACATGCTCAAGCCGATGAGGTGTATATGCAGGCCACAAACATCAGATGGAGGCTCGAGGGATGATCGACAGGAGTTTCTGGATCGTTGAAAACTTGTCTTAGGGGGTCTTCGGGATGATTTAAGGGATACAGAGGATTCAGTTCATCGAGACAAAATGACGAATAGTGATGAGTCAAAGCTTGAGGGTCAGTCTGTCGATCCTATGACAGCTAGTCGGTCTCCAAGTGGGGATTTTTCTACGGATCCGAATTTGGTGATGTTTAATTTGTCAAAGCTTAATGGAGCAACATTTGTTTCAACGATGCCAGGGAGGAGATCAAGGTATGCAGCAAACTTAATCTGAAACGGGTGCATCTCTATTTGCACAATTTCGGAGGAGTTTTGGGTCATCGAGGACATGCATAATGCATGATGATCTGCTTGAGGATGCATGTGTATGTGGGAGCTTTAGAATCGGATACAGAGATAGACATATTCAGGAGACTGAATCTTGAAAGGAATCGTACCGTCCGCTTGGTTGGGCCAGCCAAGGGTGAAGAAGCTCGATGGAACGAAAGCACATTCCAGTGGAAGATAAAAGTCGGGGAAGGCATCCAAGACTTACGGTGAGACTGGTCGTCAGGGACTTTTTTTTTCCTACCCGAAAATTCCCTCCCACCCCTTGGCTGTCGTTAAGAAGAATGGGAAATGTGCAGCCATGCGACCGATGTCCATGCGCTCCCAAATAAAACTCAACATATGATAGATCACATGGACACCATGCGGCCCAGAAAAGGGACACCCATACGATCCAAACAAGCATCCTGACAAGTGGCCGCAGGTCGACCTGACATGACGTCCTGACAACAAAGATGGCGCCTGACACAGAATCCTGACAAAAAGGATTTTCCTGATCACCTCGAAGGACGAGAACACACTAGGAGGTATAAGTCCCAAGGATGGTACAGAGCCACGTGGATAACACGACAAAAAGATGTGACGATCCGTTCCATTCAAGCGGACAGCCGATTCAAACGGCGCAAGTGCAACGATCCAACCCGCTTTGCTCCGCGAGAAGACTCGTTTGAGGCAAATAATTTCCAAACTTGGCCCTTCAGGAGTTCAGACTTAGAATTTTAAAGGCTCGCTCGGAGTATTGCTTGACCGAGGTAAATCATCGCTAAGGTGGGTGGCTACGATAAACTTGTCTTTGCTTAGCCAGCACACTTAAAATATGGACGATACATGCTAGTCGCTAGGTGAATCACCCCCTGCATGCTAATAAAGTATACAACGCACCTAGCTAAGGGAATAATCCCAACTTGTATTGCTTGTGTTAGAACATGGAAATGAAACTTGGCTTATGTAATGGACCCTCGCATGCTACCTTTGCCTTGTGCAAGAAGACCCCGCTATGCCTTGAGTAGATTGTTATATACTATCTGTAGTGCATTTTTCACTTATTTATACTCCACGCCCCTAGATTATGTCGCTCGATATGTCCATGTACGATTTTACTCCTCGGTTTAACCATAGACCTGTGACAATGGAAAATGCTTATGTTTCATTTAAAATACGTGCTTGCTTACTTACTTGAAGTTTGTACTCGTTGCCTCATTCCAATGCTTGCCACAATAAAATTATTGTCACGCCCCGGACCCGCCCGGGCCGCCTCTCCGCTTTGCCTCGCCCCCGTATAGCCGGACTATCGAACCGGGCACGAATCACCGCACCCCAGCGCGCCGGACGCGAATCACCACGCCCATCCCGCGGGTGTGAGGAAGGGATTTTGTGTGGCCCGTGTAGAAGCATGAAAAATACGCTGGGGTGTTATACGCGTAAAACCCTCAACATGCATGAAGCCCGAGTAAAACAGAGCTTCAGCACGATGTGACGTAAGATATGACTTCAGAGCTATTGGCGTACAACAGAGCTTCAACGCTATACAGCGTAAAATAGAGCTCTAAAACAACCCGCGTAAAATAATACTTCCAGACTGCTTTGGCGTAAAAAGGTTGCTACATCGCCACTTCGGCGTAAGATATGTCTGCTTTTAATACAGCATACAGTTGTACGAGGAACTCTTCGTATCCCTCGAATAAACCTATCAGACAAAACAGTGAACCTGACTCCTGAAAAAGAGTACTACACGACGATCGAGAGGACGGCTGTAATGATGATTCTGCACAGAGACCCAGGTTGTCGTTTAATGACATAATTCCTGATATAAGACGTTGTTTACGCATTCAAAGAATACACTGCCTATTCTACACAGGCAGACATGAGCTTTTACGCTCAAGATGAGACGAAATCAGACGCCACGTCAAAAAGCTGTTCTTCGTACAGAACTCGAGGCACGTCTCTGCAGTTAATGCGCGAGATAGGGGCAGATCTCTGCATTTAATGCACGAGATTTGGTTCTACTTTTAATAACTGGGAGAGCTAAAATTAGGGCTAATATGTCCACATCACCATCGCTGAGTTTTTTATGCCAACCAGGCTATTTTCAACTATAGGAGCACGCCGTACGCTATCTCCTCGAAATATGCCGACCCAGGCTATTTTCAACCATAGGAGTACGTCATATGCTATCTCCTCGAAATACGCTAACTCAGGCTATATTTGCAAAGGTGCATGATAAGGCTATTTGGCCCAGAATACGCTCAAGACCTCAGTCAAGGAAGGATAATTGGCTAGATTACGCTGGTTACCTACCTGTGCAGCATCAAGCTTTACGCTACTTGGCTTTTGTACGCCAACCAGACAGCTACTTGGCTTTTACGCCAACAAGACAGCTACTTGGCTTTTACGCCAACAAGACAGCTACTTGGCTTTTACGCCAACCAGACAGCTACTTGGCTTTTACGCCAATAAGACAGCTACTTGGCTTTTACGCCAACGAGACAGTTATTTGGCTTCTACGCCAACCATCTCTACGCAAGGGGCAGTTACCTACGTGGCTTGCATGCCGTGATCTTCGAAGCAGTTATATGCGTTACCTCATAATGGGCCACGCGTCACACGCAGATTCAGGAGATCATTCAGACGTGGGTAGCAGTTATTATAACCGCCGCGTAAAAGGTGCAACTCTCTCCGCTGTTTGGTTTCTACGCCAACTAGTCAGTTACTGTGACCGAGCTCTATAAATAGAGACCCCTAGTCACAGAAGAAAAAGGTTGGCAGATCGGGCAGTCATAGTCGGAGGAGAGGATCAAGATCAAATATCAGAGAGAAAAGAGAGCATAGCCGGAGAGTTTGAAGCTTCTTCTACAATACTTTCTGCTGGCTGGATTTTGCCTTCAATACAGAGAAAGTTTGAAGCTTCTTCTGCAGCACTTTCCGCTGGCTGGATTTTGCCTTCAGTACAGAGAAAGTTTGAAGCTTCTTCTTCTACAGCTCTTCTTCATCATCGTGTGGTCCAAGGGACAAAGTGATCGACCGCAGATCAGACTCCTATAATAATATTTTTCCAGAATCATTTTTATTGTACTTAACATCCTCATATAGGATTAATTGTACTTTTCTCTTTTATCGTTTGTAAACAAGATTTCGTACAAACCCTCTATTTGTTTTATCTCAAACAAAATGGCGACTCGCCAGGTGAATTTTCAAAACCTATCATGTTCATATTACCTCTGATAGTGTTTTGTATACCAGGAGAGTTTAATAGCCTGAGTTTGTAAACCAAAAGATCTTCGTACAAACCATATTTATTTTATTGCAAACAAGATGACGACTCTGCTGGGGACTACTTTCTCTTCTGACAAGAAAGTCATTGCTCAACATGATGCTGTATCCGTTGGAGCAACGAAGAAGACTTTGGTCGTCCAATTCGACCAATCTGCTTATGAAGACATGCTTCACGCAGGGGGTGACTCTCATTCCCTCTCTGTCCAGGACAACAGGAAGTTGCGTAAAGTATGGATGCCCCGGACATCCTCTACCCTTCCTGCCGGCTATCTCTCTACGACCAACAAGGTTGTGACATCACAACCTATACGCTCTGTGCATAAAAACCTGTCTCCCGTCTGTGACGTGGCAGACAAAGCTTTTGGCAATGCCTCAGTGCCAATCCAGAAGTCCAGAATGTGCCCTGCGCATAAAACTTCGTCTCCCGTCTCTGACGGGGTAGGCATAATTTCTGACAAGGCCTCAGCGCCAATTCAGAAATTTCCAACGCACCCTGCGCGTAAAACTTCGTCTCCCGTCTCTGACGTGGCAGACTTAATTTTTGACAAGGCCTCAGCGCCAATTCAGAAATTTCAAACGCGCCCTGCGCGTAAAATTCCGTCTCCCGTCTCTGACGTGGCAGACATAATTTCTGACAAGGCCTCAGTACCAATTCAGAAATTTCAAATGTGCCCTGCGCGTAAAAATGCATCTCCCATCTATAAGGAGGCAGATGGACCCTTGGATCACATCAAGGGAAAACGAGTAGCGAATCTCCCGATCTCTAGGCTTGTACGCCACCAAGAGAAGAAGTCGCCCTCTCTTCAAATTATGCGTGACGCTGGAGGCCGTCTGAAGACTTCTCCTGTTTTACGCGAGTCTGTGCAAAGCTCCAGATTACGCCAGGATAAGCCCGTCCGCGTAAAGAAAACCCGTTTCACGGAAAAATACGCTCCACAGAAAGATGATGGATCGTATGATACTCACATGGCTGAACTGCTGTATTCTTATGGCAGGGAGAGAGTTATGATTCCCAATCTCCATACCCCAACTGATGTAAAAAGGCAGAATAAGCCTTCTTCTTCTTATGTTAATCCCCCCGATTTGCGTGATTTCTTGATCCAGAAACGCAAATACAGGGGTCAAAATTGAGATTTAGCGCCAATAACTACCAAGCGTGGGGAGATCGTGTGGGAAGTAGCATCTACATCTAATGTCGTCACGATATATGAGCCACATGAAGATTATATCTTTATTGTTCCACCTACTCGCAACGATCAGCATCCAATGGTCTTCAGTCGAATGCGAAATAGACCGATTGTACAAGAGGATTCTCCCGAGTCTGATGTTGGGAAAATACAAGTCCACAGATATAGCCCACAAGCTTTAAAGATTATGCAAAATATGGGTTATGATTTGAAGTTGAAGCCAGGCCTCAACTATGGAAAAGGCAGACGAATATCGTTGCAT
The DNA here is from genome assembly GCA_036927795.1 of Iris macrosiphon. Taxonomy (NCBI): domain Eukaryota; kingdom Viridiplantae; phylum Streptophyta; class Magnoliopsida; order Asparagales; family Iridaceae; genus Iris; species Iris macrosiphon. The sequence goes on from JAYESA010000007.1 coordinate 7,823,841, forward strand.
GGTGATCCTTACTGTCAACGAACTCATTTTGGGTTAAGGTATACCGCATCTGTTGCAAACTCCAAACCTCCAAAGTCTGATCCTGTAATACCAGAGGCAGGTCCTCCTAAATCAACTTATGTCGTCAAAGGCACACAAAAAGAAGAAGAAGAACCAGACAACGACATGTCTGGGGGTAGTCTCCCTCGACAAAATAGAGCAGCATCCAAAGCTGGGGGTAGAATCCCCTCTGTGTCCTAGGATGATGCAACTACGACCTTCTTCCCTGAAGACCGTACAACTCGGGCATCGGGAGCCCGAAAGCCAAATGGGACTTTCTCCTTCAATGATGATGACATCATTGAAATCTTCACTATATTGATGAAGGAAAACAAGCTTCGGCTACCCAACATCAAATACCCTGAAAGGGCTGGCAAGGTCGACGACCCAGAATATTGTCTCTTTCATTGGTACATTCATCACCCTACAAAGGCATGCTATGTACTGAAAAGGAGAATCCATGAGTTGATCGACGCCAAACTCATCACTTTGCATTTATAAACGAAGAGACGGTCACTGCAAATTGATCTCACTCCAACGTGGCAATTTGCTCCTTCAAAAAGTACCGGATAAGGAGTTCCTAAAAGTCTCCCCAGCGGAGCAACCTTCAGGAAATCACTCTCCAGTAAATTTTTCGGACATCGGTTCACGTCCATATTATCTCTGAACTGTTGTCCCAACATTTCTTCCCCCAACTGAGTTTTTGCCATGTCCAAGTGACCTCTGAGCAAACCTCCCAGGTTGTTGTTATCGATTAGTTCACGTCCATATTACCTATGAACTACATCTCTTCACTTTCCCCGGCAGAGTAAATCCATCACCACAAAAATGGTCACCTCCATATTATCTCTGTCCTATGTTTCTTCACCCCCTCCGAGTCATATCTTACTACATCCACATTACCTCTGAGTAATATATTTTCAGAACTTTTCCATGTCCACATTACCACTGAGTAAAGTTCTGCTCTTCGGCTTTCTACTATCACGTTCGCATAACCCCTGGTAGTGCTAGTCATTTCAGCTTATTATCTGTACTTAAGGTACGCCATGGGTAATAAGTCCACAACCTGTAAACCCCCTCTCCCAAAATTAGGTTTACTTGGCTTATGTAGTGGAATTAGGTCTAGTTTGAACCCAATTAGAATTTAGAACACGGCATTTGATTAACTGTACATTATTTTATCGCGTAGCGCATCTTACCGTTGCCTCGTTAATTGGAGTAGTACACCGGCCATTGTCTGTCTACAAATTCCATAACCCTGTCCTAGACTTGACCACTACCTATTCTGACCTCTGTATAATTTAAAATCATACCTTCTGGTGCGACGTTTTAATCGCACAATAAACGTCACGGACGTTATTTCGTAATTCTAAATAAAACACATCCTTGTACCCATGTGCGTCCCAGTCGAAATCGGGAACACAATCTAGACCGTTTTGTACCACCCGAATTTTATTAATATTCTACACAGTATCATCTATGCCCCAGACACTTGTGTCCGACCTAATTTTATTCCCAGGAACTCCTAATTAATTCTAGAACATCGTGCGCGTTCAATTAATTTAATTAAATCTAATTTCTGTCTTGGTATAATTTTCTCGATTGTTGGGGACTTTTATGCAAAACGTATCGAGGTGCCCCCACCATCGGACAATACGTGAAGAAACCCAATTTTCCCTTCCCGTAGATTTTTCCGTAATTCTTCGGGATGTGCAACGCGCGCACATCGCCCCGCTATTTTAAATCTATCCTTGCATTTAATTAATGCAAATTCTAGCCCTCCCAACACCCTCATGTGAGCCCAAGGCCCATCCCAATGAGAGTTTGACCAAGTCAAACTATTCCTAGGTCAACCCTACCCCATGTGCATATAAATACATCATTTCCTTTTACCTTCCTTTTCTATTTTTATATCAAAACCCAAACCTAAATATCTAACTCTCAGCCGACCTCCCCCTTACCATTACTATTCATCATCTCTCCCGGCCAACCGACCGGAGCCCTCGCCGAAGACCCCTCCGTCATCCACCCTGCAACCGCCGCCCTCGTCGACCAGACCACGGGCCGCCGACATCGCCATCCCCCCTGACTTCATCCCCTTCCTTCCGCAACCGGAGCTCCCATCACCCCGACCTCCCTCCGGTGAGCCACTCCGCCGACCTGCCTCCTTCCACGACTGGTCTCCTCCTCCCATCGATCGCCTGCACCGCCCTCGGCTATCTCTCCTCCACCCGCTGTGCACCACGTCACCTTCTCCTCCGGTCCCCGTTCATCCGACGACCCGCGGCCATCGCCTCCACACGACCGCGGCCGCATGAACCACCACGACCTCCTCCTTCTCCTCCTCCATCACCGTCCTCTCCGCACCGTGCAACTCCGGCGAGCCGTTGCCATCACCCGCCGGCCTCGTTTCGATCTCGTCCATGTCGAACAACCCCCTTCCTCCCCTCCGATCCGACGCCGGAGCAGCTCCCTCCATCCGCCAGTCCACCAGGTCCGGCCACTGCTTCCTCCTCTCCCCTTCTTCTCCGATGACTCCGCCGGTCACCAGCCCGGAGCCCTGCCCCTCTTCGACCAGAACCTCCGATCACCATCGTTCTCCTCTTCCCTCTCCCTCGACAACGTCCCTAGCAGCCACCCTTCTCGTCTAAAGCCACCGGACGACGAGACACACCTACTGGCCTGAACTCCTTCCTCCTCCCTGTGTCCATGTCCTCCTCCCTGTTCGACCTCCCCCGGCCGGACATCCCCTCCATTGGCCGGACTCCGGTAGCACCTAGTCGTCATCATCATCAAACAACCTCATCACCATCAACCCTAACCATCATTCTCGTCATCACCAGTATCCACATCACCATCTTCGTCATCTGCAATCATCATCGTCACCTCCTATTAGCTTCACAATCATCACCATTGGTATTACCATCATTACTTCCATCTTAACCCTCATCGTCATCAATCACCCTCGTCTACATCATCGTCCCAAGTCATCCTCCCATCATCACCCTCATCATCGCCGTTATAATCGTCACCATCGTCGTCATTATTTTTAGCATTGCCCTAATCACCCTCGTCATCGTCGACATCATGGACCCCTCACCCTTGCCAGACAACCCGCAGCAGACACCCCCGATTCCCGTACCTGTGCACGTTGACCCCGGAGACCTGTTGTATTATCTGCGCGACTTCAGGAGCTGGTTATTGATGCTACGCAGCCTTCTCGCCAGGCAAGTATACCTTGCCTTTGTTATACTGTTTAAATTCTGTACATTAGATGCATGTTTATTATCTTAAATTGTGCGCGTCCGAGAGAGACTCGGGTGCAGTCAACGGATACGTTGACGTTAGGATAGTGTCTGGCCTAGTGTCTAGTAGACCACCTAGAGTCGTGGAGTTATCGGTATGACTCCCAGGCCTTGACACATTTTCGTACACGTGTTGTGAGTCTCATGTAGGGCACGGTCCTGCGTATGTGGTTGGCCACCTGTACGTGTAGGCGTGCGACGGATAGGGTATAACTGCTAATAGTGATGCATGTTAGAAGACTTAGCAGTTATTAGTAGGTGGAGCATAGACTGTCATGATACCATGGCCCGATCCTTGTCCTTGTTTGGTTGTAAGGATGGGCTACTGTTCTAGTGATAGACTATGACGCGTATTGTGGATACAACATGCTTAGATCATTGGACGGGGAGGACAACTTGTAGGCGTATGGGACACCCCACTTCCTTTACACTGATGCCACACTCGACGGAGTGATATGGACGATATATACTACACTGATGCCACACTCGACGGAGTGATATGGACGGTATATACTACACTGATGCCACACTCTTCGGGGTGATATGGACGTTATATTATACAGATGTCATGCTCTTCGGAGATGGACGTTATCATACTGTGCCCTTCTATGGGGGCATATGTGGCATATACTAGCCAGTTGTCACGATTGGTGAATTACGTCAGCATATGTCTAGCCTACACCTTCCCATATACTCAAGTTGTCCTCAAAGTGCATTTCACTTAGATGGTTAGGTCACCCTTGAGTTTTCACAGTACTTACTTTATGGCATGTGTTTAAGTATTCTTGTTATGTCCCTCTGAGGACCTGGTTCTCTGCCAGGTGTATCTGTTCATGGGTATTGCAGGAGCGCGGATTCGGACTGGTTGCGTACGTTCCGAGGAGTTCTCTTCGAGCCTCGTGATTGTTAGAGGATATATTTATATTGTGTGTATCTTGTTTATTCCTCATTCTAGTCCGGTAGTGGATTTGTTTCCATCCGACTACCCTCTTTAGATGCTTTACATTTGAGATCTAGTTATGGTTATTGGTTATGTTCTTTTATATGATTCTGTGGATGAGATTAGATTATACCATATGATTGTGATGGATTTATACCACTTGTGGATATTGTTATCCATATTACAGCGTACGTGTGTTATGGTTTCCATATATTGGAGTGACATATTCATACGGCTGGCATGATTACGTATCCTGGTCCTACGTATTTTGGGACTGGGGCGCGACATGTTTTTGTGGTGGCCCATGCAGGTCAGAGCATATTGTCTTGGTTACGTTACTGTACCGAGCAAGCCTGCACCTAGGATTAGAGTATAGGATCTCATCCACAACTGACTATGACTCATCCTCCTTCCAATCCATTCCGATTGAATAACTGCATCCTGCTTGATTCATGTGCTTTCCTATTAGTTCCTTGAGTGTAGCCTTCCCCTAGAATATAGAAGTCCCTGTTGATAGGATGATAAGTAGGGTAACCTTCCTATTAAGAGTACAGCTAGAATCCTGACACATCACTAAGTTTAGAATATCTAATGAAACCCTAGCACCTTACCTATAGATTGATGTACCATTACCCCTCGATATATTATAAATGACTTAAGAGTAGTATAGGCATTACTAGAGCTAGTTAGAGATGTGCCCTAATGTCTGACCCTAGCATTGAGGAACCAATAGAGATCTGAGATCGACTGTAGGGACTGAACCTAATGTGCATAGTGAGATAGTGTTAGGATGTAGATTCTTGTCGTGATATTAGCAGACAGTACCTCATGAAGCCCAGAGCAACGAGTATGACATTCTCCTTGATCATACCTCAAATACGAAGATTTTCTCACCACCTTCCCTTAGAAAACCATGATGTTATCTAGAGTCCCTCTATGGTAATTTCCTATCTTGTTCCCCTGCAACCTTAACGTTCGCCAATTTTTGCGATGATTTAAATTGTGTTTTTCCTCCTTCATCCTTCAACTCGTGCCACTTGACTCCTCGGGTTATAGGCCAAGTGATCTTATTCTATGGTAGGATATATAATTTGCTAGGGTTATAGTTTGGTAATTTGAACTTGAATGATGTGCTGGGTAGTTAGAGCTTGATAGTTGAGTTGTTCCTTTAGAGTGTGATATAATTATTCTTAGTTTTAAATCACGTAACATGTACCCCACCTCAATATAGATTATACCCTCTTTTCCTTGAAGACCAGTAACTTCTCCATTCATACTATTGATACTTGTTCTATAAGCACTATGATTAAGATTTAAGGTGACCATTGCCTATATAATGCAACAGGAGATCCTAATAAGTACCAAGTTCTTTTCCGTATATACCCCAATAAGAGTTTATACCTTATTATTTTGCCGGATCTCCTTAAGGCTATCACAATATTAGTAAATATTTTAAGTTGGGTAGTATGTCCCACAACCTAGTAACACCTAGTCCTCTTGCTTCATTAATGTAGTGTAACTGAATGACATAAACTGTAGACTGTATGAGAAGATAACATTTATTCAGACTGGAGAAATTTGAGACCCGTACCCCTATTTGGTCGACTAGCGGCTTAGATAAGGAGTAGAATGACAACTGTAGAGATTGTAGAGTCTTAATTTTGTATCTTGTTTGGTTTGTGAGCTTAAATTATTTTTGTACCTCCTTTCATCAATAATCTGGCGTACTTATATATTTGAACTACCTCGACTTATTCTGCTGTTACAGCCTAGTTTTGCAAGCTCAGTCTTTTATCAAGCTTGTTCATGACATATGTATTATTGGACGCGTACACTAATATATTTCAGAATCAGTGTACTACGGTCTGATCAACCATAGTGCGCTTGGTTCGCCCTTCGCATAACAACTTTACGTGGATTGAGATATATAGTGGATAGTAGACGAATGCACTTGCCCTCTAGAGATGTCTGAGCATATCGTATCCGTTACATAACTGTACCGATGCGAGCATGTGAATAGGAATTACCAAAATAGGATTTTAATCCACAACTGCCTTGACAATTCCCGTTGAATTCTTTAAACGCCTTGATCCCCATACTTCTAATCTATTACCTCTCCATGAACTCCTTATTGTTGTTCTCTGTCTTCCCTTATTTCGGAAAGACGAAATCTCGTGCCTAGCATAAGTTGATACACAGATAGTATTAGATATACCCTATAGGCCAATTACATTATTTGATGATTATTTTGTAACCAAGGGCATATCACATGTAATATATTTGGTATTAAAATTTTTTTAGGATTGAGTAGCATGATTAAGAAAAAAAAAAATTTGAGGAAAGAGATTTCTTAAATGTAAGAGCCTTATGTGATAGATGGGTAAACTCTAAGTTGAGTAGCAGTTGCATTTATCAGCTTGAGAAGAATTTCTTTAGACTGTGATCGAGCAAAAACTTGATTAAAGGGTTCAAGTCATTTTTAATTTTTAAAGAACTTTGGACGAATAAGTAAGAAGATGAGGATCAATAAATTTCAATTTTTAGCACATGATTTGAACTTAGAGTATTGAAGGTTGAATCAACGATTTAAACCTCGAGGAAAAATAAATAGAACTCTAAACATGGACATGGACGGATTAAATCTCAAATTTAAGGATTAAATTAAAAAGAAATTTTTGATTGCAGGATTACCTATTTGAACTATTGAGGATATAAAGTAAATTTAAAATGGAAGAATACAAAGGTTCATAAGCTGTAAAATAGGAGGAAAAATTTGATTAGAACCATTTCTAAAATAGATTTTTGGTAATCGGAGATCGCGATATAAACTTTGATATGCGAAGATGTTATATGGATTGAAAATAAATTTGGATGTTGATGAGGAAGTACGATAGGTTGAATTTTGATTTGAACAGAGACCATCTTAATTTTGAAATGATTACGAAGGATTGATTAGAGTTTTAATTATCACAAAGATGTCGCGATTAACTTGCCTTAGGTATGTGAAGGAGTTAAACCAATTATGCCTTATTTTAATTTCGAGGACGAAATTATTTTAAGTTGGGTAGGTTGTAAACCCCCTCTCCCAAAATTAGGTTTACTTGGCTTATGTAGTGGAATTAGGTCTAGTTTGAACCCAATTAGAATTTAGAACACGGTATTTGATTAACTGTACATTATTTTATCGCGTAGCACATCTTACCGTTGCCTCGTTAATTGGAGTAGTACACCGGCCATTGTCTGTCTACAAATTCCATAACCCTGTCCTAGACTTGACCACTACCTATTCTGACCTCTGTATAATTTAAAATCATACCTTCTGGTGCGACGTTTTAATCGCACAATAAACGTCACGGACGTTATTTCGTAATTCTAAATAAAACACATCCTTGTACCCATGTGCGTCCCAGTCGAAATCGGGAACACAATCTAGACCGTTTTGTACAACCCGAATTTTATTAATATTCTACACAGTATCATCTATGCCCCAGACACTTGTGTCCGACCTAATTTTATTCCCAGGAACTCCTAATTAATTCCAGAACATCGTGCGCGTTCAATTAATTTAATTAAATCTAATTTCTGTCTTGGTATAATTTTCTCGATTGTTGGGGACTTTTATGCAAAATGTATCGAGGTGCCCCCACCATCGGACAATACGTGAAGAAACTCAATTTTCCCTTCACGTAGATTTTTCCGTAATTCTTCGGGATGTGCAACGCGCGCACATCGCCCCGCTATTTTAAATCTATCCTTGCATTTAATTAATGCAAATTCTAGCCCTCCCAACACCCTCATGTGAGCCCAAGGCCCATCCCAATGAGAGTTTGACCAAGTCAAACTATTCCTAGGTCAACCCTACCCCATGTGCATATAAATACATCATTTCCTTTTACCTTCCTTTTCTATTTTTATATCAAAACCCAAACCTAAATATCTAACTCTCAGCCGACCTCCCCCTTACCATTACTATTCATCATCTCTCCCGGCCAACCGACCGGAGCCCTCGCCGGAGACCCCTCCGTCATCCACCCTGCAACCGCCGCCCTCGTCGACCAGACCACGGGCCGCCGACATCGCCATCCCCCCTGACTTCATCCCCTTCCTTCCGCAACCGGAGCTCCCATCACCCCGACCTCCCTCCGGTGAGCCACTCCGCCGACCTGCCTCCTTCCACGACTGGTCTCCTCCTCCCATCGATCGCCTGCACCACCCTCGGCTATCTCTCCTCCACCCGCTGTGCACCACGTCACCTTCTCCTCCGGTCCCCGTTCATCCGACGACCCGCGGCCATCGCCTCCACACGACCGCGGCCGCATGAACCACCATGACCTCCTCCTTCTCCTCCTCCATCACCTTCCTCTCCGCACCGTGCAACTCCGGCGAGCCGTTGCCATCACCCGCCGGCCTCGTCTCGATCTCGTCCATGTCGAACAACCCCCTTCCTCCCCTCCGATCCGACGCCGGAGCAGCTCCCTCCATCCGCCAGTCCACCAGGTCCGGCCACTGCTTCCTCCTCTCCCCTTCTTCTCCGATGACTCCGCCGGTCACCATCCCGGAGCCCTGCCCCTCTTCGACCAGAACCTCCGAACACCATCGTTCTCCTCTTCCCTCTCCCTCGACAACGTCCCTAGCAGCCACCCTTCTCGTCTAAAGCCACCGGACGACGAGACACACCTACTGGCCTGAACTCCTTCCTCCTCCCTGTGTCCATGTCCTCCTCCCTGTTCGACCTCCCCCGGCCGGACATCCCCTCCATTGGCCGGACTCCGGTAGCACCTAGTCGTCATCATCATCAAACAACCTCATCACCATCAACCCTAACCATCATTCTCGTCATCACCAGTATCCACATCACCATCTTCGTCATCTGCAATCATCATCGTCACCTCCTATTAGCTTCACAATCATCACCATTGGTATTACCATCATTACTTCCATCTTAACCCTCATCGTCATCAATCACCCTCGTCTACATCATCGTCCCAAGTCATCCTCCCATCATCACCCTCATCATCACCGTTATAATCGTCACCATCGTCGTTATTATTTTTAGCATTGCCCTAATCACCCTCGTCATCGTCGACATCATGGACCCCTCACCCTTGCCAGACAACCCGCAGCAGACACCCCCGATTCCCGTACCTGTGCACGTTGACCCCGGAGACCTGTTGGATTATCTGCGCGACTTCAGGAGCTGGTTATTGATGCTACGCAGCCTTCTCGCCAGGCAAGTATACCTTGCCTTTGTTATACTGTTTAAATTCTGTACATTAGATGCATGTTTATTATCTTAAATTGTGCGCGTCCGAGAGAGACTCGGGTGCAGTCAACGGATACGTTGACGTTAGGATAGTGTCTGGCCTAGTGTCTAGTAGACCACCTAGAGTCGTGGAGTTATCGGTATGACTCCCAGGCCTTGACACATTTTCGTACACGTGTTGTGAGTCTCATGTAGGGCACGGTCCTGCGTATGTGGTTAGCCACCTGTACGTGTAGGCGTGCGACGGATAGGGTATAACTGCTAATAGTGATGCATGTTAGAAGACTTAGCAGTTATTAGTAGGTGGAGCATAGACTGTCATGATACCATGGCCCGATCCTTGTCCTTGTTTGGTTGTAAGGATGGGCTACTGTTCTAGTGATAGACTATGACGCGTGTTGTGGATACAACATGCTTAGATCATTGGGCGGGGAGGACAACTTGTAGGCGTATGGGACACCCCACTTCCTTTACACTGATGCCACACTCGACGGAGTGATATGGACGATATATACTACACTGATGCCACACTCGACGGAGTGATATGGACGGTATATACTACACTGATGCCACACTCTTCGGGGTGATATGGACGTTATATTATACAGATGCCATGCTCTTCGGAGATGGACGTTATCATACTGTGCCCTTCTATGGGGGCATATGTGGCATATACTAGCCAGTTGTCACGATTGGTGAATTACGTCAGCATATGTCTAGCCTACACCTTCCCATATACTCAAGTTGTCCTCAAAGTGCATTTCACTTAGATGGTTAGGTCACCCTTGAGTTTTCACAGTACTTACTTTATGGCATGTGTTTAAGTATTCTTGTTATGTCCCTCTGAGGACCTGGTTCTCTGCCAGGTGTATCTGTTCATGGGTATTGCAGGAGCGCGGATTCGGACTGGTTGCGTACGTTCTGAGGAGTTCTCTTCGAGCCTCGTGATTGTTAGAGGATATATTTATATTGTGTGTATCTTGTTTATTCCTCATTCTAGTCCGGTAGTGGATTTGTTTCCATCCGACTACCCTCTTTAGATGCTTTACATTTGAGATCTAGTTATGGTTATTGGTTATGTTCTTTTATATGATTCTGTGGATGAGATTAGATTATACCATATGATTGTGATGGATTTATACCACTTGTGGATATTGTTATCCATATTACAGCGTACGTGTGTTATGGTTTCCATATATTGGAGTGCCATATTCATACGGCTGGCATGATTACGTATCCTGGTCCTACGTATTTTGGGACTGGGGCGTGACACAACCTAAGGGTTTTGCCATGTCCATCTTACCTCTGAACAAATATTCTGGCCCATCGGCTTCCTACGGCCATTGATGGTGTCAGCCGTTTCAACTTGTCATCCATACTTAGCTTTAAAGTATGTCCATAATGATAAGTCCACTAAAATTCTTTCGCAAGTTCTAAGCAGGTTATATTCTGCCTCTGAGAAGATATATACCACCATCCCCAGTAGGGTCACAACTCAAGAGTTTATCGTGTCCATCTCATCTATGAACAAGCATTATTGCCCATCAAAACGGCAAGTTCCTAAAAAGAAGTACTATATCTAAATTAGACTTGTACTCCCCTCATCCCCAGCGGGACAACCCAGATGTACAAATCAACTCTTGATTCTTTATCCCCAGCAAGCGCCTATGTGCAATATTTTCTCCTTCAAATTCTTATAAAAAAAAAAGCCATCATCCGTATCCTAGAGTCCCGGATACGCAATGGACGATGGATCCTCAAAATCTCCCCAGCGGAGCAATCCTCAAGTCTACTTGCACACTCCCGCAGTGACTATTCAAACCAACCTCGTTAGACGCTAGCCATGCTCATATTTGCCTCTGAGCTATCGTCACATCAATCTCCCCAGCGGAGCAATCCTTTGGTCTATCTTCATGTTTGGATAGACCACACTCAACGAATCACTCCTCAAAAGAGTTGTTCGGACATTAGTTCACGTCCATATTACCTCTGAACTGCTGTCATAATATTTCCCTCAGTAGAGTTTGTTATGATCATATTACCTCTGAGCAAACCTTCCGAGTTTCGGCTATCGATTATCATGTCCATATTACCTCTGATATCGATTGTCATGTCAACTCAGCACCCGTACATAACTCTAAGTACACCAGTGATGTTGAGTCCACAAAACCAGCCATGTTCATACTACCTCTGAGCTGTAGTCCCCAGTAGAGTTTGCTATGTTCATATTACCTCTGAACAAACCTTCCGGGTTCGGCTATCGATTATCATGTCCATATTACCCCTGATATCGATTGTCATCTCAACTTAGCACCTGTACTTAAATCTAAGTACACCAGTGGTGTTAGTTCCACAAAACTGCCACGTCCATATTACCTCTGGCAGGACTTGTCTCAAACCTATTACTTGCACTAACGTACGCAAAAAGTAATGGGTCCACAAAAAATTCTCCAGCAGGATGTCTTTACTACCCAAAAAATCTATCACGTCCATATTACCTCTGATAGGGCTTGTTTCTAACTTATTATTTGTACTCAACATGCGCAACAAATAATAGGTCCACCAAAGATCCCCCAGTGGGTGTCACGCCCCAGTCCCAAAATATCGAGGGACTAGATACGTGGCAATGGCCAGCAGCACACACCGATGGACAAACCCAATTTAATGGATCCATCGGGGCATACTTAAGCTGTATACAATAATCAGGGTCTACTAATCTCATCCACAGAAATGAATATATCAATATCAACAAAAGGAAATATAAACATCATCATCAATTCTCAAGTAAATAAATCGGGGAACAACCCGATAACAAATCTGATACAACTGTCAAGATACAAGAAAAAAGATATCAACAACAATACTGAGTATGGAAATAGTATATACTCAGAAGATAACCTTGGTGATCACTCGACTACTGACTCTGGTACTGCTCCAGTGCCTGCTCCTGCTAATGCTCCTGTCCTGTATATCTCTGGGTCGAACTCGTCTGCTAATCCTGGGAACATAATCCGGATCCAGGTCCTCAGGGGACATAGCAAGGTACAAGAAAACTCATGCCAAAATAAATGCAGTACAGCAATAAATGAAACAATAGGGTAAACTATATAACCAGCTAAGTGATATGCAAGTTGAGAGCAACACTAGAACTTAGGCTGAGACCACTACAAGCTCTGTGTCGGGGAGCCGGTAGCAGTTATACTATGCTATATAATTTACTATGATGTGGCCTATATATATATAATCAGCCTGTAGCCTGTGTGTCTCTCTCCACCCAATGTAACCACACGTCTCATGTCCATAACGTCTCATGTCCATGTCACGTGAGATCATAGCTAATGCAACAAGTCATATAATCTCTAAGAATATAATATCTATGTCAATCCTGTATCCTACACAGAATCACCATGAATATCTCAGGAAGATTCTGTCATATGTATGGTGTCAAGTGTCCTAGGGTATAATGTACTTGATAAAACAAGTACGAGAATATAAATGGTCACGAATGTCCATCTCTAGATGACGTACACAACTCCGTGTACGGGGTTGGCACCCGACTATTAATCGGACGCTAAGTAAGTCACACGGTCCTAGGTTTAAGCATGTATAACAATTATATATGTCAAGAATTTGGCAAGGTACACTTGCCTGGGATTCCGGCTCCAATTATAGCTCTGACTTCAGCGATTTATGTAGGCAGTACTCCGGTTGCTGAAATAAATATCACCATTAGATCCAGAAAATATCAATTAGCTAGAAATGCCTGTCCTTGAGTCCAATTTGGACACAGGGACAAAAATAACAGTTTCTGGTCAAAGCGGGGTCCACAAATGGGCCGCTTTGCACCGAAAAATGTGTCAGGAACAAAGGTCTCCAAATCTGTCAAACTTAGTGTCAACAAGTCAGGAACGATGATACGAACCCAACGGAACTTCCAGAATTGGATTCCGATGAGCCGATCACAAAATCGCCCGTCAAGTGGAGCCTATGGGGCCCACGACACACGATTTTGTCAACGTTCTCAGAATCGAACCAAACTTGGGTCACAGAATCAACGTATTGCTACGAGTCCGATGGCGCAAGTTTTGTTTCGATACGACGTGTGTACACTAAGTTACAGCGAGAACCAGAAAGGACGGATACGGGACGGTGTCCGCGGATACGCATTGATTCCGGTGTGCACGCACATCCGAATCAACTTCTACGAAATCCCGCACGTCCGTATCAACGGCGCGCATATTTTGGTAAAGACCGCACGCGACCAAGTCGTCCCGTTTGGCGGGGCATACTCCGTTCTGGGGTGAAATAGGGTGTTGATTTTCCTGTTTTTGGATCGCGGTTCGCGATCACCACAGGACGCGATGCACCGAGCGGTTTGCACGGGCACGAGGGGGTCATGCAGGCTACGCGATGCAACTGACGGAATCAAAAATAGGGCAGCAAGGAAAGATAGATGAGTACCTGAACAGGGCTCCGTAACACTAAGAATTCTTTGTGTCCGCGTCGCGTCCGAGTCGTGTCTAGGGTTAGGGTTGTGTCCGGTCAGAGGCAGCTGTGTCCGTGTCCGCCCTAGGGTTGGGGTTGTGTCCGGTCTGAGCTCGTCGGAGGCTGGAGGGTGCCGGAGGGAGGCCGGGCAGCGGAGGAGGCGGTCGCCGGTGCTGTGGTGCCGGCCGGAGTCGGGTTCGTGTGGGAGACGGGTGCCGGCAGCGGGTTCTGGAGGTGCGGGGTTGAGGAGCCGGCCGGAGGAGCTGGACTGGGGCGTCGGGATCTGGGGAGGCCGACGAGGTCGAGGGCGGCCGGAGGGCGCTGGAGTCCGACGGAGAGCCGGAGGCGGAGGAGGGAAAAATGGGGTCGGCTAGGGCTTTTATAGGCCGGAGAGGGGAGACGGACGGTGGTCGGTGAGGGGAGGGGAACCGGAGGGTCGAAGACGCGAGCGGGCGGCGGCGGCGGTTGCAGGAAGCCGGAGCGGCGCTGGGAGGTGAACGGGCGGCGGGTCGGCCGGCGGAGGGGAGGCCAACGGTCGGGGTCGGGTTACGCTGGGAAGGGGATGGGTTTCAGGTCGGGCGGGTTTGGGTCCGGGTCGGGTCGGGCCGGGCTAGTGGGTCGGGTCTGGGTTTTGGGCCCGGATCCGACCCAATAAGGATTTGGGTTTAGTTAAACCGGTTTGGTTCAGCTTATTGGTTTGGTTTATTTAAATAAACCCGGTTTATTTTGGTTTAATTTAATAATTAGTTTTTAGGGCTTTTAAAATACTTTTCGGGGTCCAATAAATTCCCGGAAAATTACCCTATGTCTAGTTTTTTATTTTACACCATAAAATATTATTTTTATAATATTTTAATATTATTTTCGTAATATTTTAATATTATTTAATAACATTTAAAAATTAATTAATAATTAAAACACCTTAGAAAAATCTTAAAAAATTCCAGAAAATTGTGAAAAATTCCAAATTAAAATTTCTTGAAAATCAGGGGGTTTACAGTGGGATGTCCTCAACAAACACGGTATTGTACTACGTCCATATTACCTTTGGTACGATATCCGAAGTTCACACAAACAATCGTAAGAAAATGGGGGGCCCTTATGTGATGGAAACAATATTCTCAAATGGCGCTTACAGATTAGCCAAACCTAATGAAGATTTGATAATGGCTCCTATCAATGGAAAATTCCTGAAGAGGTACTATGCTTAATCACCCTCGCTTAAACGGAGTATGATGAAGATCTCATTCTGACGATACTACGTACAAAGACTGGTTGGATCATATTCTATCATGTTCTCGTGACCTCTGAATAGATATGTTTAACTAATTTGAAACTTCAAAACCTATCACGTCCATATTACCTCTGATAGTGTTTTGTACACAAATTTAGTTGGATTATATTCTATCATGTCCATATAACCTCTGAATAGATATGTTCAACTAAAACTTACCGAAAGGATATCACGTCCATATTACCTCTGATATCACTTTCATCCTAGCCTATCATTTATATTCCAAAATGATGGGTCCACAAAGTCAGAAGAAGTATCTTTATTTTCTCTGTGAAATAACAAAATTTCAGAAGAAGCAAAAAGGTACATCATTGGGGAGGAGCAGTTCAATCGCGAATCTGTCGTGCCAAAGCAGCCACCCTCTCATTCCTGGAGTTCACGATGTTAGCACGAGCCCGTTCCAGCCTTGCCTCCTCACTGTTCAAGGAAGATAATTCAGACAAAGCCTTAACATAACTTGCGTGGATGACACCCGTATGTGCCAAGTTCTGCTGAGCTGTCTTCACTTGGTCCTCAAACACATCATGAGTTACCGATGTCTTGAGAAGCCTCTCCTTTGCCTGAGCGAGTTCAGCTTCTAAATTTTGAACCCTCGCTTCATCTTCCTCACGTTCGGTCCGGCACTCGGTTAGCTGAGGAATAACCTCCACCAAGACTGCTTGCTCTTTATCCATCTCTTGATGTTGTCCCTGGATGGATTTATTTAGCAATTCTATCTGCTGAGCAAGTTTCGCAGTTAGGGAGTCATACTCAGCCTGAACCAGATCATCAATGCTGCCTCGGGATAGTTGCAAATATTCGTTAATAGGTTATTCTAAACCATTAACTATTTGTTCCAGCGTATTAGCTCTTTCAGCGTCATTGAAATGTCTGATCGGCACTATGGTGAGCATGGAGGACGTCTTCAGAGCATCAAAGCTTAGATTCTTCTCCAGCACCATAGAGATCAGTTCTGTTAGAGTGCGGTAGAATATGCTAGTATATTGTTCAACTAGCGCAGCAAAGATCGAATGCACGCTGGGAGTGACTGCAATACCGGTAAATCTTCCCTCAGAGATGACGGCAGAGGATGTTGCCACAGTCGTTGCTTCAACGGAGGGTGCGACAAAAGAAGAGGCACCAACAACGGTTGAAGTTGCTGGCATGCTCAATGAAGGAGGCACAGTTGAGACGTTGGGCTCATCCTCCTCTGATATTGTTTGAACTGCTACTGGCGGGATGACACCCGAGAATGTTGCGGATAAAAGATAGGCAGCGTCAAAGCCTGCTCCTTCAACGTCGGACACCGCCGTTTCATTTGCTGCATCTGCAACAAAGTCAGAAGTGGTGTCAACTCTGCCCTCCCCCGAGATGTCTTCTCCTGCAAATGAGATAAGAAAAAGTTAATATCAATTTGATGTTAATTTTCCTGAAAAAAGCGTGAAGATAACATTTACCCATGGCCGATGGTATGTATGTTGCGTCTGCAGCCTGTACAGCTAAATTATTTTTTAATGATGCTAAGCAAACTGTCATACCTGGAGAAGAGGGTGCACCAAATGACGTCTGAGGGTAGTCATCCCATTCGTCACCCAGATCCACTCTCGGTTCATTGGGCAGAATCTCGCTGGAAATACTTACAGACGAAGGAGGGGTTATTCCCATTATTGGTCTGGATAAAGGTATAGTGATTCTAAATATGCCTGTTCTCGGAGGCAACCTCGAAACGCTACCAGTAACGGTGGTAGCAGTAGCAACCGCGAGCAAAAAATCTTCGGCACTGCCAGCCGAAACTGTGGAGGTTCCCTCTCTAAAAGGCGAAGGACCTCTGATCAAAGAATCATCCCCACCAGAGTCCAGCTTCATGATGGGAGAAAATACAGCTAGCAAGCTGTGTGGTCGAATGAGACCCTTCCTCTCTCCTGGACGAATTGCCATATAAAATTGCTGATTATTCCGAGCAAAGGAAGCTATGATATCCTTCCATGATCCATCGTCGCAGAGGACATTTGCTCGAAGATGCCCCCTTTTACGGCTCCTTACATGCTGGAAGAACATGATCTTCTTCTTCCTCAAGTCAGCCCAATGGATCTCGGCAACCATCTCTTTTGGTGAAAGGAAGTATGGAAAAAATAGGTTCACTCGCTTGCCTTTATATAGGCAGAAGAGAACATACCAAATCCTAACAAATTCCTAAAAATTCGTCGAGAAATCAGTCTCCCGGAATGAGTCAAATTTGACCGTTTCATGCTTCATTCAAAGTATTTCAAATTACGAGGAATTTGAAAACTTTGAAGGGGGACTTGTAGAAGCATAAAAAATACGCTGGGGAGTTATACGCGTAAAACCCCCAACATGCATGAAGCCCGCGTAAAACAGAGCTTCAGCACTGTGTGACGTAAGATATGACTTCAGAGCTATTGGCGTACAACAGAGCTTCAACGATATACAGCATAAAACAGAGCTCTAAAACAACCCGCGTAAAACAGTACTTCCAGACTGCTTTGGCGTAAAAAGGTTACTACATCGCCACTTCGACGTAAGATATGTCTGCTTTTAATACAGCATACAGTTGTACGAGGAACTCTTCGTATTCCTCGAATGAACCTGTCATACAAAACAGTAAACCTGACTCCTGACAAAGAGTACTACACGACGATCGAGAGGACGGCTGTAATGATGATTCTGCACAGAGATCCAGGTTTTCGTTTAATGACATAATTCCTGATATAAGACGTTGTTTACGCATTCAAGGAATACGCTGCCTATTCTACACAGGCAGACATGAGTTTTTACGCTCAAGATGAGACAAAATCAGACGCCATGTCAAAAAGCTGTTCTTCGTACAGAACTCGAGGCACGTCTCTGCAGTTAATGCGTGAGATAGGGGCAGATCTCTGCATTTAATGCACGAGATTTGGTTCTACTTTTAATGATTGGGAGAGCTAAAATTAGGGCTAATATGTCCACATCACCATCCCTGTATTTTTTATGCCAACCAGGCTATTTTCAACTATAGGAGCACGCCGTACGCTATCTCCTCGAAATATGCCGACCCAGGCTATTTTCAACCATAGGAGTACGCCATATGCTATCTCCTCGAAATACGCCAACTCAGGCTATATTTGCAAAGGTGCGTGATAAGGCTATTTGGCCCAGAATACGCTCAAGATCTCAGTCAAGGAAGGATAATTGGCTAGTTTACGCTGGTTACCTACCTGTGCAGCATCAAGCTTTACGATAGTTGGCTTTTTTACGCCAACCAGACAGCTACTTGGCTTTTACGCCAACAAGACAGCTACTTGGCTTTTACGCCAACCAGACAGCTACTTGGCTTTTACGCCTATTTGGCTTTTACGCCAACAAGACAACTACTTGGCTTTTACGCCAATAAGACAGCTATTTGGCTTTTACGCCAACGAGACAGTTATTTGGCTTCTATGCCAACCATCTCTACGCGAGGGGCAGTTACCTACGTAGCTTGCATGCCGTGATCTTCGAAGCAGTTATACGCGTTACCTCATAATGGGACATGCGTCACACGCAGATTCAGGAGATCATTCAGACGTAGGTATCAGTTATTATAATCGCCACGTAAAAGGTGAAACTCTCTTCGCTATTTGGTTTCTACGCCAACTAGTCAGTTACTGTGACCGAGCTCTATAAATAGAGACCCCTAGTCACAGAAGAAAAAGATCGGCAGATCGGGCAGTCATAGTCGGAGGAGAGGATCAAGATCAGAGACCAGAGATCAGAGAGAAAAGAGAGCATAGACGGAGAGTTTGAAGCTTCTTCTACAATACTTTCTGCTGGCTGGATTTTGCCTTCAGTACAGAGAAAGTTTGAAGCTTCTTCTGCAGCACTTTCCGCTGGCTGGATTTTGCCTTCAGTACAGAAAAAGTTTGAAGCTTCTTCTTCTACAGCTCTTCTTCATCATCGTGTGGTCCAAGGGACAAAGTGATCAACCGCAGATCAGATTTCTATAGCAATATTTTCCCAGAATCATTTTTATTGTACTTAACATCCTCGTATAGGATTAATTATACTTTTCTCTTTTATCGTTTGTAAACAAGGTTTCGTATAAACCCTCTATTTGTTTTATCTCAAACAAAATGGCGACTCGCCAGATGAATTTTCAAAACCTATCATGTTCATATTACCTCTGATAGTGTTTTGTATACCAGGAGAGTTTAATAGCCTGTGTTTGTAAACCAAAAGAGCTTCGTACAAACCATATTTGTTTTATTGCAAACAGCCCACACGAGTGTATCGGGGACGTGATGCCGTGCGAGCCTGGGGTTGCGCCCGCACAAGGCCAATCGTTTAAGTTGATAGTTGGCTATCATTGCATCAATCGAGTAAGCAGCGAAAAGGGACTTGTTGCAATGCAATGCATTTAGCCAACTGAGTATTTGGGACAATCGAGGCAACTTGGGTTCCCTTATGCAAAGGCCTTCGTTCGTTCCATACATTATGCCCCCTTATACGATAGCATCTAGGGGCAACAATCGAAACCAGGATTTCGGGTCTTAGGGACTGTGGCACGCCTATCGCTCCCTCGGACGATCCAGTACCTGCAAGCAAGTAAACTGTTGGTGGGTCAGCACTTTTATAAGTACTGGTGAGATAAAATAACTGAACAGAAACAATCATTCACTCAAACCAACACTAAGTAATCCTGTTATAAAATATTACATTACTAGTGATATTTCTAGTTTTTACCTAGGTTCGTTTTATGCAGTTCTAGTAGAGTCATATTACATTGTTTGGAAACATCTTTGGAAACAGAGTTTCATATGCGATACATAAGCAAGCAAGCCGTTCGTTCATGTTTCAGGGTGTGCGCAGCGTATCTCGTGAGTCTCCAGGGTCAAATGCATAGCTAGACACACATGCACGATCTTAGGGGCAGTCCTCTATCCAAGCCAACACACAATGACTTATCTATATGCAGGGCGGTCCCCGAGTATCTCAGGATCGGCAGCTGGTTGTACAGCATACCGTTGACTCATTTATCTGATGCTAATGGCAGATGTGACTCATGGTTGCTTTTTACTATTATGGTAGAAGCCGTGACACATGCAATTCAGCTCTCCACCAAAAGCCATTGTCCGACCGCGTGCGAATGCATGGAACACTATCAAATAAACTCTAGTATGCAGACGAGACGAACCATCAGAACAGTTATCATTGTTGCGGGACAATTCGACTTATCACTTGAACACATTCAGGCACAATATGGTTCTCTCGAAGCATAGACGATAGTGAACATATCCATGCACTCTAGGCAAGCGTTTCGGGATTCTCGTTAAGCAGACATGTTTGTTTCAAAGACAAGCTAGGTGAGTTCGTTCATTAACATGCAAGACATATTCTATCATTCTCTTATAAAAACATTGCAAGCAAAAACTCAGGTTATTATTAAGGCGTGTAAGAATCAGAGAACAAAGTTCTGCCCACTCACCTTGATACATAATGCCGACGCGGAGCGGGGCATTACAATTATGCCATAATCAAGTAACTCTATCGCGTATCGTGCATGCATCTAGTTAGCCAGAAGACTATCAAATAGTCCTTCTGTGCATATGAACCTGCAAGTATCTGGGACCGTTAGGTCGCCAAGGCAGTCCCTGAACCAGGGGAATGCATCAAGTCAAGTTGAATACTGAACGAGAATCATATCAAGCAGATCAAGAATCACAGCTCGTAGAGCAATGCTCGTTCAGAACAAAGAATCATGGATTATAATGTCAAGTTGTGAGTATGGAATGACCCAAGACTTGTATGTCGCGGACAAGTTGGAAACAAGGGGGATCTTCGGTTCTCGTTCCACGGACGGTCTCCGGGGCACCGGGGCCGATCCGATCCGGATGGAACTCACTTAACAATCTTTTTTATGTACAAGTAGGATGGCAACTCGAAAAGGGTAGTACTCTTGATGCCAATGTGTTTTGCTTCAATTTCTTGGAAGTCTCACATGTAACACCCTGTTCCGCTCAAGCGGACTGCCGTCTCAAACGGCAATCGTGCAGCTGTCCCGACCTGTTTGCCTCGATCAAGAAGCAAAGGATATCCAGACTTGCCCCTACAGGGATCCGGCTTGGACTTTCAGAGGCTCGCTCAGACGTATCGCTCTACCGAGGCGAATCATCGCTAAGGTGGGTGGCTACGGTGAACTTGTCTTTGCTTAGCCAGCACATATAAAATCTGGAATATTTATGCTAGTCGCTAGGTGATTCACCCCCTGCATGCTAATAAGTCTAACGCACCTAGCTAAGGGAATAATCCCAACTTGTATTGCTTGCTAGAACATGGAAATGAAATACTGCTGATACTCAGACCCTCGCATGCTAAGTCCCTTAACGGTTTCATCTCTCGGACTACCTTCGGGCCCGAGCAACGTGCCTGCTTATGTTCCTAGAAACGCATGCTTGTCTGCTTGAATGTTGCCATGTTTTCATCCAAATCCCGGGAGACTACTACGTAGTCGTTCCGTGCCTGAACGAACCTGCAAGTATCCGGGACCGTTAGGTCACCAAGGCAGCCCCGAACCAGGGGAAATGCATCAAGACAAGTTATCGTACAGAACCAAGATTCAAGTATCCGTATACTCGTGTACTCGTGTTCCCGTGCACTCGTGTTCTCGTGTTCTAGTGCACGCGTGTTCTCGTGTATCTCGTGTAATCGTGTTGCCTGAGATTGGTCTAACTAAATCGTGTTGCCTGAGATTGGTTAAATCGTGTTGCCTGAGATTGGTTAAATCGTGTTGCCTGAGATTGGTTAACCCTGACTTGCATGTCGCGGACTAGTTCCACGGACGGTCACCGGGGCACTGGGGCCGATCCGGTCCGGATGGAGCTCGTGTGTAGTCTCGTGTGCAGGGAGGATAGCTTGCAACGCATCGTGTTCGTGTGCCTCGTGTATACGCGTAGCATGCTATCCTTGTCCTCGACTACGTCCAGTAATGGCTCCGCCAGCGACTCCTGTTCATATAGATAAGTCATCCTCGCTTAGCGGCTATCCGCGTGCGAGTCACTGCATCGCGTCAAGAACAAATAAACACCTGAATGATCATGTTAAACGACCCTCGTGTTTGCATGTTGCATATGCTATGCTCCTGAATGCTTATACTTGCCCGTGCTTGAATTAACAATGTTTGCCTTGGACAGGGAAGGAGATGGTAAGTCTCGCCGTGTTTCCTCAAACATCGCACGGCGCACTGCCCGACACGATAGCTATTCAATGTTTGCATGAAACTGATCCTAAGGCAACTAGAAAGACAACTTAATAGTTGTGCACGGAACCTGTATTACGTGTTTGGATTTGTCGAGCGGGCGAGTAGCTTCCCCACCAGTGCATTCAATGTACTGATAATCCACCAGTTTGATATGCAGGGTGCGGGAGAACCTCGTGCGGTGCGGACGCCTCCTTCGTGCGTGCTAAGGCCAGGAGTTCCCTCTGAAGCCTTACAACGGTGCGTCCGGGATTGAAGCACATATACAAGACATAAGTTGTGAACATCGCCTGACCATCGCCTGTACATTCATTCCACAGTTGTAGCCACTTGGCACGCTTTTACTGTTTCAAGAGAGAGAGGCTTGAGCGACTTGTAATCTCGGCTATACGCCGCCTGTAACACTTGTTTATATCAATAAAGAGATTACTTTACTTGTTTCAATGCTTCCGCTATATTTGTCGACTCAGTGAACCTGTTACCGATCGCCTATGCGTTCATGACTCCGCTGCACTCGGATAATCTGTGCGACTCTGTGGCTTAGAACTCTAACCGCCAGCCAATGAACCATGGCCTTGCACGGGCGTGGCTTACGCTCGTGCGGCATCACGCCCGGATGGGTTAAGCGATCGTTCCGCGGGAGCGCTGGCGAGGGTGATTCCCGCCTAGCGGGAACGGCCGATTGCCTGCGGGAGATCGGGGCGTGACATGTTGGTATCAGAGCCTGGCTTCTACGTCTTTGGACTTCAATTCGATATCTCTGTTTCGAAAGCTCGTTCGTGGGTTATGTGCACGCTCTCTCTCAATGCCTCGATAGGATGTTCCAACAATAAGTCTAAATACTTTCAAAATACGTTTTGAATGATATGCTTGCTTGTCTGGTTGTATGCTGCGAGTGGCCTTTGAGCCAACCTGTGCGAACCCTTCGAGAGTATCGCTAGTAGCTTGTCCGATTTTCACTAACCCTAAGTTTGGTTGAATGCATCTATTCGAGGGACGCCTTGAACTAGTGCACCACCCAAGACTTAAGAAAAAGGTGAAACTCGAGTGCTAAGACTTCGCTATCACTAAGCTGGTTGACGTGTTCACACTAGAAATGCATGTCAAAGGTGCGCACGATCCAGTCTAAGCGGTATGCTAAGATCGAAGCTTGTGCAAGTGAAGATCCAAATGAACAAGTACAAACGACTTGTCTAGGATTGCCTCAAACCTAGATTACTGCTTGTCCTTAGTAAGTCTCGAGGACGAGACTTTTTCTGAGTTGGGTAGGATGTAACACCCTGTTCCGCTCAAGCGGACTGCCGTCTTAAACGGCAATCGTGCAGCTGTCCCGACCTGTTTGCCTCGATCAAGAAGCAAAGGATATCCAGACTTGCCCCTACAGGGATCCGGCTTGGACTTTCAGAGGCTCGCTCAGACGTATCGCTCTACCGAGGCGAATCATCGCTAAGGTGGGTGGCTACGGTGAACTTGTCTTTGCTTAGCCAGCACATATAAAATCTGGAATATTTATGCTAGTCGCTAGGTGATTCACCCCCTGCATGCTAATAAGTCTAACGCACCTAGCTAAGGGAATAATCCCAACTTGTATTGCTTGCTAGAACATGGAAATGAAATATTGCTGATACTCAGACCCTCGCATGCTAAGTCCCTTAACGGTTTCATCTCTCGGACTACCTTCGGGCCCGAGCAACGTGCCTGCTTATGTTCCTAGAAACGCATGCTTGTCTGCTTGAATGTTGCCATGTTTTCATCCAAATCCCGGGAGACTACTACGTAGTCGTTCCGTGCCTGAACGAACCTGCAAGTATCCGGGACCGTTAGGTCACCAAGGCAGTCCCGAACCAGGGGAAATGCATCAAGACAAGTTATCGTACAGAACCAAGATTCAAGTATCCGTATACTCGTGTACTCGTGTTCCCGTGCACTCGTGTTCTCGTGTTCTAGTGCACGCGTGTTCTCGTGTATCTCGTGTAATCGTGTTGCCTGAGATTGGTCTAACTAAATCGTGTTGCCTGAGATTGGTTAAATCGTGTTGCCTGAGATTGGTTAAATCGTGTTGCCTGAGATTGGTTAACCCTGACTTGCATGTCGCGGACTAGTTCCACGGACGGTCACCGGGGCACTGGGGCCGATCCGGTCCGGATGGAGCTCGTGTGTAGTCTCGTGTGCAGGGAGGATAGCTTGCAACGCATCGTGTTCGTGTGCCTCGTGTATACGCGTAGCATGCTATCCTTGTCCTCGACTACGTCCAGTAATGGCTCCGCCAGCGACTCCTGTTCATATAGATAAGTCATCCTCGCTTAGCGGCTATCCGCGTGCGAGTCACTGCATCGCGTCAAGAACAAATAAACACCTGAACGATCATGTTAAACGACCCTCGTGTTTGCATGTTGCATATGCTATGCTCCTGAATGCTTATACTTGCCCGTGCTTGAATAAACAATGTTTGCCTTGGACAGGGAAGGAGATGGTAAGTCTCGCCGTGTTTCCTCAAACATCGCACGGCGCACTGCCCGACACGATAGCTATTCAATGTTTGCATGAAACTGATCCTAAGGCAACTAGAAAGACAACTTAATAGTTGTGCACGGAACCTGTATTACGTGTTTGGATTTGTCGAGCGGGCGAGTAGCTTCCCCACCAGTGCATTCAATGTACTGATAATCCACCAGTTTGATATGCAGGGTGCGGGAGAACCTCGTGCGGTGCGGACGCCTCCTTCGTGCGTGCTAAGGCCAGGAGTTCCCTCTGAAGCCTTGCAACGGTGCGTCCGGGATTGAAGCACATATACAAGACATAAGTTGTGAACATCGCCTGACCATCGCCTGTATATTCATTCCACAGTTGTAGCCACTTGGCACGCTTTTACTGTTTCAAGAGAGAGAGGCTTGAGCGACTTGTAATCTCGGCTATACGCCGCCTGTAACACTTGTTTATATCAATAAAGAGATTACTTTACTTGTTTCAATGCTTCCGCTATATTTGTCGACTCAGTGAACCTGTTACCGATCGCCTATGCGTTCATGACTCCGCTGCACTCGGACAATCTGTGCGACTCTGTGGCTTAGAACTCTAACCGCCAACCAATGAACCATGGCCTTGCACGGGCGTGGCTTACGCTCGTGCGGCATCACGCCCGGATGGGTTAAGCGATCGTTCCGCGGGAGCGCTGGCGAGGGTGATTCCCGCCTAGCGGGAACGGCCGATTGCCTGCGGGAGATCGGGGCGTGACATCACATGCGGGTCCGCATGCAACAAAAGAAATTTGATTTGCCTACTACTCTGACCCCCTCAAGGATAAGGAAATTGGACAAGAGCGAGGCTACGTACCGACGCTCTCTTATTCTCACTTCACTCGCCTAAGCTTTTCATATAATTTGAATTTCTTTGACATTCTATGTCTCCGAAATGGATCCTATCAAATATTTTATATTTTCTATGATCATCTCTATTTTAGCCATTCGGGTACCGAGGGCGCCGGAGATGAAGACCCACGAACGAGGAACAAGGGCTCCGCGCCCGGATCCTCTTATTGTTCGGATACGAAGGTACGTTATTCAAAGCATCGAGCGATGCACTTCACGTTGCACCATTTTCGCTCTAAGATTGATAGTCTCACATACTGGACTGGATGGCTTGCAGCTCCTTACGTACTTTTGTTGCATACCATCCTATTCAAAGACTATAACTCATCCTCTTTGGCTATGCCAGCGACTCACGTTCATATAGATAAGTTATCCTCGCTTAGCGGCAATCCGCGTGCGAGTTATTGCATCGCATCCAGAAATCGAAAACACCTGAATGATCATGAGTATAACACACTTGTACATATGGAACACTTGAACATCTTTTGTAACACACCTGATAATCCGTATAACTCGTGCACCCAAAATATAACCTCGCTCACGACACTTGTGTATGATTGTGATATTGCCCCTGGATTTCATTATAAATGCTCGTGCTTGATTTAACTTGGTTTGCCTTAGACAGGGAAGGACGAATGGTAAGTTGGTAAGTCTCACCGTGTTCCTTTATATCGTACTGTGCACTGCACACGAGATAGGCTTTTTATTTTGTCATGAAACTGATCCTAAGACAAGACTAGAAAGATAACTTAATAGATGGTGCAAGAAACCTATATAACGTGTTTGTATTTATCGAGCGGGCGAGAAGCCTCCCCACTAGTGCATTCATGTACTAATAACTCACCAGATTGCTTGCAGGATGCGGAAGAACCTTGTTAGGTGCGGATGCCTCCTTCGTGCGTGCTAAGGCGTGGATTTCGCTCTGAAGCCTTGGAGCATGCGTCCGAAACTGAATCACATATGCAAGACATAATGTTGGAAGATCGCATATGTATCATTCCACAAATGTAGCCACTTGGCACACTTTTATTGTTTCAGAGAGAGAGGCTTGAGCGACTTGTAATCTCGGCCTAGCGCCATTTGTAACACTTATTCAATATCAATAGAGCGCTTGTTTTACTTATATACTTGTGTTATTCAATGCTTACGCTATTGACGACTCTGTGAACTTGTTACCAATATCCTGTGTATTTTTTACTCCACTGCACTTGGACTATCTGTGCAACTCGATGGCTTAGACATTCTACCGCATGTTGGGATCATGGCCGTGTACGGGAGTAGCTTACGCTCGTGCGACATCACGCCCAGATGGGAAAAAAGTCTCGCGCGAGCGCTGGCGCCGTGTTTCGTGCCTAACAGGGACGGCCGATTACCTGCGGGATATCGGGGAGTGACAAAAGATCCCATGCGGCTCTGGCCCATGCGTCCCAGACTCCATGCGGTTCATGCATCTCTGGTCCATGAGTCCCAGACTCCATGCGTCCCATGCGACTCTAGCCCATGCGTTCATGACTCCATGGGGTCCATGCGTCCCTGGCCCCATGCATTCCATACTCCGTGCGTCCCGTGCATCTTTGGCCACATGTGTCACAGATTCTACGTCGACCAAGTCTTACTGTTACAACTGAGTGATCCTCTCCAACTAAATAGCGGCCACATGTCCATTTGACCAAGTCATGCCTACAAAGTTAAGAACGGCCCAGATACTCAGCAAATAACAAAATTCCAACAAATGTTCACATGGCAGCGGAGCCCGAATTCCCGTGCATAGCTGTAGCGCCCTTCCGTTGAGAGGGGACATGTGGCAAACCCCGCCATCTATGCGGCCCGAAATCCATACGGCCACAAATATGACAATAAAAAGTAGGGTACCAGACCGGGACAAAGGGTTGACTGGCTATCTGTAAATCAACACTCAAGGGAGAGAGAAGAGCTGCTGCATCGGATCGTTCACGGAGTAAAGAGAGTTGCTACACTCCTAACCCTCCATTGTCACCCCCCCAGAAAACAAATTTGTATTTAGATTATCTTTTAGGACTCTTCTTTGTACTATCTTAGTTTGTTAATCAAATCAGGTTCTCTTAGTTCTCGTTTTGATTTAAATGGCAAACTGTCGATGTCGGGGCTCGATGCCCGGACCTATTCGGTAAATGTCTCGTAGCTTTACCACTAAGCTACACCCTAGGGGACATCGTCAAGAACTTTGGTCTTGGCTGAGTTATTGATGTCAGTTAGATCCCAGTTGTTCAGGAGGTGTTAAACATGGCAACTAGCGTTGACGTAGTGGTCGAGGAGTTGGAGTTTAAGGAAGATATGTCACAACTTTGGGGATCAGATCTTGACAAGGGGACAGGAACTCTGTCGTGGGACGACATGCATACAGTGCAATTGAGGAGCCATGTGGTCAACATCCCTCATCGGACTGGAGGGAGAGTATGTTTGGTCTAGTCTGGATTTGGAAATAGCACATATGCGGGCCTCCCAAATTTGCATCAAATATTTGATTAGATTAGATCTGAAAATCTGCATCAAATATTTGATTTGATTAGATTTGTATATCTATGTCAAATATTTAATTAAATTAGATTTGGGAGTCCATAATTGATGCTAGATTATTTTAGGATTTTCTATTACCTAAAATATGGTTTCTCATTTTAGGTAATTGGATTTCCTATTTTAGAATTTTCTATGACCCAAAATAAGGTTTCTCAACTATATATATATATATATATATATATATATATATATATATATATATATATATATATATATATATATATATATATATATATATATATATAGAGAGAGAGAGAGAGAGAGGATCCACATCCCCACCTATTGTGCATTCCCATATTTACAACTGTTGGATCTTGTTTAAGTCATCTAATCTTAACCGTTGATTTGAACCATTTGTAAACTCCCTCACCCAAAATAGGTATTTGTGTATATTTTATATTATTATATTTATTAAAGATGTTAAATTTATTTAGAGTATTCTCTTAGTTAATTAGAAAATAAATTTTTTTTAGTATATTTACTTATATAAATATTTATTTAGAATTATTTTTAGGCTATTTTAGATTATTGGAATTTTTCCATAATTTTTAGTTAATTAAAAACTAGTAACCCTAATTTTCTAGGACTTTCAAGAATTTATTTTAGGGTCAAATATAATTAAAAATATACCAAACTTTTATTTTAGGTTCTAAATAATAAAATATATTTTCTAGAATTTTTTGGAAATTTTCTGATTATTTTAGCATTTATTTTGAGTTAATTATGAAAAACTGAATTAAAAACTAATTTCTGAAAAAGAAAACCCAAAAAGTAATTAATTCTGCCCAGTCAGCAAACAGGGGGCCCACCTGTCAGCCTTCCACAGCGAACAGTGCCGGGCCCGCCTGTCAGTGACCGCGGGGTGGGTGCGAGCCGAGCCGAGCCGACCTCGAGCCGAGCCGAGACCGAGTTCGACTCGGACTCAGCTGAGCCGAGCCGCATCGAACTGCGACCGTTCGATCTGGGCGGGGCTGCATGGATGGCTGCCACGTGGCGCTCTCCGAGCCGCGGCTGCACTCTCTCTCCTCTATATATATATATTAGTTTAGTTATTAATTTTTAGGGTTTTCTTTGAGCCAATTTTTGGAGAATTGCCATCTAGGGTTCCTTCATCTTCCAGAAGCCATTGCGCATAGCTCCGGACTCCAAACGAGGCCTAATTTCTTGCGTTAGAAAGATATTGAGGATAGCTTTCTGATTATATAATTTATTTTATAAAATTATGAGTATTAAATTATGGAAAATTCGTAGAACATAGCATGTCCAAAAATAGACGTGTTTCGATGTTTTCGCGATTCCGGGAGAACCAGGAATCAGAATCATGAAACGTTTGAAGTTTTGGAAATCTAATGTCTAGATAATTGACATATGTTTTTCCCAGAATTTAATTCGAAGTATTTTTATACTTTTAATTCTGTAGAACTTCTAGGTTAGAATTTAACCATCGGTGCAC
>JAYESA010000007.1:8453856-8898856 GCA_036927795.1 Iris macrosiphon
GGCGCGGAAGTTCCGCAAGGGCTTAGCCATGGCGGTCAAGTCCTTGACTAGGAGCGACCGCGAGGCGACCTTCGAGCAGATTGTCAGCGATGCTCAGAGGGCTGAGGATGATTTGGAGCTGAAGACGAAGAGGGGCAGAGACACTTCCGGAGCAGGCAGCAGTGCAGGCCCGGCCAAGAGGCCATTCCAGCAGACCCAGCAGCACCAGGGTCAGGGTCGGGCGCCCTTCCGGCAGGCACCTCAGCAGCAGAGGCAGGGTCAGCAGCAGGGCCAGAGGCAGCCCATCGTTTGCCCTTTCTGTAAGAAGCCAGGGCACGGATGGGACATATGCAGAAAGAGGCTGGGCAGATGTTTATTGTGTGGCGCTGTAGACCACCAGCTGAAGGATTGTCCTTCAGCGCTTGCCCGTACAGCTCAGGACGGAGGAGCCGCTCAGAGGGCACCAGCCAGAGCACCTGCAGCGCAGCAGAGAGGTCAGCCTTTGCAGACTCAGCAGCAGAGGTTCGCCCAGCACCAGCAGCAGCACCGAGGAGGACAGCAGGGGCGAGCTTTTGCCCTGACAGTGGACGAGGCTGAGCCAGTTGGTGATGTTATCTCAGGTTCTGTTCTCCTTGATTCCATTCCAGCACTTGCTTTATTTGATTCCGGTGCTTTCCATAGCTTTGTGTCTGTATCTTTTGCTGTTAGACACCATCTTGTTGCTGAACCTTTAGCTAGACTCTGCAAGATCACGACCGGGGGTGGTATCATCCTAGTCCGTGATGTCTGCAGAGACCGGAGAGTTACTTTGGGAGGCCGGGAGTTGAGTGTGTGCCTACTCGTAATGCCACTTCCGAGCTACGATATTGTACTCGGGATGGATTGGTTGAGTACGCATTGTGCTAGTATAGATTGTCGTGGAGGCAGAGTTTTGTTCAGTCCGCTGGGTGAGCCAGAGTTTCAGTTTGCCAGAGGAGCAGCGGAGCAGACCGAGGGAGTCTTCTGCGGAGCCCTGGTGGTAGAGCCGAGGTCGCTACATCCACTGATAGAGGAGTATATGGATGTCTTTTCGGAGGAGTTGCCAGGGTTACCTCCGGACAGAGATGTGGAGTTCTCTATAGACTTGGTGCCAGGCGCGGAGCCGATATCCCAACACGTCTATAGAGTCAGCAACAGTGAGCTGATAGAGTTGAAGAAGCAGGTGGATGAGCTTCAGGACAAGGGATTTATCAGATCTAGTTCTTCTCCGTGGGGTGCTCCGGTACTTTTTGTGCCGAAGAAGGATGGATCGATACGGATGTGTATCGACTACAGGGCTCTGAATAACCTCACAATCAAGAACAAGTATCCGCTACCGCGTATTGATGATCTATTTGACCAGTTGAGCGGAGCGAGGGTGTTTTCCAGGATTGATCTGAGGACAGGCTACCACCAGGTGAAGGTCAGGAAGGAGGATATTCCGAAGACAGCTTTTCGGACCAGATATGGACAGTATGAGTTCTTGGTGATGCCGTTTGGGTTGACCAATGCCCCGGCAGTGTTCATGAATCTGATGAACAAGGTGTTCCATCAGCATCTGGACAGGTTTGTGGTGGTGTTTATAGATGACATCTTGGTGTATTCGAAGACCCCAGAGGAGCACGAGGAGCATCTGAGGATAGTGCTGGAGACTCTCAGGAAGGAGGAGCTTTATGGAAAGCTTTCGAAGTGTGAGTTCTTCCTTGACAAGGTTGAATTCCTTGGTCATGTGGTGACTGGAGAGGGTATCTCGGTGGATCCGAGAAAGATCGTGGCAGTTGAGGCATGGAGTGCTCCGAGTTCAGTAGCCGAGGTCAGAAGTTTCTTGGGACTGGCGGGCTACTACAGGAGATTTGTTCAGGATTTTTCCCGGATTGCAGAGCCGTTGTCCAGGCTGACCCGGAAGGACGTGGAGTTTGTTTGGTCAGAGGAGTGCCAGATCGCCTTTGATGAGCTGAAGAGGAGGTTGACGACAGCTCCAGTGTTGACGTTGCCATCAGGTTCTGGAGGATTCACTATCTATAGTGATGCATCGGGGAAGGGACTGGGTTGTGTGTTGCAGCAGAATGGGAGGGTGATTGCCTATGCTTCCAGGCAATTACGTCCTCATGAGAAGAACTACCCTACCCACGATTTGGAGTTGGCAGCGGTCATTTTTGCTCTGAAGTTGTGGAAACACTATTTATACGGAGAGCGTGTGGAGATCTTCACAGACCACAAGAGCTTGAAGTATGTGTTTACCCAAAAAGAGCTGAACATGAGGCAGAGGAGATGGTTGGAGTTGATGAAAGACTTCGACATATCATTGCAGTATCATCCAGGGAAGGCGAACGTAGTTGCGGATGCATTGAGCAGGTATCCGGTAGCTATGTGCCTGACTACAGATCGTTATCTTCTGGCAGATCTAGAGAGCTTGGGCATTGAGGTGATAGTGCCTGGAGTTGAGATACAGATGTGGGGACTGCAGATTCAGTCAGAGTTGGTAGACCGGATCAGGGCTACACAGTTTGAGGATGAGTCCCTGAGGAGCATCAGGGAGCAGGTTCAGATGGGTTTAGCAGATGACTTCACCATTGCTGATGATGGTTCTTTGCGGCACGGTACCAGGTTGTGTGTGCCGAGTGGGTCGTTGCGCGAGGAGGTTCTCCAGGAGGCGCATCGATCCCAGTACTCTATGCATCCCGGTGCCAACAAGATGTATAGAGATCTGAGACAGCATGTATGGTGGTACGGGATGAAGCGGGAGGTAGCACGCTTCGTATCCCGATGCTTAGTGTGCCAGCAGGTGAAGGCGGAGAGGCAGAGGCCAGGAGGATTACTCCAGCCGTTACCCATTTCGGAGTGGAAATGGGAGCATGTGACCATGGATTTTGTTTCTGGGCTTCCCCGTTCTCCAGGCGGGAAAGATGCGATTTGGGTCATCGTGGACAGGTTGACCAAATCGGCCCACTTCCTACCATTCAAAGTGGGTACGTCTACAGAGAGACTAGCAGAGATGTATGTGCGCCAGATAGTCAGACTGCATGGAGTTCCAGTGAGCATAGTATCAGATCGGGACAGTCGCTTTACTTCGTATTTCTGGAGGAGTCTGCAGGCTAGCTTGGGCACACAGCTCAAGTTTAGTAGTGCGTATCACCCACAGACAGATGGTCAGTCAGAGAGGACCATTCAGACACTTGAGGACATGCTACGCACCTGTGTTTTGGATTTCAGAGGCTCTTGGGAGGATCACTTGCACTTGGTAGAGTTTGCTTACAACAACAGCTACCAAGCCAGTATCGAGATGTCACCCTTCGAGGCGTTGTATGGACGGAGGTGTCGCACTCCGTTATCATGGGATGATGTAGGTGAGAGAACTTTGCTTGGCCCGGAGATGGTGGTTGATGCAGCGGAGAAGGTCAAGCTCATTAGAGATAGACTTCGGGTGGCGCAGGACAGGCAGCGGCATTGGGCCGATAGCCACCGGAGACCTTTGGAGTTCGAGGTATAGCTTAGAATCTAGATTTTGTTCTTGTGTTTGCTTGTTTTAGACTAAGTGCAGAGACCTTGTTTGTGCTAGGTTGGAGATCTGGTGTTCCTGAGGATTTCTCCGACGCGGGGCACTATTCGCTTCGGTGGAGGCGGGAGGCTTAGCCCACGTTTCGTCGGACCCTTCCGTGTTCTTGAGAGGGTCGGCGCCGTGGCGTATAGGCTTGAGTTGCCGCCTACGCTGGAGGGAGTTCATGATGTGTTCCACGTGTCGCAGTTGAGACGGTACGTGGCGGATCCCAGTCACGTATTGGATCACTCGGAGATCGCAGTGGGCCCTACTCTTAGCTATCCAGAGCAGCCGGTGGAGATTCTGGATCGGCGGGAGAAGGTGTTGAGGAACCAGACTATTCCCTTGGTTCGCGTCGCGTGGAGGCATCACTCTCCAGGAGAGTCAACCTGGGAGAGGGAGGATGAAATGCGCGAGCGATACCCCTATCTCTTCGAGCCCTGAGGTATGGTTCTTTCTTTGCATTCCTGTCCTAGTTTCGTCTTTTAATTTCGAGGACGAAATTATTTTAAGGAGGGTAGACTTGTCACTACCCAATTCTAGAAAATAGGGTATATTTTTTTTTATTTTGATAAATAGTGTATTGTATTTAATTATTTATATTTATAATTAATTAGTGCTTGTCTTATTTTTATTTTGATTGTTTTAGGGTTTTGGCTAGCCTGGACCCATGTCAGACCCTAGTGGACCCATGTCCGACCCAGCCCACACCCTGGTGAGAATTATTTTGGGGCTTAGAATTATTATTTTATTTTTAGGAGGTTAGTTGGAGAGATTTGGAACTAGTTTGAGCGCATTTGGAACCCGGAACCCAAAACTAAGTGAATAGGGGCATTTTGGGAATTTGGTGACTTATGTACCTATTTATTTCTACATGGCCGGCCTACCTACCCCCCACCCGTGAGAAAACTAGCAGCCCCTCCCCTTTGCTTTGTGTTCTTCCACTTCTTCTTCTTCATTTCTTCTTCTCCACTTCTTCTTCTTCTCCTTCTTCCTCCAAAGTAAGTCTCTTCTTCCATTTTTCTTCTTCTTTCTTCCATTCCTTCTTCTTTAAGCTAACCCTAACCTTGCATTTTCCCCAACCTAGGTGTGAGAAGCTTAGATCTAGTGTGAGAGCTAGAATTGGTGGCTTGGAGCTTGAGGGAGGTGATTTGGAGTAGATCGGAGACTTTGGCCTTGGGATTCCAACTCCCAAGAGGTAAAACCTAACTTTCCCCTTCCTAATTATTTTTGTGTAGTTTAATTAGTGTTGTAGAACCCTCCTAGACCCTAACCCTACCCGTAGGAGGAAGTTAGAACTAGTTTGGGTGAGTTTAGAAACTTTGACATTAGGTTTTGTGTCGAATTCGGGTGGAATCCGAATTTGGCCCAATTTTGGGTGATGCCCTAGGTTAGATGGACCTAGGTAGACGTTGTCGGGTGTCTAGAGGGTGAGTGCGTGTCTCCGTTCGGACACGGGAAGCCGTGTCGCGGAGAAACGGGCGTTTCGGGCGAAATTGGGGCTTTTCGTCGTCGCCGATTCTAAGTGCGTGTGCGTTTCCGCCACGGGCCTAGAATCGACGTGGGAGCACATTTTCTAGGATCTAGACATCGTGTAGAGCGCGTGGGTAAATTTTGGGCCGATTCCGAGTTCGTTTGGTGTGCGTTTCAGGAGGTTTTCCGAGCCGCGCACCACGTGTTCGTCGAAATGACCGAACGGCCATTTCGACTTGGTTTCCTCGTTTCGGGCTTGTGCGCGCGTTGGGTTAGTATCGGGGAGTGTGTGCTAGAGGTTTCGAGTTATATTTTATATATTTTAGGGTATTGGTGAGTGTCGGGGTCGTTGGGCGTGAGTGGGGCGCGTTGTCGTGTGTTGTTGTGTGTAGTGTTGTGTAGGTGTGTTTGTGTCTTTATATATATATTTATAAGTGTGTCTATATATATATATATGTATTTATATATATGTATGTGTGTTTATGTATATATATTTATATTTATATGTTTGTATATGTATATGTCTATGTGTATATATATATATGTATATGTGTAAGTGTGCTTGTGTGTGTGTATGTGTATATATATATATAGGTGTATATATATATATAGTTGAGAGTGTGTGTAGATATATATATATATATATATATATAGTTGAGAGTGTGTGTAGATATATATATATTAAGTGTATATATATATGTAGCTATGTATATATATATTTATGTGTGTGTGTTAGTGTGTGAGTGTGTTAGAGTGTGTAGATGAGTGTATATATATATAAATATCTAGTTATAGATATATAGATATATATGTATGTATATATATATATAGATAGTGATATATATATGTATATATATAGGTGTGTGGTGTATAGGCAGCGAGGGGGGGTGGCCAGTGCAGCGCAGCGCAGCGGGGGAGGCAGCAGCTGCTGCTGCTGCCTACAGCAGCAGCAGGGAACCAGCAGCAGCAGCAGGGAACCAGCAGCAGCAGCAGTAGCAGTAGCAAGTGCAGCAGCAGCAGAATCAGCAGTAGCAGCAGCAATGCCAGGGAGCAGCAGCAGCGCGTTGGCGAGGCGAGTAGCGAGGGATGGATAGCTAGCTAGATTAGAGAGATAGATAGGTAGTTGGATAAATAGGTAAGATAAGTTATGGATAATTAGATAGATAGATAGATAGATAGATATTGATAGATAGATAGCTAGGTATTTAGATAGATAGATAGATACTAGATAGGTAGATAACTAGATTCTTAGATATACCTATCTAAGAGATATAAATATCTATATGCCTAAGTTATATACATATATAGGTGTATAGGTAAGATAATGGGTAATCGGGTAAATGTGTGTGGATATCTATATACATAGGTATATACATACTTAGATATATATAAATATAGTAGATATCTATATTACCTAGCCTAGATTAATAACTAGGTATATAATTAATAGCTAGGTAGCTAGTTAGAGGGTTTTAGAGCGAAACCTCAATACCTTGAGATACCGAGGTATCTCGATACCTTGAGATATTCAAGGTATTGAGTTTCGAGCGGGGTATTTGAGCATTAGCCTAGGAAATACTTGGGAATGATTTTTATATATTTATATGTATATAATTACGCGTGCTAGCATAGGTTTTAGCGGGTTTAGGCGGGGTGCGTGGCCTAGGGCGAGGTATCGGATACCGAGGGTATCCCGGTATCTCGATTAGGCGAGTTTGTGAGTTTAGTGGCTTAATGAGCTCGGTTTGACCTAGAATTTCAGGGGCACCCTAGTTTGACCTAGCTTTGACCATAATTGTCCCCGTTGACCGTAAAAGTCAACGTTTGACCTAGTTTTGACCTAGAGTTGACTTTTTGGACCCCGGGTTGACTTTTTGACCCGAATTTCACCGGTTTGACCCGTTCGACCTAGAATAGCCCTAGAAGCCTGTTTTTAATTATTTTATATCAGTTTAAATGCTTAGAACCCTGTTTAATCCTTGCTTTTCATATTAGGTCCTTGCGTCACCGGTCCGGATCTCGATCCTCATCAGTTGCTCAGGACATCAGGCGAGTACCTACCTCTGATAGTTTCCATTTCATGATAGCGTTTATACCACCTGTTCTAGAACTGTAATACTTGATTCTGACACTTTATTACACGAGCTGGTACTAGTGGATCCCGTCATGAGGTGCTATCCCCCTTACCGTGTTCAGCGGGTACTCTATCACGTGTATTTCATCATGTGCTTCGGGTATTGATTATCATGTGCTATCATGTGCTTCTTGTGCTCTCGCCTTCGTGTGCGCGAGCTATTATCATGTACGTAGCGTGTTGTGGTTGGATCCAATGGTATTAGTGGGGGAGGGGAGTAGTGAGTTGGTTATATGATCAAAGCCAAACAGTATTCATGTGTATGTCGGTTATGCAACTCACGCATAACGGAGTTATCGTAGTGACTTTCATGTGCAACCTAAGCCGATCATATAACGAACTTGTGCTCAAGGCACTTAGCTAGTATTCATGTTTCTCACCTGCAGTTACTTTTCCACTACTTGTATTGTTCTCCAGTTTACATTGCAGCTACTTCTTGTGCTCCAGCATATATTTATTTCCTGTGCATCTTGATTACTTTTCTATTGCTCGTCATATACACCTTACCATGTATTTGGAGTTGCTTTCAGAGTTATGTACTTCGCTCCAGTCCTGACTGGGCATATTTTTTCCAGAGGATCCTGAGGACTATTGCCCTACGTTCTACGGGCCTGGTGTTGACGACTGTTGTGACCCCGTGATCGAGGAGGAGTGCGCCGAGGACACGCCGATAGCACCCTAGTTAGCTAGGTGGATTTCCTGGGTTATTTCCAGTGGTTTGTATTTTGGATGACTGTACTTATTCTTTTGTGCTTCTGTGAGATGTTGTAGCTTTTAGACTTGGACTGTATTATTTTGGATTGTCTTGCTCTCTTGGTTCTGTTTCTTTGTTTATATCATATCGTGCTTATATTCTTCCTCTAGTTTTGTGATTGAGATTATTGTCATATATATATTGCGTGGTTGCCCTCCTGTTGGAGAGGATTTTATTCACATATATATATTGCGTGGTTTTGCCCTCCTTTTGGAGAGGTCATGCCGAATTTTTCTGTGAGTTATCTAGATAGTTGGTTGACCTAGAACGGACCTTTACAGCGTTCTACCGCCGATTCTGCGGCGTAGGCTGGACGTACCCACGGCTCATGCCCGATTTTTGGGTGCGGGTCGTGACAAATGTGAAGCTCCAGAGTCAAATAAAGTAATAGCTGGTATTGAATTTATAAGCACAGAACCTGTGATCACGTCTGCTGTGGCTTCAGCTTCTTCCAGAGTCATTGCATAAGCACGGCCTTGCTGCGGTGCATCCCTCTGTTGCTGCTGTTGGTGCTGAGCAAAGCGTTGTTGTTGTGTTGGAAGCGGGGGTCCCCTCTGTTGTACTGCTGGGGCCCTGGCCTGGGCTGGAGCCTTTGGGGCAGCGGTGCGTCCTTGAGCAGCTGGACAGTCCCTCATTTGATGCGCTGCTGAGCCGCAGTAGAGGCAGGCACCTAGCCTCTTCCTGCAGACTTGCCAAGTATGACCTGGTTTTTGGCAAAAGTTACAAGCAGCAGCTTGTTGGTTCTGTCCTTGAGCCTGGTGTTGGGGTGCTGGAGCTCGAGGGAGAGGACGCTGAGTTTGCTGCGGGGCCCTCTGTTGTTGTTGTTGTTATTGTTGTTGAAAATGGCGTTTGTTGGGTCCCGCATTTTCGGTATCTCTCTCCCGTTTCAGTTTATGCCCCATATCTCTCTCAACGCCTTGTGCCACGCTCAGGATTTCTTCATAGGTGCGAGCTCGGCTGGTGGTGACAGCAAGGCGAATATCCGGAGACAGCCCCTTCTTGAATCTACGGGCTCTGTCCTCCGGGGTACGAACCATGTACTCCGCAAAGTGGCTTAACATGCTAAATTCAGCAGTATATTCATCAACAGACAGGTTACCTTGTTCCAGTCTCTCGAATTGGCTTTCGAGAGCTTCCCGAGCCACTTCGGGGTAGAATTTCTCCTTGAACAGCCTCTTGAAGTCCTCCCAGGTGATGTCAGGAGCAGATAGTTGGGGTTCATCTCTGAACCAGGTTCGAGCAATATCGAACAGTTGCAGGCTTGCGGACTCCACTTTGAGGTCATCAGGGACCCGAGCAGTCTTCAGGAGTCTCTCGACATTCTCTATCCATTCATCGGCATAGAGAATGCCCTCAGTTCCGTAGAATTTCAGGGGTCTAAGATTCTTGAAGTCTTTGGCACTCCCTGGCCTCTTGAGTGACGACTCCTGGGACTTAAGAGCTTCTGAGAGGCTGGTCCGCAGAAGTGCAGTCTGTTCTTTCTGGGATTCCACCAATCCCTGGAACACTCCCAGTAGCTGTGCCCCATCCAGAGTAACTGCCAGAACAGATGGAGGCGGCGGGAGTGCAAGAGTCTCGGGCACATTCTGCTCAGCTGGTTCTGATGTACCTCCTACTGTGTTCCTTGTCTGGACCATTCTGAAAGATTAAGGGATAGGAAGATCAGAATAGAATACTTGGAAATTAAAGGCGATAGAAAAATTGAGCAGCAATGATATCAAGAATTAAAATAAGGACCCTATACTGTGAATGAGCTTTTCCTAGAATCCTCAATCTTATTTCATACCCTGTCCTAGGGTATTACCCTATTTAAGGATAGGACCTGCATGGACCACCACAAA
Organism: Iris macrosiphon; assembly: GCA_036927795.1. NCBI lineage: Eukaryota > Viridiplantae > Streptophyta > Magnoliopsida > Asparagales > Iridaceae > Iris > Iris macrosiphon. The sequence goes on from JAYESA010000007.1 coordinate 8,463,594, forward strand.
AACGTGTCATGATCCGCACCCGGAAATTCGGGCACGAGTGCGTGGGTACGTCCAGCCTACGCCGCAGAGTCGGCGGTAGTACGCTGTCTAGGTCGAATCCATATTTACTAAACTAGCTCATTCACAATTAACATAGGCAAGATAATAATGAGAACAGAAACTTAAGATTGCGATTGAAATAAATGTGACAACAGATTCAAATATTTAGTACAGAAAATCAGAATGAAATCGGAGACAAACCCGATTAATAGGATAAGAAACAGAAATAAAGATAGCTACTACTAGCTACTCTGCAGCAGGGGTCTCCTGGGTGGGATCTGGCTCCTCATAGGTGTCATCAGTCCCCTCATAGGGACCATAATAAGTAGGGGCAAGTTCCTCATCATCGCCTAAATCAACAGATCCAGTCAGGAAAGGAGCAAAGTACACAGTGCACAACAAGGTTAAACTAAATATTTATGACAATTAAATATTGAATATCAAGTTAAGAAACTGCATAACAGAACGTCATTATCTCAGAGCTAAAGCTGTAAGCAGGAATATGAGAAAGCAGAAATAAATGAAACAGGAAATGAAACTACAACAGTCAGCAAGATATATAACATGACCAGAAACTATCTGTGTGAACTTGTGTTTGTTTTTAGAATACATAGTTGGCATGTAGGGGTTTATAAGGCTAATTCGGCCGTCACAAACGGCTATTAAACAGGGGAAATCGAGATCCGGCTGAGGTACAATCGTGTACCAACAGCTATTAAACATGGCAGGGGAAAGGGTAAACTACATGCCTTCTAGTATTCTCCCACCCGACATGAAAACAAGACATGAACTCCAATATTCAAGACATAAAATCCAGCATTTCTAACACTAGGTGTAATCATCAAGGGTACTAGTAAAGCAGGGAATTAATTATCACAATATAAAGATTTAACTTGAAGTGCAGGTACTTGCCTGTTATTTGGATCTGATTAATTTGGTTCTTGGGAAAAATTTCCAGAGATGAGTCCAAAAGCTGAAATAGACATTACCATCACACTCAGAAGATGTCAAATAGCTAGAAACGCTTGTTCTTAGGTCCAATTTGGAGACAAGGACAAAAACGGCAGTTTCGGGTCAAAACGGGGTCCGCCGGTGGGCCCGCTTTGCACCGAAAAACGTGTCCGGGTCAAAGGTCTCCAAATTTACCAAACTTAGTGTCAACAGGTCAGGAACGCTGATACGAACCCAACGGAACTTTCAGATTTGGATTCCGATGAGCCGAACACAAAATCGCCCGTCGAGCGGGACCTGTGGGGCCCACGACACGCGATTTCGTCAACGTTCTCAGAATCGAACCAAACTTGACCCACAGGACCAGCGTATCGCTACGAGTCCGATGGCACAAGTTTCGTCTCGATCCGACGCGTGTACAAGAAGTTAGGGCGAATTGCAGAAAAGTCGGATACGGGGCGATGTCCGCGGATACGCGTTGATTTCGGTGTGCACGCATACCCGAATCAGCTTCCATGAAAACTCACACGTCCGTATCGACGACGCGCACGTGTCTGTGAAGATCGCACGCGACCAAATCGTCCCATTTGGAAGGGGCGCACTCAGTTCCGGGGTGAAACAGGGTCTGGTTTTTCCTGTTTTTGGATCGCGGTGTGCGATCACCACAGGACGCGATGCCCCGAACAGTTTATCCGGACACCGAGAGGGTCATACAGGCTTCGCGTAGAAATTTATAGAATCGAAAACGGAGATACAGGGTGCAAGATACGAGTACCTGAACCGGCTCGAGAATCCGAAAATTTCCGTGTCCGTGTCGTGTCCGACACGACACGAAGAACAGGGAAAGCTAGGGTTAGGGTTGCTGATTTGGGGGTTTCCGGCGGCGGACCGGCCGGAGGAACGCCGGGGAGGCTGGGGGCGGTTCGCCGGCTTGCTGGGACGCGGCCGGTGGTGGGCGGCGCGCCGGGAACGGCTGGCCGGAGGCGGTTCGAAGGGGGAGTGCTGCCGCTGCTGCTGGAGTCGGGCGCCGGAGACGGTGGAGGAGGGAGGAGGAGATGCTGGAGAGTGGTGGGCGGCGGGCTCCGGTCGGAGGGAAAGGAGGTCGGTGGCTGGGGTGCTGGCCAACGAGGGGTGGTCCGGTCTAGGGTTCCGGCGGGTTAGGGGAGGGGAATGAGGCGGAGGAGGAGAAAAGGGGGAGGGTTTTATAGGGTGGTGCCGGGGCGGTTCGTGGCCGGGGAAGGCGGGCCGAGGGGAGAACGTGGCCTCCTCCGGCGGAGGCGGCGGAAGAACCGGTCGTGGCCGAGGGATCCGGCCGCCCGGTCGATCGTGGGGGAGAGAGAAGGGGACCGGGTCGGGTCGGGCGGCGGGCTCCGGGTTGGCGGACCCGCCCGACCCGCTAACCGTGGCTGGCTGGGCTGGGCTGGGTTTCGGCCTACTGGGCCGGGCCGGACCAAAACGGGCCGAAAAAAGAAAAATAAAATAAAAATAATAATAATAATAATAATAATAATAATAATAATAATAAATAGTTAATTAATTAATAAAATTGTTTTTAGGCATTTAAAAATAGTTCTGAGGCCCAGAAAAATCCAAAAAAATTACCCTAAGTCCAGTTTTCCATTTTACACCCAAAAATATTATTTTCATGATATTTTAATATTATTTATTGCCAATTAAAAATCATTTATTAATTGAAAACCTTGATTTTAATTACAAAAAAATTCCCAAAAAAATCCAGAAAATTGGGAAAAATCCAAGATTTAATAATTTTGAAAATTCAGGGGGTTTACATCTGCAAGGTTCTTTTCTGACTTTATATAGTCAAGAACCACATATTTGCCTAGTAGGCTTTTGATTGACTTAAAGCGCAGCTGCAGGTGCCTGTTCATCTTAGCATTCACAGAATCATGCTTTAATAGTTCAATAACAGATTTATTGTCACAATTTATAGAAATTGCAGGAACAGGACTAAGAGAAACAGGTATATGCATAATAAGATTTTTAAGCCATTCAGCTTCTGTGCAAGTTGTATCTAAAGCTATCATTTCAGAGTCCATTGTACTCATAGCTATGATAGTTTGTTTACAAGAGCCCCAGGAGATTGCAGCTCCGCCTAGAGTAAAAATATATCCAGTAGTAGATTTTATATCATGTGAGTCGGTTACCCAGTTTGCATCTGAATAACCTTCTATGATATCAGGGTGCCTAGTAAAATAAAGTTTGTAATCCAGGGTGCCCTTGAGATATCTAAATACCCTATCCAATGTCACGCTCCGGTCCCGCCCGGGCCGCCGCTCCGCCCTGCCCTGCCCCGTGCGGCCGGGAATTAACGAACCGGACAAGTATCACCGTGCCTTGGCGCGCCGGACGCGAATCACCGCACCCGTCCCGCGGGTGCGAGGGAGGAAGGGAGCCAAGCGAATGGCCCGTTCGAGGTTTCGGGGGACGTGATGCCGCACGGGCCTGGGGTTGCGCCCGTGCAAGGCCAATCGTTTAAGTTGATAGTTGGCTATCATCGCATCAATCGAGTAAGCAGCGGAAAGGGACTTGTTGCAATGCAATGCATTAGCCAACTGAGTGTTCGGGACAATCGAGGCAACTTGGGTTTCCTTTAGCAAAGGCATACGTTCGTTCCATACATTATGCCCCCTTATACGATAGCATTCTCGGGGCAACAATCGAAACCAGGATTCCGGGTCTTCGGGACTGTGGCACGCCTATCGCTCCCTCGGACGATCCAGTACCTGCGAACAAGTAAACTGTTGGTGGGTCAGCACTTTATACAAGTACTGGTGAGATAAATCAACTGAACAGAAACAAGCATTCACTCAAACAGGCACTAAGTAATCATGTTATAAAATATTACATTACTAGTGATCTTTCTAGTTTTACCTAGGTTCGTTTCATGCAGTTCGCTAGCAGAGTCGATTTACTTGTTTAGAAACATGTTTGGAAACAGAGTTTCATAATTGAATATGCAAGCAAGCAAACCGTTCATGTTTCAGGGTGTGCGTAGCGTGTCTCGTGCGACTCGAGGGTCAGATGCATAGCTAGACGTACGATGCACATTCTTAGGGGCCCTAGATTACTGCTTGTCCTTAGTAAGTCTCGAGGACGAGACTTTTTCTAAGTTGGGTAGGATGTAACACCCCGTTCCGTTCAAGCGGACTGTCGACTTATGTAACGCCCCGCTCCGCGCCGGCGTTATATATCAAGGTGAGTGGGCAGAACTTCGTTCTCTGATTCTTGCACGCCTTAAAAATAACCTGTGTTTTTGCTTGCAATATTTTCTTAAGAGAATGATAGAACCTGCCTTGCATGTTAATGAACGAACTCACCTAGCTTGTCTTTGAAACAATGCCTGCTTAACGAGAATCCTGAATCGCCTGCTTAGAGTGCATGAATGTGTTCACTATCATCTATGCTTCGAGAGAACCATACTGTGCCTGAACGTGTTCAAGTGATAAGTCGGATTGCCCCACAACAATGAGTGTATTCTGATGGTTCGTCTCGTCTGCATACTAGAGTTTATTTGATAGTGTTCCATGCATTCGCACGCGGTCGGACAATGGCTTTTGGTGGAGAGCTGAACTGCATGCGTTATAACCACCATGGGTCACAGCTGCCATTAGCTTCAGAGAATGAGTCATTGGTATGCTGTTCCACCAGCTGCCGATCCTGAGTTACTCGGGGACCGCCCTGCATATAGCTAAGTCATTGTGTTGGCTTGGATAGTGACTGCCCCTAAGAATGTGCATCGTGCGTCTAGCTATGCATCTGACCCTCGAGTCGCACGAGACACGCTACGCACACCCTGAAACATGAACGGTTTGCTTGCTTGCATATTCAATTATGAAACTCTGTTTCCAAACATGTTTCTAAACAAGTAAATCGACTCTGCTAGCGAACTGCATGAAACGAACCTAGGTAAAACTAGAAAGATCACTAGTAATGTAATATTTTATAACATGATTACTTAGTGCCTGTTTGAGTGAATGCTTGTTTCTGTTCAGTTGATTTATCTCACCAGTACTTGTATAAAGTGCTGACCCACCAACAGTTTACTTGTTCGCAGGTACTGGATCGTCCGAGGGAGCGATAGGCGTGCCACAGTCCCGAAGACCCGGAATCCTGGTTTCGATTGTTGCCCCGAGAATGCTATCGTATAAGGGGGCATAATGTATGGAACGAACGTGTGCCTTTGCTAAAGGAAACCCAAGTTGCCTCGATTGTCCCGAACACTAAGTTGGCTAATGCATTGCATTACAACAAGTCCCTTTCCGCTGCTTACTCGATTGATGCGATGATAGCCAACTATCAACTTAAATGATTGGCCTTGCACGGGCGCAACCCCAGGCCCGTGCGGCATCACGTCCCCCGAAACCTCGAACGGGCCATTCGCTTGGCTCCCTTCCTCCCTCGCACCCGCGGGACGGGCGAGGTGATTCGCGTCCGGCGCGCCGAGGCACGGTGATACGTGTCCGGTTCGTTAATTCCCGGCCGCACGGGGCGGGGCATCCAAGGCAGTCCAATGTGACTAATTTGGGTTACTGGTATATCTGCTCAGTCTCCCAATAGCAAATGCAATATCAGGTCTTGTCCTATTTGTTATATACATAAGGGAGCCTATCATCTGTGAATATTTATGTTGTTCCAAAGGTGGTCCTTCATTCTTTTTCAGTATAATACTGCTGTCATAAGGAGTAAGGACAGGAGTAAGGACAGGTTTCTTATCAAATAACTCAAACCTTTTTAGCATTTTTTCAATTGAATGTGCTAAAGATAGAGTATAACCCTCTTTGCCTTTGGTCACTTGCATTCCTAAAATTAAGTTGGCTTCTCCTAGGTCTTTCATATCAAACTGGCTAGATAAATAGTTCTTTGTAATATTTATCAATTCCAGTGATGAACCTAGGATAAGGATGTCATCTACATGCAAGCATAAAATGATACAACTTTTACATGTACCTTTAGAGTATATACATTTGTCATACTCATTTGACAAGAAACCATATTCACAAATTACTTTGTCAAATTTATTGTGCCATTGTTTGGGAGCTTGTTTCAGGCCTTAGAGGGATTTTACTAGTCTGCAGACTTTCTTTTCTTGACCTTTAGCAATGAAACCTTCAGGTTGGTCCATATAAAGTTCTTCCTCTAGATCTCCATTCAAAAATGATGTCTTTACATCCATTTGATGGATTAGCATATCATGAATGGATGCTAAGGCCAAGAGAGATCTAATGGATGTGATCCTAGCTACAGGAGAGTAGGTATCAAAATAATCTAACCCTTTCTTCTGGGTAAAACCCTTAGCAACTAATCTAGCTTTGTATTTCTCTATAGTACCATCGGCTCTGAGTTTCTTCTTGAAAATCCACTTACAACCTATTGGTTTATTCCCTAAAGGTGGATCTGTTAGAAACCAAGTGTTATTCTCCATGATGGAGTTGTATTCACTGATAATGGCTTCTTTCCAGAAGGGAGCATCAGGAGACGATATTGCTTCTTCATAAGTTGAGGGATCACCCTCTATAAAAAATGTGAAGAATCCTTCTCCTAAATTTTTCTCAATCCTATTCCTTTTACTCCGTCTTGGTTCTAAGTCTTGTTCAGATTGAGAGCTAGGTATTTGGACTTGAGAACTAGTAGAGGGTATGGAGGAAGAGATAGAACTTCTATCCTTAAAAGGAAATATGTTTTCAAAGTAAACTGCATCTCTTGCTTCTATAATGGTATTGTTAGAGATTTCATTTACTTCTGAGTGAGTCACTAGAAATCTATTGGCATAGCTGTCTAAGGCATATCCTATGAAAACAGCGTCTACAGTCTTGGGACCAATCTTCCTCTTTTTAGGTTCGGGAATTCCGACTTTAGCAAGGCATCCCCAAACTCTAAGGTAATTAATCCTAGGTGCTCTACCTTTCCACAGCTCATAGGGAGTCTTATCTTTTGTCTTACTAGGAATCCTATTAAGAATGTAACAGGCAGTTAAAAGGGCTTCTCCCCGCAAGTTATCAGGAGCACCAGAGCTGAGAAGCATGGCATTCACCATATCTAACAGAGTGCGGTTCTTGCGTTCAGCAACTCCGTTAGACTGAGGTGAATATGAAGCAGTTACCTCATGAATTATTCTATGTTCTTTACAGAGGTTAGTCATTTCGTTTGAGGTATATTCTCCACCACGATCAGATCTAAGGATCTTAATCTTCCTTTCTAATTGATTCTCAGCTTCAGATTTGTAGACCTTAAATCTATCTAGAACTTCATCTTTGGTTTTGAGAAGGTAGATATAACAATACTTTGAATAATCATCTATAAACGTAACAAAGTATTTTCTATCGCCTCTGGTCAAAATCCTATTTGAGTCACATACATCACTATGGATAAGTTCTAGAAGGTCAGAATTTCTTTCTACAGATTTGAATGGTAATCTAGTGTGTTTGGCTTGAACACAAATCTCACATTTGTGTTTGTCATCTATTGGAGTCTTAGGAATAAGGTCTAAGGTCAACATTCTTTTAATAGAACCTAGGTTCACATGACCTAGCCTGCCATGCCAAACATTTGAAGATTCTATATTAGAGACAATGAGAGAACAATCAGACATTTTATTCATTGTACTTAAAATGAAAAGACCGTCTTTTACAAAATATTTTCCTATAAAAGAGTCATGCTTAGAAAAAACTACTTTATTAGCCTCCATTATAATTTTGTATCCTGAGGCTACAAGAAGGGATCCACTAACTAGGTTTCTCCTGACAGACGGCACATGAAGAACATCATGAAGAGTTAAGATTTTTCCTGATGTCATCTTCAGGTTAACTTTTCCTCTTCCAATAATTTGTGCCGTTGAGCCATCTCCTAGGGTCACACCTCCTCCACTTGAGTCCTGATAGTTTGAAAAACAGGAGCGATCAAACGAAACGTGAACATTAGCTCCAGAATCCAACCACCAATCATCAGAATGATAAGAGAGGTTAATAAGGGGTTGAAAGCTTACAGACCTGAAGGAACTCGAAGAACCTTTGTGAAGCATGTTCGCTTCTGGTCTAACTGAGCCCTTTCCTTTGTAGGAGGTCTGGACAGCTTCCTTCTTCCTATGGTAGCAGTGGGTGGCCATATGGTTTGTTTTACCACACACAAAACAAAATCTCTTCTGATCCTGAGTCTGACTGAAGTTTCTAGGTTTTTGGTTTTGGTGATGATGGTTTTGGTGGTTAGGCTGAAAGTTTTTCTTCTTCTTGAAGAAATTCTTTTTGGGTTTATAAGGAAAATTAGACTTGGGTTTTCCTTGGCCTTCTACAAGGTTTACCTTAGCTTTAGATTCAGTCTTAGGCTTAGACCTCAATCTAATTTGTTCTTCGGTTCTAATTTTCTTTAGGACTTGATTGTAGGTAAGTTCTCCTTGTGTATGGATAAGATCCTTAGCCATATCAGACCAAGAGGGAGGTAGCTTGTCTATTAGGCATGTTATTTTATGTTCATTGGAGAAAGATGTCCCTTTGGCTTGAATATGTCTAAGGTATTCTTGGAATTCATGGAGCTGGTCATTCATTGGTTTGTCATCTACCATGGAATACCTATTAAAGGTTGAAGAATTAAACCTTTCTATTCCGGCATCATCACAGCCGTATTCATCTTCCAAGGCTTTCCACAGTTCTTTAGCGCTCTTGTATTCAAAAAATATATCATACAAGGATTCAGATAATGCGCTTAGAATTCTATGAAAACAATGAAAGTCTATCTCTTTTGGGGTTTTTGGTTTCGATGAGGTGGACACTCCTATGTCAGACTCAGTTTCATCAGAATCATTTGTGATGGGTGTGGACCCATCAATAGCAGAAATAAGTCCTAAGGTCGTGAGCCAAAATTTTTTTTGGCTCTGCCATCTCTTGAAATATGAACCATCAAACTTAGCAGATTTTGCAGTAGAGGATTCCTCCTTTCCAGTCATGATTGCGGTCTGAAAATATAAATTTATTTAATAACAATGTCCAATATAATAGTTTAGGTGGTCTTTGCTAATCAATCTTAAAATATTTAGTTTTTGAAGTGTTGATCAACTCAGGTTAGCTGTAGGGGCCGGTTCCCAGCTAGCGGCGGTCCGAAGACTCTTAAGTACCGTGTCGCTTAGGGCTATTTACACCCGGTTGACAGAAGGACCCTTTCGGCTTGTGCCCGAGTTTGTCTCTACTTTGAAACTTTAGATTTGAAGATTTTATTTGCAATTTTCTTTTTATTAAACTATTTTCTTTTGGACCTAGATTGCTTTCAAAATACTAAGTTGTGACAAAGTTGTGTTTGCAATTGACAATGTTGTGATTAAAATGTAGCAGTCAACTTGTATTTGCTACGAAATCAACTATTTCAATTCAACAGCAAGTATTTGTTTTCAACAGTAACTATATAGAGTTTTCTGTATTGAAAAACTATAGAAAATTCTAACAGACAGTGAGAAGCAAATCAATTTTAATATAGAAAATTTTAACTATATAGATTTTAATATAGAGAATTTTAACTATATAGAATTTTGCTAAACAGTAACTTAAAATTAGTATGTTCTGAACAATTCTAACTATATAGAGAATTTTAACTATATAGAATTTTGCTAAACAGTAACTTAAAATTAGCAGGTTCTGAACAATTATAACTATATAGAGTTTTCAAAGTGAATTTTAATAGCTTTCGACAGTTACAAAGTGAATTAATAACTAATGAAGCAGTAGAAAAATTGTATTAATAACTATTGAAGCAGTAGAAAAATTGTAACAGTAACAATTTTCTACTGTCAAATATTGTAACAATTATCTACTGTAAAAATTGATTCTAACACGAATAAACTCTTAGATTGTTAGAATTTTTGTTGTTTTTCTTTTTAATAAAAATTCAGAATATAAAAAATAAAATTAAATAGATGTTACCGGCCTCTGGGGAAGTCGTGCACGAAGCACTGCCCTAAGAGTTTATTCGGGATCTGTGTGCAGACGTACCCGAAACTCCTAGTGGTAAAACCCCCGCACTACCGGTATCTCGTTGCCGCACACGACTTGGAGAGAACGACCAGGACTTTGCTCTGTCCAGAGCTTGGAGATTAATAGGAAGAACTGACCAGAATGTTGACAGAGGTTTCGTAAGAATTTTTTTCTGATCTCATTTGCAAAGAACACAACCGAATATATAATACAGTTGTGTAACGGTCAGAATTAATTTACGATTAATTCAGCCGTTACAAGAGATTTAAACGAATGAACCTGGACACACACAAAAATAACGGTCCAAAACATTTGTAACGTTCAGAATAAATTCCAACGTTTAAGAAAAAATTAAATGAAAGAAAGAAGAGGAGCAAAAAGATTTTTAGGGTCCCAGCCCGAACCCGAAGAGGAAATCGGATCGGCATTCGGCGCCCGCAGATATGGGCGCGTACCCGCACCTGTTACGCGCCGAACCGAGCCGGGCCGGGCGGCGGCGGCGGCGCGTGCGTGTGGCCCAAGGGGTTCCCCACACAACAACTTAATAGAGCAAAGTAGAGAAAGTAATATATGTACACATGAAGGCTTTGGTGCATCCGATGTGGGACTAAAGATAGAATGAGAAATTTGAACTTTTGCAAGTAGCCAAAACTAACAATATATATATATATATATATATATATATATATATATATATATATATATATATATGTGCAATGTTCAATAAAAAAAAATTTAACATAAAAAAGAGAGAATTATGACGGTTTTATTAGATTAATATATATAAAATTATTGGGTGACTAATTTTTTTTTTTTATCTATAAAGAGAAGCTTACGACTATATTAATTAGTATCTAAATTTATCTTAGTGGATAACTAAATAAATCTTTAGACAGGAAAGTATTAAAAAAAAAGGAATATAACCCTTCCACCCTCACCACCACCTCATATTCCTCTCATATTTTGGTTATATATTAATATAGATATAGGTCCTGAAAGAGAAAAAATTATTTGATGTGTCGGACATAGTACACCTTTTATATGACAACCGTTAGATTATCATAGGGATGTGTGCATACACACATCTTTATACAATCTAATAGTTGGGGAGAAAAGTGTGCACTGCGTCCTGCATCTGGTCCATACAATAATTTCTTCTGGAAGAGAGTGCCAATCGGTCCGGCCGTCGATGCACGTGCAATTGCAGTCGGTAGGTTTCGGCCTCGGACGACACGTCCATCCGATCAATAATGTTCTGATAAAGAATGTTAAAGACAACTTATAGTTTGTTCGTTTGATTTTTTTTTAAAATTTTCGACATAACGTTTGAGACTTTGTGCACACTGTATTGCATGTCTTTGGGTCCACAGTTTTTCAACTCCCACCATTTATAAATGAAATAAATAATACGCCTCCTGGCTCGATCCACTGATCTTCTGCCACCCAGTCAGGATCTTATATCTCTCCTCGGTAACCACAAGAGCCATTCGAATTCTGTAAGTCTTAATATAACCAAACTAATTATTTGCACTCCAATACCCTCAACTTTGTAGTTTGCTCCTCCGAAATAAAATAAAAAGTTAATTTTTGTTTATTATCTAAATACCCCGAACTCTATAAATTTGTCTAACCAAGAAAAAAGGTAAAATGACATTTATACCCTTAATATCACGAACAAGTTGGGGGAGGTAATGCCAGTGGAGGCACGAAATGGAAAAGAAAAAATAAAATTAAAAAATGGTGGTTTGTATTTGGATATAAGGCCGGAAAGGAAGACGATGGGTTAGGGTTTATGGATGAAGAGAAAATGAGAATGGTCGTTAGAACTGAGGAGGAAGAAAATGATGACATTGGTATAGGATTTGGAGCCTGAGAGAAGAGTAAGAAGGCGATAGTGTTTATGATTTTGGGAAGAATCTGGATTATGATTAGAGTGTAGGGGTATTCTTGTCATTAAATTGTGAATTCTTACAAAATGTAGCAAAATGATAACAACTAAAAGATTCACAATTTGAATGTGATAGCAAATTGAACATAGTTCAAAATTGAGGATATTTAAGTGCAAATAAGCTAAAATCCAATACCAAAGTACTCATAAATATTACCAAATATTTACCAATTTTGGATTTACATTGTTTATGATCTGGAGGATTAATATATGTTAGTTTGATAGAAAGTAAAATTATTTTTTTAAAAATTGACACCGTACAATGTTCTTGATTTATTAAGAAATATTATACGTGGACTAAATTTGCTGCACATAGGCTAAGAGTTGTTTTTATCCTCCACATGTACCGAAAATGTTGGTGATTAAGACGTTGATAGTATGTAAGAGAAGTATAAGATAGTTTGGATATGTGCAATCAGATCAATAACACTTGTCACGATAAAATATACATACGTAACCCTCAAATACTTGAATTATAGAGAATTTACTGACTACTACCGAAAACCTAATAAACAAATCAATAAAACTTTCTAAATATTAAACTACATAAATATTGTTAAAGTATATCTTAAGAAAATATATTAATAAACTTAAGATGGTATATTTTATTTTTCTAATAAATATATAATTCCAATACAAATGATTAAATTGGTTCTTATGACCCAATGGGCATTTGAGAACAAATATCATCCGGTACTAATTAAAGTGCTTTATTGGCCTTCAAAAGTCCTATTAATCACTTTTCTAATTAATCACTTTTTCATGGTTCTCTCTCTGTGTGTGTGTGTGTGACAAAAAATGATGTTTTGATGAAAGTTTTGTATTTCTATGATCTTTTCAATGAAAAATGACTTCAACATTTATTGATCAATGTTTAGTAAGATGTGAATATGTGTTCGAAAATTTTCATTTTTTCATTTTCATATTTGGTTCAGATAGAAATATTAATCTTAATTTATTTATTTTTTTATAAATATTTTTTTATTAATTTCACGATGCTACTATTGCTAAATTTAGTTGGTGTGATTGATAATATTATCGTCCAAAAACATATAATTAATACACACAACTAATATTTCCACAAAGTAAAAATATTTTCAAGGAGGTTTTGGTTTTACTTTTGGCTTTTGATAAGGGCACTACCATATTTACTTGGGGCTAGCCCAGGATTGGGGCTAGCCCACTAAAGAGAAACTTTTACTTATACTAATCCAACATTTTACTCATACTAGCCCACTTTGAAACCCTTCTTCCCAAACACTCACAAACCCTCCCCACCCCACCGGAGCCCTCCCCCCTCCCGCCGTCCTCCTCCGCCTCCTCCCCCGTCCTCCACCGCAGCCTCCCGTCGTCGTCGCCGTCAAAACAAAAAATGAAAATGAAAAAATAAAAGAACTGTCAAAATTTGACATATATGTTGATTTTTAGGACTGTCAAAATTTTAACAGTCCTACCAATTGGAAGTACTGTTAAAATTTTGACAGTCCTAAAAATTCAACATATATTTTTACTTCCAATTGGTAGGACTGTCAAAATTTTGACAGTCCTAAAAATATATGTTGAATTTTTAGGACTGTCAAAATTTTGACAGTCCTTTCCATTGGTAGGACTGTCAAAATTTTGACAGTCCTAAATTTTTTATTCTGTTAATTTATTTTTGTCAATTGTTGGAGGTGCCAATTTCAAAATATCATTAAAATTTCTATCCTTAAAATTTGTTAAAGTATTCTGTTATTTAAAATAGTAAATTTATTATTGGTACATTAAATATTTTGTAAAAAAAAAATTACCAAAAGTAAAATTTGGAGGTCGAAACATCGTTTTTTTGCGATTTTAAAAATTTGGGAAGTCCGTCAAACGGTAAAACCGTTTATCCCGAAGTACTTTTCCATACGGTCATTTTGGCTCAAACTGGAGCTTGTTTCGATCTCCCAGTCAAAAGTTATGATACTTTAAAGTTTTATATTTTATATTTTTGCCTGTAATATGTACGTCTTACTTCGGATGAAAATTCTCTCTACACGAATTGTGTTACTCTCGTCGAAAACATACAAATCGACCTATTGTGTGACGAAAAACGATTTGAAAACAAATAGTTATGGCCGTTTGAAGTCTGATCGACGGCAGACGTAATATTCGTACGGTAGTTTTTTTTTTTTTTTTTGGTTCAATGATAACATATTTTATTTTGGATGTTAAATTAAATTAAAAAAATCAAAATCCAAAACTAACTAAATAGAAATAAACTAAAAAAAAATTAGGACAGTCCTCATTGTTTGTGGGACTGTCAAAATGCTGTCAAAATGCTGACAGTCCTAGTTTTATATAAAATTTTCAGTGGGTTAAAATTAGGACTGTCAAAATTTTGACAGTCCACATAGCTTGTGGGACTGTCAAAATTATGACAGTCCTAACAATTTGTAGGACTGTCAAAATTTTGACAGTCTTTCCAAGTGGTAGGACTGTCAAAATTTTGACAGTCCTGATTATAACAATTTGGGCTAGCCAAAGTAACTTTTAGGATGGCAAACTTGTAATTTTTGTAAATTTCCAATGGGCTAGCCCCGATCCTGACAATTAAAATGAGGACTGTCAAAATTTTGACAGTCCTCATTGTTTGTGGGACTGTCAAAATCCTGACAGTCCTAGTTTTATATAAAATTTTCAGTGGGTTAAAATTAGGACTGTCAAAATTTTGAAAGTCCACATAGCTTGTGGGACTGTCAAAATTAAGACAGTCCTAACAATTTGTAGGACTGTCAAAATTTTGACAGTCCTGATTATAACAATTTGGGCTAGCCCCAAGTAACTTTTACAATGGCAAACTTGTAAATTTTCAATGGGTTAGTCCCGAATAAAATGTGTAGTGCCTTTATAATTACCCTTTACTTTTTCACACAGCTCATTTTTTTTTTACTCCCAATTTTCAATCCAACACTTACCAAATATAGATAATGAACCCAAAATCCATTTCCAAACGTAAAGTTTGAACCAAATGCAGCCTAATTATTGTTTTTCCAAATCAATTCATACTTCTCCATAATTTGTTCACATTGACCAAAAAAAATAGGCAAATTATAAGGGCACTGCACATTTTACTCGGGGCTAGCCCATTGAAAAATTACAAAAAATTACAAGTTTGCCATCCGAAAAGTTACTTGGGGCTAGCCCAAACTCGGAACTGTTATAGGACTGTCAAAATTTTGACGGTCCTACCACTTGGATGGACTGTCACAATTTTGACAGTCCTACCACTTGGATGGACTGTCACAATTTTGACAGTCCTACCACTTGGATGGACTGTCAAAATTTTGACAGTCCACCATCCTAAAAGTTACTTGGGGCTAGCCCAAACTCGGGACTGTTATAATTAGGACTGTCAAAATTTTGACAGTCCTACCACTTGGATGGACTGTCAAAATTTTGACAGTCCACCATCCTAAAAGTTACTTGGGGCTAGCCCAAAGTCGGGACTGTTATAATCAGGACTGTCAAAATTTTGACAGTCCTACCACTTGGATGGACTGTCAAAAATTTGACAGTCCTACAATTTATATGGACTGTCAAAATTTTGACAGTCCTAACAATTTATAGGACTGTGAAAATTTTGACAGTCCTAATTTTAACCCACTGAAAATTTTATATAAAACTATGACTGTCAGGATTTTGACAGTCCCACAAACAATGAGGACTGTCAAAATTTTGACAGTCCTCATTTTAATTGTCAGGATTTTTTTTTTAGTTTATTTTTATTTAGTTAGTTTTGGATTTTGATTTTTTTTATTTAGTTTAACATCCAAAATAAAATATGTTATCATTGAACCCAAAAAAATAAAATATATATATCTACCGTACGAATATTACGTCTGCCGTCGATCAGACTTCGAACGCCCATAACTATTTGTTTTCAAATCGTTTTTCGTCACACAATAGGTCGATTTGTATGTTTTCGACGAGAGTAACACAATTCGTGTAGAGAGAATTTTCATCCGAAGTAAGACGTACATATTACAGGCAAAAATATAAAATATAAAACTTTAAAGTATCATAACTTTTGACTGGGAGATCGAAACAAGCTCCAGTTTGAGCCAAAATGACCGTATGGAAAAGTACTTCGGGATAAACGGTTTTACCGTTTGACGGACTTCCCAAATTTTTAGAATCGCAAAAAAACGATGTTTCGACCTCCAAATTTTACTTTTGGTAATTTTTTTTTTTACAAAATATTTAATGTACCAATAATAAATTTACTATTTTAAATAACAGAATACTTTAATAAATTTTAAGGATAGAAATTTGGGATTTTGATATATATCGACAACTAAGTTAATTTATTTTAATTTTTTGTTAATTTTGAAATTTCGATTGGAAGGACCGTCAAAATTTTGACAGTCCTAAAAATTTCGACATATATTTTTAGGACTGTCAAAATTGTGACAGTCCTAGTATAAAGTAGGACTGTCAAAATTGTGACAGTCCTAAACTTTACCAACTGTCTGTAAGCACAGTTATATGTAAGTTTAGGACTGTCACAATTTTGACAGTCCTAGTATTTACTAGGACTGTCACAATAGTGACAGTCCTAAACTTTACCCACTGCAGAATTTAACATTCATGACTGTATAAATGTCTACAGTCCTATAAGTATACAGGACTGCAGAATTTTCCACAGTCCTAAATTTTTAGGACTGTTGAAATGCCTACAGTCCTATATAAATTTAGGACTGTAGAAAATTCTACAGTCCTTAATATACATAGGACTGTCGATTTTCCTACAGTCCTAAATCTATATAGGACTGTAGGAAAATCTACAGTCCCGCCCGATACTGCTCGACATTCTCGACGATTTTCGACATTTTATGACCTAAAATCGTGTTCGATTCTCGACATTGTCGACTTTGGGAGCCATCGACAAGGAAGACGAAGTCTCGGAGAGTTGGAGAGTTCCGCCGGCGGGAGGGGGGAGGGCTCCGGTGGGGTGGGGAAGGTTTGGGAGAAGGGTTTGGGAAAGTGGGCTAGCCCCAAGTAAAAATAATGGGCTAGTGTGAGTAAACTTTGCTCAATCCTGGGCTAGCCCCAATCCTGGGCTAGCCCCAAGTAATATGTGCAGTGCCCTTATCAAAAGCCAAAAATTACTTCTTGGTGAAGCTGCTGGAGTTGTGCGATTCATCTTCCCCAAAATTTCCTGTTTTTGTTCGTAAACCCTAATTCTAAGTTCTTTCATAAATTTGTGACCAGTTTCTGTACTTCTTGCGGAGAGGTCTCTCAGTTCAATTGTTTCACCAACGAGACCACCTTCGAGAAAACCATCAGCGGCCAGGTGAGGAGACTTTTTGTCGATTTCGCGTGTTTTTGCAGTTATTAGAATTTCTTTTTTTGGATTATTTTTGCAGACACGAGTATCTATCACAATCTTCAGAGGTGAAGGTGGACTGGGAGTTGAGAGAGAGAGAGAGAGAGAGAGAGAGAGGGGGGGTAGGGTTTTGAATAAAGTTGGTATCTTGGTCTATCTATTGCTATATCTGTCACTGATTTGTTATTAGTTCGGAAAATTTGGGATATTTTTTAAAGGGTTTCTCAATATCTTTGTTCTTTGACGTCCAATTTTTGTCCGGATAATTAGGGGTTAAAACATGGAATCCTCATGCCAAATGTCTATGAATATGCTACCTATGTTGCAAGGGCACGAACATGGGAACACGGACACAATGCCTATTTCAGTATTTTGGCTTGTTCATGTGTGTTTTGGAGTGTTCATATCATGTCCAATACGTGCCAGACGCAACATGGACACGGTACATTTTTTGGAGTTTTTGTGCTTCATGTTATGTTACTCTCAAACCCTCGGCATTGCTTTAGAGTTTTGGTGCAGCAGCCAGGTCTTTAAGTAGCATAGTATTAGAACAACCCCAAGTCTCATCTAGTGCACATTTTAAGCGGATTGTAAAAAGAATTTATAGCGATGCATGAATCGAGCACTTAAACCACAAATGGGTATCGGACACGTGGGGGTGAAATGGAATAATATGAATATATAACCATCAATCCTCATAACAACTCTAGAATATTAGTGCAGTGACATGGACTTTAAAAGTTTTAGGTTTTGCATTTGATTTTGGTTTGACATCTATAGTTTGCTTGAGGATACTACGATAGTACGATGTACTTGTAGTTCAAGTGATTTATTTTTCTAGCTTTAGCTTGGCCTTATGATTTTTGATCACAAAGCGATGGATAACATAGATGGAGTGAATTATATTTCTGGCATATCGATATCGATTCATTTGGATATACTAGTAATGGATTTTGCCGACTTTACTCAGACATGTTAGGAAACAATGTATCTGATACGTGCCAGTCTCCATGTTCTGATGCATCCTCTTGATTTTTGAACCCATAATCTGTTAATGTAGTAATGAGAGTTAGGTTTTGTCCTTAAATTGAATGGACGAAGTGTAGAGGCCTATGCTTGCAAAGCGTGAAAGCGTGCTACATGAAACCGTATCTCTAAAAAGGTTTCCATAGTTGGAAGACACTGTCAATCAGTGTAGTCAAAGACGCGTTTCAGGCACGCCTTGCACCTGGGTGCAGGTGCTGCGCCTCAAGACACTCCAGGCAAGACGCAGTTCTTAAGGCGCACATTTCCTAAGGCGCCTTGGATTAGTAAAGATGCGCCTTGAAAATTTTAGGCTAAAGAAGAAAAAAACAGAAAAGAAAAGAAGAAGCAAGCAGTAAGTAGCAGCCAACAGTTTAGGTTAAAGAGAAAAAAAAAAGAAGCAAAAAGAAGAAGAAGAAAGCAGTCAGCTGGAAAGAAAGAAAGAAAGAAAGAGCAGCAGTCTCAGAAGAACTGAGAAGAGGAGAAAAAAATTGAGTACTTACGTGGCGTTGGCGGTGACGACGGCTCTTTCCTGTGAGCCCCTCTCTCTCTCTCTCTCTCTCTCTCTCTCTCTTAGTTTTGGCTGGTTTTTTAATATTTTTTTAACTGTTGTTTTAATACTGTTATTTTGACTTTTTTAATACTGTTTTTAGTGTTTTTTTACAGTATACTTTAGACTTTGAACTTTTTTTGTTCTGTTTTTTTAATACTTATTTATTGAACTTTTTGGAACTTTGAATACGGTTTTTGAGCGTCTCTTGAATACTTTTTTTTGTACTAGATTATTTTTTGAACTCAATTTTTTGTCCATACTCCAGAATGTTTGTTAATCTACACATGGGAAGAATTGGAAGCACGCGAGTTTATCAATACAGAAATTTGATGTGAATTATATATATATATATATATATATATATATATATATATATATATATATATATATATATATTATTTTTAGGCCTTGGGCAATATGGACCCGTTGCTCCTCGAGTGCGCCTTGCGCCTTTGACTACCTTGCTGTCAGTATTTCTTTCTACGGACTTCTGCCATCCCGTCCTATCTTTATAACTTTTTTTTACATGATTTTATTGATCTTTGAAGATGGGAAGAAGGAAAATTACAGGTATTGAGAGTATTGATAGTGAGGGAAATAGTCAACCTTACTACGGTATGTTCTTTCCATTAGGAACACCAAATTGAAAGTTGAATTTTAGTACAAAAAGTTTCAAAAAGTTTTCTTACTTTTAATTTCTTTGTTTATCGGTTTGGAATATGGATCTTCCTTATAGCTTTTGAATATGAGGATAGATATATAAATTACTCTTCGTCCACTTATTTTTGTTGATTATTGAAAGTGAGTTTTTGAGCGAGAGCATGGAACCAATGTACATCAAGTTGTGAAGGGACGACCTATACATGCATGTAGGAAACTAACTATGAATTATTACATGGCCTAAAGATATTGATTATATATTTTCATCCCTTGCTTTAGAATTTGCGAAAAGCCAAAGTTATGGGAATAAGAGTTATATTATTTCCATTTTGGTATGTAGTATGTTGACAAGCAGTTGTGTAATTTCTAATAGAAATTTCATATATGGGAAAGAAATATAGGGTATTTGTAGCAAAGAGCAGAAATTTGATAAATTTGCAAGTAGACTATTATGTCGTCTTATGGTGGAGCGTCAACTCCAATGGTGCCCTGTAAGTAAAAGTGAGTGGGAGCCAACTCCACTGGTGCCTTACGTATAGTTTTTTTTTATCTTTATAAACAACCATTTTTTTACCGTTGAACTCTACACGTTTGAATTTTCGAATGTTGCAAATTTTAGGCTATATAAAGGATGTGGGGGAACTATTTCATTCACACAACCAACTCAATTCATTTTTTCTAACTAGTTCCTAAACTTTCAAACTCTTACACTCACAAGCTCTCCATTTAGAAGCTTAGCAATCTGTAATATCCATGGATCAAAGACTAAGAATATTGTGCTCGCATGAAGGTGCAGTAAATGGACTATCCTATAAAGGAGGTTTTGTCCAAATTCTTCTAACTAATTGCAGTATTACATTAGATAGTTTACGCAATCTGATTATTGAAAGTTATTCTATCCGATATGAATTTATATTAAGACACATTTTTTGCTTCGTTAGGTATGGTAGTGAATTCAAGGGGAGTCTCTCCTGTTGGGGGGGGGGGGGGGGGGCTCTAGTCGTATAACATAAAGGAGAATGAGGAGCATGAATGAAAGCCGGAGCTAAATACTTTCTCTCACATTGCGTAATTGATATAATTTATATACAACTCTTATCTTGGGATTGTATATGGGTGGAGTTATAATGTAATAAATATTGTGTTAATAGAGGTTATCTTGTTATCAACTGATTTATTGATTTTTGAGCTTAGAATTATCCTTCAGTATTTTCTATCCTAAAACTTACATGCAACAATCGGGAATGCGGGTACTGGGGTATTCGTAGGCCGCGTAGTCTGGAATGGTTGTTATGTACTCGGCTCGTCTTATTCCGAGAGCGGAACGTGACATTGCAATTGAAAAGGACTTTTGAAGCTACTGCTGCAGTCACCATGTTGTCACAAAATATAGGAGTATTTGGAATCTGAGTAACCATTGGAAGAATTTTGAGAATAAGCTCCCGAAGCTAATCTGTTTCATCTGTAGTTGTTGCTCATGCATAGAACTCTAACTCCATGGATGAGTACGAGAGTAGTGTCTGCTTCGTTGACTTCCACGATATAACAACTCCTTCCACGAAGAATATGAACTCTCATGTGGATATTTCAATCTCCTTCTCGTGGAACGATTTAGCATCTTACTGCAAAGTCTGTCTCGACGAGTGCAACTCATCGCTTACATTAGATTGCCAATGATGTTGGAGTAATCCGGTTCTCTAGTAGTCTTTAGCTTTACCTTCTTATCCATCACGTTAGGCTTTAGCTTTAGATTTAGCATCTTCCTCCGTTAGTCTTTAGCTTCTTATCCATCACGTATGTAGTATCTATCTTTTTCGATGTAACCCGTCTCTGACCGCAATATTTTGATCCAAAGGATCACATATGTTTCTCCCATGTCCTTTATGTTGAAGTTGGATAATATGAACTCATTGGTTTGTATGACCTTCTCTATATGGTCTAGGATCAACATGTTGTCTACATAGAGGCAAACAATTACGCCTTTTCTATCAGCGAAGTTTGACGCATTGTCAGTCTCACTCCTTTATAGTCGTTTGATCTGTTGACTTTGTCGAACTTCTCGTCAGTGTTCTAAATTTTGGCCTAGGCGGCCGCCGGCCGCACCGAAAACTCGCTAGGCAGTGGCCCTAGGTGGTGGTCGGCCCTAGGCGGACTTAGGCAGCCTGTTCGGCCATGATCAGTCGGTTCAAAATTCAAAAGAAAAATCAAATTTGTTTTCTTCAAAACTAACCTTTGAAGCTTTCGACCATGGACGGCGGCGACTACTGGATGATGGCTGCTGCTTGCTGCCTGCTGCTGAAAAGGAGAGGAGAGAGAGGAGAGGAGTGGAGAGGAGAGGAGAGGAGAGGAGTGGGGGACGGAGACGAAGAGGGGAGGGAGAGGGAGACAAAAACGAAGAGGAGGCTGCTGCCTCTCTCTCTCTTCTCCCATTTGATGTAGGTTTAGGTGGGTTAGGTTTGGGTAAATAAATAAAAATGTTGACAGCTAATAGAAGAAGAAAAAATTGTCTTGCTATAAGACTCGAACTGTGACCGAGGCTCTATGAGAGCAGAGAACTATCACTCCAACCGGTAGCCAAATTGTAAAAAAAAAATTGTGTTTTCATTAGCATATACATAATATATATAGAAGTAATATATACATAAAAATAAAAAAGTAAAATTTAATTTCGCGCCTAGGCGCTAGGCGGCCCTCCGACGCACCGATTCCTCCTAGCGAAATTTAGAATATTGCTTCTCGTGTCACATGTCACATTTTAGAAGCTTGCTTCAACCTATACAACAACTTAACGAGCTTACATACTTTGTCTTCGATATATTCGATCATAAATCCCTCTAGTTGTTGTATGTATATCTACTCAGCCAAATCGTCATTCAAGAACGTTGTTTTTACGTCTATATGGTTGATAATCAATTCGTGAATTGAGGCTAGCGCAATCAACATTATGATAGACGTCATTCGTACAATTGAAGCATGTGTCGAAGTAGTCGATTTCCTGAATCTGAGAGAACCTTTGCCATTAGTCTATCCTTGATTATATCAATAGTACCATTGGCTCTCATCTTCTTCTTAGAGATCCATTTGTATCCAATGAGTCTTGTTCAGTCAGAAAGTTCGACCAACGTCCAAGTATTATTAGTCATTGTGGAATCTATGCTATAGTGGGACGTGGATTGCTTCCTTTCAGAAAACTGCATCACGGGTCTTCATAACTTCTTCATAGGTAAGTGGATCTTCTTTAATGTTGTACGTGACAAAGTCTTCCCCAACGCTCTTTTCTTCCTTACACGCTTGGTTGGATGTTGCTCCGCCAAGTGCGCCTACTAATGCGTCACTTAGCGTCCTAAAGCCCATGTCCAGCTCGGACTCAAACTCGAACCGAACGTAGTCCAGCTGCGACTCTGGGTCCAGGTTGCCTGGAGAGGCTTTAGAAATGGTGTCAAAATTATAGTTAAATATGCGAGAGGCAAGATTCAAACCTCGTTCTCTTGAACCCTCCACTATCTAGTTACCACTTGGGACAAATCACCACCTTATCATGTATTCGGTTATCATTAACCTTGTATTGAAATACACGTGTTTTTCCGTATTTGCTACTAATATTTCACTCGGGTTATGATCAACCCTAACATCAATTTAAGTCAGAAAAAGTGCAAGCTTCTCAATGAGTTTATGCACAAAAAAAAAAGTTGAATTAGAAAGGGGGGTTATTGAACCATTCTTTCTGTCTAAAGATGTGTTGGTGAACAATAGTTGTTTGTTAAGAGAGTTAATCAAATGTGAATTATATTATTTGTTACATGTTTATAATGGACTTGTCTATTACTCTGTGTTTGTACTAACACTTTTTCTTTACTCTATTCTAAGCAAATTTTGAAAATGACTGGTTTTTCTTTCCTTCCTTCGTGTTTTCGTATCATTATTCTTTAAACATATTCAGGATATCGGGTTTATCTAAATCTAGCCATGTTTATTCACTCCTTGCGAACTTTTCGTATGATGATCATTGCCAGTAATGATTCAAAATCACATTTTGCAAGATAATCCATGTGTATACAATAACATGTACTTGATGTGAATAATTGAATTGAATTTTATTTATTTTTGTTCTTTTCAGCATGATGCTGTGGAGATGTATACAAAAAATGTCATGGGAAGAAGTGCTTCGGATGTGAGCACGAAGCTTGCTTGCAGCAAAAATGTTTCATGCAGGGGGATAGTTTTGCAAGATAGCAACTTATATTTATCGGGGCGCGCGCGCGCGTGCACACACACACATATATATATATATATATATATATATATATATATATATATATATATATATATTTCTTGTGATGCTCGCTTGCTTCATGTTTATGATTATGGGTATTTCTCAAGTTGGAATGCCGTCAGCTTCCTTGCTCTGTTGTGCATCACAATTTTCAAGCTTAGCCACTAAGTAGATGTAGCTGGATGAATGTGATTGGGATTTGGATTGTAGTTATAAACATCACCAACTGCCCCCACCCAGAAACTGATACAACACCAACCCACAAAACATTTGCTGAGATGTTGCACTGCCGCTGCTGCCATCCAACTTAGTATTCAGCGCTGCAGACATTATTGCTCTATGCGCTGCTGTCATTGCTGCATTTTATATGACCGCTGCTGCTGCTGCTGCTGCTGCTGTAAGCTTCTTAAGGTGCTGAGTCTTTACTTGTCAATATGTTATGGCTGCTGCTGCTCCGATAGGCTGCTGGTCATCAGGATACTAAATGTGGCCTGCTGCGTATCAATTTGATCGTCCTGACTGGTTTGATTCGGATATGTGGCTCGCACCACTGATTATTTTACACACGATGCAACTAGGTGCTGTTTGGTTCAAGTTTTAGAGGTTTGGGAATATATTTTGGGTTTTTAACCATGTTTGGTAAGTCTGGAATTGGGAGTTGGGAGGGAATATGGGGGCTTCGGTTTTCACATATGTGGAAACATAAAATCCAAGACCTCCTCTTAGGAATATTTTTGTTTTCCTGGAAATGTCGGTTGGTTACATTAATTACAATTTTTTGGACGATGATACCCTCAATGGTACCAACTTAATTTAGGTAATAGTAGCATTTGAATTTTTAGGCCTATATATATTCTCGACCTAACTAAATATGGGTATGGGAATGCTAAATTTCTTTCCCATGAGAAAGAAATGAGAAGTAAATTTCAAGGAATACAAAACATTCATCCAAACGCCATGTCACTCGAGATATGTTGATGAGAAGCAAACTTGTTGTCCTTTTTTTATCGACCCATCAGAATATTGTGCGTGATATGTATTAGTCAAATGGTATAATCTTTAGAATTTTTTTCAACTAAAACATCATCCAAACTAATCTCCCAATAACAAATAAATAACAGTAAAGATAAAAAAAATCTAGGATAAACCAAAAATTTAGGAGCATAATTCTCGGATTTCACACTTGATTCGCCAGGAGGTGAATTTTTCGAAGCCGAGGAGAATAATGGAGAACAATTTGGATTTTCAGTTATTTTGAATTTTTTTGGTTTGTTTGTTAGGATAAACCAAAATAAAGAGAATTTTATCTCTCGAGTTGGTTATGATTGGTTAAGGATTGATTATCTTATGGATAAGTACTTAGAAATTTAGTTTATCTTCTTTTGATTGTTTTGTAGCATATAAATAGTTTGTATCTTCATAAGTTATGGATCGAAAAATTGGAGAATTATAAATATATTTTGAGTTTGTATGGTGTGATGCCAAAATCCTAAAGTGGATCTCTCTATCTTATTTGTTTCTCCGCTTCGGTAATCCTAATTATTATTTTGTATTTCTGTTATAATTTTTGTGATAAATTTATAATAGTTGTTCACTATTCAACTAAAGCTTTTGTGTCCAAATTTTTTCAAATCCTTAATTTCATATTAATAATTTTTTTTCTTTTGATCTTCGTCTTGCGTCAGAATGAGAAGAGCCATCAGCCTAAAACAACAAGAAAGAAGAAATGTTGTAAAAAAAAGAGGATGGGCCAAGAAGATGCTCTTCTTCCACTTCTTTAAGCAGCCCCCTCTTCTTAGTCTTTCAAAGAAATAGTCAAAGTCAATATAAGGGAACTTGCATATCCTTTTCCTACACATGATAGTCATGTATATTTGTTGATTCCCTATCTCTGTGTCCACACTACTGAATTAGTGAAAAGTCAAACTTCTTAACTAACACTTGCACATATGTATATATACAAGAGAGTAACTCGATAATACTTCAGTTGTTGACACACATCAAAAGTGTTCATTTCTGTGGGCACACAATGGCTCCAAGATTGTTCCTCCTCGCACCTCTGCTTCTCCTGCTCTTCTTCCATCACAACCTCACCTGCCATGGCTCTCCTGCAAAGAGAGTGTTCAATGTGGATGACCATGGTGCAAAAGCTGATGGAGTCACGGATGACAAGCTGGTAAAATCTACATCATATCAAATATTTTCTTCCATTTTTTTTTTTTTTTTTTTTTTACCAATGTGTGGTCGTCTTTCAGGCATTTCTGGAAGCCTGGCATGGAGCTTGCTCTTCTCCTGTTCCGTCCGTCCTCGAAGTGCCCGAGAACAAGCACTACCTCCTGGTGCCTCCATTCAACTTCTCCGGCCCTTGCCAGTCTCCTCGTGTTACAGTTCTGGTACTGAACTAATTGATTTATGTAGCAAACTACTAGTCTTCCAACAGTGTTGTTATATACAACTACATATATAACCCAATTCTTGATTGCTATGTTCAGATCAAGGGAACACTCGAAGCTCCCTCGAACGTTACCTACTGGAACAACTTGAACAGGAGGCAGTGGATCCTCTTCTACCGTGTGCGCAACCTAGTGGTCCGTGGCGGGGGCACAATCAACGGCAAGGGACAGGAGTGGTGGCAGAATTCTTGCAAGAAGAACCACTCTCTGCCGTGCCTCAAAGGACCGACGGTAACGTAACGTCTCTTATGCATCTCGACAAAGAAGAATCAAACAGTGTTCTAAAAATCGACATGTTCTGCCGCCTAGGCGCTAGGCACCCCTAGGCCGAACCGAAAACTCCCTATTTAGTGGTATAATACGATTATGTCTTTGTGCGACCATGTTCGGACATGTTTGGGTTCTAGGCGCCTTGTGCTGCTTGTGCGTCCTGTTCGGCCTTGGAGAAGCATTCTTATTGTTCATACGAAATGATTGTTTGATACAATGTTTTCATTGTTGCGGTCTTATAGAAGTGTTTGAACCTTGTAATAAATAACAAAAATCGTTTAGAGATGAAAGAAATAGTAAATAGAACCCAAATTAGTTAAAAACACTATATAAGCTGTTAGAAGCACCTATGCAGCATAGGCGCTAGGTATCCCTCCTCCGCACCGAACTCGCATAGTGAACTGTTTTTCCTTGTGTATTTTCACATGTAGGCCTTGAACTTTAGTCTATGCCATGACGTGAAGATAGAGAACCTGAGGATGAAAGACAGCCAGCAGTTTCATCTGAATATCGACAGGTCCAGCAATGTCAAAGCCTCCAAGCTCTTCATCGTGGCGCCCCAAACTAGCCCAAACACTGATGGCATCCATATGTTTCGAGCACGGAACATTGTCATCGCAGATTGCTACATAGGAACAGGTACTTTCGTTTAGTTTAGTTTAGTATATATATAATGTGCAGTCGATACCAAATGCTTAACGCTTTTGATGTGTATGTGAAATTGTAGGTGACGATTGCATATCGATCACAGGAGGATCGCGGGACATCAAAGCCAGAAATATAATTTGTGGACCGGGTCATGGTATCAGGTCTATATGTAACCCCTCTTCCATGAAATATATCACTGCACTCATGCTCGAGAAAATGTCTGACTAATTTTTTTTTTTTTTGGATTGATGTGGGGGATCAGCATTGGGAGTTTAGGAGCTAATAACACAAAGGAACATGTCAGGAATGTGATGGTGGACACGGCCACATTGATTGGTACTGATAACGGAGTCCGTATCAAAACTTGGCAGGTATGTAAATTATGCCTCATGAATCACATTTGGGACTAAATTATTTCAATCTAGACCTTATAATTGTTTCCAAGTAAATAAAGGATATAACCGTCTCAACTCGATATAAAAGCCCTTTTGAAGATTAGATATTTTATATAAACCATTCCGAAGATCAGATATTTTCAGCTTCTTAGCAAGTTTCGCAGTATCGATATCAAAATCGGTATTGGACCATTCTTATGAGTATCGAGATCGGTGATATCAGCAGTATTGGTAGCTTCAGATTGAAGTATCGATTTATTTTTTGTAACAATAAGCAAATAATTATTAATAAATTATTATAAATTTAGAAGAAAATTATATTTTAGACATTTAGGCATTTTAAGTAATTTATTTGTTGTTTCATAATAGTTTTGAAATTGAATGAAATAATAGTTACTCTTGTTGGTTGGTTTACTTGCAATAAATAATTTTTTTTTCCTTATATGCTTTTACAACCTTACAATGATTTTGTATTCTTGCTAGTTAGTCTTTTTCGTTCACTTTTCTTTGCCGAATTGAGCAAGAAAGAGACCCCAATCAGTATCGATATCGGTCGGTATCAGGACATGTCAAGCTGTATTGGTATCGGCTGCATCAGATCGGTATCGACCAATACTACAAACTATGCTCCTGAGTAGCATTATTATCACTTGAACCTCACGCACTCGTCTTTGTTAACATAAATCAGGGAGGACGTGGTTACGTGAAACATGTCACCTTTCAGAATATTGCTATGCATGATGTCAAGAATCCTATAATCATAGATCAAAACTACTGCGACGCCACAACACCTTGTCATGAACAGGTAAAAGGACCGCGATGAATTTAATCTATTTGTGATGAATTTAATATTTTTTTTTTCAAAACATGCATGCTAGCCGATCAACTGATTCTTGTTCTTTGTTCTTTTGCAGCGTGATGCTCTGACGATCAGCCATGTGTTATACAAGAATATCATGGGCACGAGCGCTTCTAATGTGAGCATGAGTTTTGTTTGCAGCAACAGTGCTTCGTGTCGAGCGATAGTTTTGCAAGATATAAACATACTGGGAAATAGCGCGAACCGCACACTGACCTTATGCAGCAACGTCCATTTGATCGGAAGGGGGGATGTGGAACCACCTCTTTGTGTCTAAACATGTACACACAGTTAAAGATTGAAATAGAAACTTATTGTGTCCAAAGATGTGTAGGTGGGAAAAAATGGTGGTTTGTGAAGATTGTGATTGAGCATGAAAATTATATTTATCATTACAAGTTTTATAATGGATGAATCTTCAGTTTGCAGTAACATTCATCTTTGCTCAGGGATTTTAGGAAAATCTTGAAAGTGACCGAAGTCTTTCTATAGCGTTGTTTCTTTATATAGAGCCTAAATGATCTGATCTGACCTGACCTGACCTTGTTCATTCACTCCTGCTCCTCAATGATCAGTACCGGTAAACATACCAAAATCAAGGTTCTCAGTATCGGTATCGGTATCGGACCATTCTTATGAGTATTGGGATTGACAGTATCGACAGATTTCAGATTGGAGAATCGAATTATTTTTTTATCGGAAAGCAAATAATTATTAATAAATTATTAATATCTTAGAAAATATATTTTATACATTTAGGTATAATTTTAAGTATTTCGGTGTTGTTTTTTAGTAGTTTTAAAATTGAATGAAATAGTAGTCGCCCTTATCTATTGGTTTACCCGCGATATATAAGTTTTCTTATTTTACATGTTTTTACAACCTTACTAAATTACTATGTTTTACATCCTTCCCGATTGGTCTTTTTCATGCAATTTTTTTACCAAAAAAGAGATATCCAATGTCGATACCGGTCAGTATCGGATTGGGATATGCAAAGCCGTATTGGTATCGACTGTATCGGATCGGACCAAAATCACATTTTGCGAGTCAGAACAATATCTGCATGGTTAGCTTGAGTCGAAAGACATTGGGCATCTTTGCTACTTCCTTAAACACTTTCCATGAGGTTATCTTCTTTCTCAGCGAAAGTTCATCATTGAGATTCTTGATCTTCATATTACATATTCTTATATTTTACTTCGCACCTCTGGAGCTGATTATGAAGAAAGTCTCTCTCCTTCATAACAGGTTGATAAACTTTCTAGTCATTGATGTATCCAATCATTATGGACCACTCTTATTTTAAAAGATTTGTGATGTAGTGGTTATCATGTTAGACTTATACACTAGAAGTTCTTAGTTGAAATCTGGATGCAACAATTTTTTTTGTTATTTACTTTGATTTAGTTACTTAATTTTTTTTTCATATTATGTATGGAAACCCATTTCTCTCGGACCCTTACGAGCTCAAGTCCGACCCTGCTCATCGATCTTTCATTTTGAAATAACCCACGATAAGCTCCATCATCCTAAAGTAGCCAATAGTTATCGACATATTTTAACCGCATTCATAAAGAGCAGTAGTCGATTTTATTGTACTTTATCATAATTTTTTTATTTGTTGAATAATGTAAGGCTGCATTTAGAACTGTTCATTAATGCTATTTTTGATTCATTTGAGAGTAATTCAAAATTGTTTGGTAACAAATTATTTTTTCCAAAGTAAACTTAATATAGACAACAATCTTCCACCTGCTAAAATGTTGTGGGCTTTTGAAAAATTCGAAGAAGCCTAAATTGTGAAGAAAATATCCAGAAGTTTTTATTTAACGGGTTTGAATGGGCTAACTGAAAATACCCGTTAAAAGTCCAAGCCGGTAACCCGCTATAATAAAATCTAAAACCCCCAACTCTCGAAGCCCTAATTCTCTCTCTCTCTCTCTCTTCCTCCGGTGCTCCGTCGCCATCGGCTCCGGCGACTCCATCACCGGCGGCGACAACAGAACGTGAGTCATTCTTTCAACCACTTCAACTGCAAAGTTTCAATCTTTCATTAAATCGCAGTTATAGTATATTTTTTAGTTTTTAGGTTCTCATGTGGTGGTTTCGGATGTAAAATGCATAATTTGTGGATCTATTATTTTGGCATGCAAGCTAAATTTTTGGCAATACCTTGGTATACATGTGTCGAACGTTTAGAATTTGGCTTTGAGATGAAAACGCATAGATTTTTAGGGTTTTTTTGTGGTCCAAAATGGCATTTTTTTTTAATTTATGGAACTTTCACGACATGGGTTCCTTCAATGTGGTGGTTTTGTGGATACTTATCAACGTTCTTCCTAATTTTGATCAAATTGAATGATTTGAGACCTTATTTTTGTTCTAGTGTTGAAATTATATGTTGTATGGACACAGATATGACATGGTGACATGGACACTAAACCTATTTTGGTGTTTCCTAGTTTTTTGGAGTTCCCGCGTTGTGTCCGACACGGCGGGAGACGACGACCCACATTTGTGGATTGTCTGTGCTTTCTTGGTTGACGAAAAGAAGAAGCTTAGAGCATCTCCAACCCTATTGTCTTGTTTTGTGTTGTGAATCCTATGTGGCATGAGGCACAAGACAATGTCATTCCTATGTGGTAAGATTATATTCACACAAGACAATGAGATAGAAAAGTGTTCTCCAATGCAAAAGTATTGAGAAGACAATAAAAACTACTTTTTCCAACTTCCAAGACAACTTTTTCACTTCTTTTTTTTATAAATATTTTTATTCATAATTGATGATGTGGAATAAAGTCATTGTGAAGTCCATTGTCTAGATCTAGACAACCAACTTCACATTGTCCTTGTCATGTCATTGCCATGTCAACTTCACAACCAACTTCACATTTGCATTGGAGTAGGAATTTTGAAATAATAAGTTGTGAATCCTATGTGGCAACCATTTTTTTCAAACTCACAACAGGGTTGGAGATGCTCTAATAGTAGGTTTTGATATATGAATTTAGATCATCACATTTGACTTTGTTATCGGTTTGACCACCTTCACTTTTATTAACATATTTTTTTGGGTACTATTGAACTATATTTGCCTGTCTAATGTGCTTTTTGAATTTATTTTTATTTTTATTCTTCATTGTACTCCTTGAAATTTGATTTGCAAAAATCCCTAAGTTCTAGGTTTTTGTTAGACCTCTAGTCCATAAACCATTGCTTGTCGCTTTCTTCGAAAATCACTCTTCTTGAACATGCAAGTGATATTTTTGTTGAAAAGTTGGATCGCCTTTGGTCTTCTAGTCCTAGATCATTATTCTAGGAATCACTTGTTAGTTTGTGCAGTTAACATTTTAATTACAAATGGACATTAATGGATTACTTGTTTGCGTACTTTGCGGTATCGGTCGATAAATACTGAAACTGCCAAAACCAACCAATGCAAAACCCTCGGAAATTACTCGAAACCGCCCTGAAATTGTCAATTAAGGAGGGTCCGATACCGATTGTGGATCGTGCTTGTTTGTTGTTACTCACATTTAGTACATATTTCTTCTCCTCATAATAAGGTTCTATTGGTGCATCCTTTGATACGAACATATTTATGCAACTAATATATTGTCCTTTCTTCTTCTGAAAACAATGGAAGGAAATGGACTCCATAACCTCTACCTTTTTTATTGAATATATGTCTATATGATATGTTTACTGCATCCTAGCTGGGAGAAAAGTGTAGATATGATGTAACAAATATTTGTTTATGTGGTATTTAACTTCTTTGATCATCCTTTTTTTTCATTTGATTTGTCTGCTGTTCAGATGGCCCCAATGGTGGAACGCAGGGAGCATCCCCGGAAGTACTCTGATCGATCTGTGTCGCCCGTTACAAATCGCCATTCCCCTCATCGTAGGAGCTCTCCTAGGAGGGAAAGGTCCCCCGTTCATCATCAGGGTTCTCCAAGAATGAGATCACTGCAAAGAACTAGTTCATCTCATAAAGAGAGATCCCCTACCAAAGAAAAATTTCCTGTTCGGGCTAGATCGCCCAAGCAGTCTCGACAGAGATCCCCTGTTAGAACTAGTTCCTCCCGATCACCATCACCTCGTACGAAACGCTTAAAGCGAGCTCAATCTGAGCGAGAGGAAGAAAAGATAATGTATCGAGAACGTGGGAGAAGTTCTGGTAGAGAAGAGCGCAGTAAAGGGAGGCAAAGGGAACACGGAGAGAAAGACAGAACCAGTTCTCCTTCACTGTCACCTCGCAGCAAACGCCTTATGCGAGCTCAAGCTGAACGAGGTGCTGTAAAGATAGTAGAACATGAGCATGGGAGGGATAGTAGAAGGGAAGAACGCAATAAGGAGAGGCATGGTGAACATGGAGATTTGAGGGATGCTCCTAGTGACAGAAGGCCGGTGCGGGAAAAGAGTGATGGGCATTCTTCTAAATCTTCGAGGCATGATCGATCAATCTCACCGGAGGAGCGTAACCATCAGAGCAAACATGGTTCCCGTTCCCCTCCTAGGGGTTCTCGGGCTGGGGCACGTGACGAGGTGAACGGTGATATCTACTCCTTTACTTTCATTTTTACAACGTGTTGGTGTGAGAAGTATGGAAGCATATATTTCTTTATAGAGTTGTTGGATCATTTTTATGACTCTTCTATCATTTGAAATGAAGTTATAGTAGAGATAACGGTAGTCCGTCACTTTAATGATGATTTAATTTCTTTTACACATGCCTTGGTCTAATCTTCGTAAAATCACCTTTAATTGATTGGCAAAATGCACGCAACCTTTGCTAGAGTTTTGAAGTGTCAACCATGGTCATTGGCGATATTTATCTTTGAGGATTGCTCCAGCGATGTGTACATTAGACTTATCCCTCATTTGGTTGCAGAAAATTGGAACTGGTCGTGAATGTGATTTTGGAATTCATGGAATTTTTTTCCAATTCACGCCGTCTGTTTTTATCTACAGAATGTTGTTGAAATCCTAACAACGTCATGGCATGCTCAATTATCTCTTAATCTGGCTATGTTAGGTTCTTCAACCATTGTAGTAGCTCACCATATGTATTCCATGCCGCCCTATCCATATTTCCAAATAGAATCCGTCGATGGGAATGAAAGTCGGGGCTTGCAACCTCATCTCACTCGATTAACCAAACGTAAGCGGAAACAGGAGAAGCAGAGGAGAGGTAGGGGGAGAGGTGATCAAGCTAAACGTGCCCCTCACTTGCTATGGCCATCCAAAAGCTTAATTGCAAGGTCGTAGTAGTCGAACCGAAGGCAACCACCCATCCTGTATTGGGTGTTACAAAACAAGACCGGGCTTACGGATGACAAATATATTACGTAACAGGTTATCCTTAAATTTGGAAGACTAGAAGCACGAACCAAACTCTAGTTCTAAATTCAAATGCTAGTTGTTTGATTCGGATTTATTAAGATTTATTTTTGTGATGGTTCAATTTGTTTCCCACATGACCATCCATGAGGCTACTCCATTCCCGTTAATTTCAATGCACATTTTAAGAGAGAATTTAAAAATCTTAATCATGAATTCCGTATGGAATTGAAATTTCACAATGACCAAATGTTGTGAGTTGGGGTCAAATCCTAATATTGGAAACGTTGGAATTCAATTGTAGGTTGCCAAGTGGGCCTGGGTGACTCCTTGTCTTCTTGTCAAGGTTTCTTCACTTGCTAATTTCCATATAAAACTTCAACACGTGCATTCTTGGCGTCAAGTTATAATAGAATTTTTTTCAAAGAAGTGACAACTACTCAGCAGTCTCCATGTATAGCTCATTCAATTGATGATGTAGTTTAGAGTGAAATCCAAAGTATTTTTGTAGAGAGCTGATCACAGTAAAAGGCTGGCTCTACTAAATAAACACATGTTTCATATATCGGTTGAATATCAGCACAATGGGTATAGCTTTATTGCTTATTTTGTTCCACAATTACAAATAGTGTATTTTATGCGTCTATGCTGACAGGAAGAATTTGAAAGAGTACAAAATAGCTATCAGCATACATATATAAATATGTATCTTATTCTTTTTTGTTCTTGACTTACGATTTCATCTCTTTCGATGATTAACCCTTAAAGTACCTTCATAATCACTAGATGAAATACTTTTGAAGATGCATTTATGTTTACTTCGATCAGTGCATCAACATCTGACAGTGAAATGATTGCATCATTTCAGGCGACAAGGCCCAGAGCAGCTGACCAGTTAAGGTGAGTGTGTTTGATGGCAATATCAATGTTTAACACTTGCTGATCTACTATAGACACGATGACACGGATTCAGCACCTATTTTGGTGTGCCTAGTGTATTTTGGAGTGTCCGTGGCGTGTCCGATACATGTATCTTACATGACACAACACGAACACAACATGAATTTTGGCATGAATTTTGGAGTGGCCGTGCTTCTTATATTTTCATCAATTCACGTAAATATGTACTACAATTCCGAGTTTCTTTTTTGCTGGACTGTTTGCTCTTTAGAAATGTTGTATCCGGCTTACTATTATTTTCAAATATTTTTTATTTGGTATCGCATTTTGCTTATCTTCTATATTTTATTGGTTCTGGTTTTATGCTTTGTTGATATACTTTGCTCTAAAAAAGCATTATATCTGGCTTTATATTTTTCTTTCTGTGATTTTCACTTCGTTTTACAACCATTTGTCGGGGAATCATAGTACAATGTTGTGTGCTGTTTAGCTTATACAGTTTAAATCATTTAAATGTGGTATATGCATTTTTTCCAAATTAGCTCCTAAAAATGACTCCCAACAACTTTCCATCCTAATACACACCTAATGGATCTTAGTCTATGTTGCACCAAAGAAGGTACACTGATGCCGAGATTCAACATGGCAACTTTTTTTGTGTGTGTGTCCCCTAGTCAGATTTGTGTTGTCAGATTCATGGGTATGGTGTGCCAATTTTGGATGTCTAGTTCATAATTCGTACTTGTCATGACATGCTGTGCAATTGTTTTCATATGCAGTGATGGAGATCTTGATTCTGTTGCAAAGATGAAGGCTGCTGAGGAGTCTCTAGAATCGAAGGATAAAGATAAGGTAATTTATTATATTGCCTATGCTAACCTAAGTTCATACATTATATTGTCGAAGTGTTTGGTAACACCTAGTGTACACAACATACTGAACTGCTTTATATGAATATGCTAACAATTCTTCTGATGATTCGCTGGGACAGGTGAACTTTATTGTTGTTGAAATTGCTACTGGTTTAGCTACGATCTATCATTTCTGGAATCATATTAGTTATTGGAAAACTTTACATAAATGATCTATCTTCCTTCTTATAATTATATCTTGTAATGCAGCAAAAACCGTCATTTGAACTTTCTGGCAAGCTTGCTGAAGAGACCAACAGAGTTCGAGGTGAGTTTCATAAATAATACTATTGTGTTTATGCCTTTATGGGAAACACTTCATCCAAATATTTTCATTACTACTATCGTTGGTTTTCACTTGACTCTCTATTATGTGTCAGGTGTAACTCTGCAATTTAATGAACCAGCTGATTCTCGCAAACCCGATATAAGATGGCGGTTGTATGTTTTCAAGGCCGGTGAAGTGCTCAATGGTAAATTTGTGATAGTTTCCTATACAACTTAAATACACTAAATATTCTTTTGTATTGATATTACATCATAGTCTGCTACAGCAAGATCATCCTATATGCCAAAGAAAGGTTCTTCTAGTTATATTAAGAAACAAGATGCAATGAAGAGCAAATCAAGTCCATGATCTCCAAGGATGGAGGATGGCTTGTTAGCAGGTTTGCAGTGACCAGCGAGTAGCTGGTTTGAGCCAGCCTACATTTTCTTTATTCTCATTCTGGATTGAAATTTCAGCTGGTTCACCCTCTCATAGGTTACATTTTTCTTATAGTATGCTTCCTCTGGCTGGTGATCCCTTAATACAAGTGTCATTGATGCATTTCTGGTCTGATTGTCATCTTAGTCACGGTGCTTGTTGTGGTGGAAGTAGATAATTGACTGGTTGCTGCTAGTCTCTTGTCATAAATTGTTTTGTACGACACAGAGAAAAGGGTTTACTATTTATCAATTTTCTTTTCTTAGATGAAAGGGGAGTGGTGGAAACCTACTAAAGTCCGTTAGACAAGTTGTGCAAAGTTTGATAATACTTTTGTGAATTTTTTTTAAGCTTCTCTTCACCTTTAGGGCTAGTGGAAGTATAGTTTAAAGTATCGGCCGATACCGATACAGTTTGGCATGTCCCTATCCGATACCGACCGATATCCGATACTGACCGATACCGACATTAGAGATCTCTTTTCCGGTCAATTCGGCAAAAAATATTGAATTAAAAAACCAATTAGCAAGGGTGTAAAAGCATAGTAAAGTTGTAAAAACATATAAAAGAGAAAATTTATCTATCGCATATAAATCAATCGACAATGATGACTACTATTTCATTCAATATCAAAAATACTAAGAAACAATACTGGAAATACTTTAAATTATGCATAAATGTATAAAATATATTCTCGAAAATGTTAATAATTTACTAATAGTTGTTTGCTTTCTGATACCAAAAAATCCGATACTCCGATCCGAAATCGCCGATACTACCGATACCGCCGATCCCGATACTCATAGGAATGGTCCGATACCGATTCTGATACCGATACTTTGAACCAGGAACATGTTAGTGAAATTAGAAGAAACTGGTGAAAGCATTAGAAGAGACATACCTGTTAGTACTCAAGATCCGAGAAGCCTATATAATAGCTCCTAAGTTTCTAAAAGGCACGAGTCGGGATCCAATAAAGTTAATTCTTTTATAAATTTATTAGCATACAAATTACTTTACATTGATGCCCTTTTGGCTCCACCGTATTTTTACGGATTGTACACGTAGTAAGTGGGAACAGGATTAGAGTGTAGAGTAACTGATATTGTGAGAATTTTGCACCTAATATTTAAGTTTGATTCTCAAGGTCTACTATGTGATAGTAGGAATTCTGATTACTGTATTATTCTCTTGTTACCTTCGCATCATGGAACTTTATGGTACAAAATGCTGAAAACTTCTTGATGTTATTTGTGCTCTCATTTCTAAACCGAACTTTGACATTTAGAAAATGTATAAAGCTTGTATACTTTCTAGTTGCAACATCTTGCCTCGTTGAAGTTTTAGGAAGTTTGCAGCCACTTTCAGGTAGAAACAAGTTTTCTAACAAATTGTCTGATGGACAGAACCCCTTTATGTCCACCGTCAGAGCTGTTATCTTTTCGGGAGAGAAAGGAGGGTTGCAGACATCCCGACAGATCATCCCTCTTGCAGTAAGCAACATGCCGTGATTCAGTATAGGTAGAAACATACTGCATCTAGTTATTGTTGCACGGGGTCTTTCTTTACTTCTTTATTACTTTTCTTTTCGGGATTATGCAATTTACTACTTCCTCTCTTCAGACTTGTAGAAAAAGAAAAACCAGATGGCTTATTGGCAAAGGAAGTAAGGTGAGGCAATTTTTATTTATGTAGCTTGTCATTACTATTACTTAATCTGTACATCCATTATATCATTTGTTTTACTGACTTAATGGTTATGGTATGTTGCGTATTTGGTAGGCCTTACCTAATGGATCTTGGAAGCACAAATGGAACTTTTATAAATGTAAGAATTTGTGGCTTCACTTTACCAAAAAAAAATTCTAGGCTAACGAGCTGTTTGAATATTTTGTTGTGGTGCATGTATTATATTATTCCAATCTTCCTTCTGACTATGGTTTTTTCATGTGCAGGATAATCGCATTGAAGCACACCGTTATTATGAACTTTTTGAAAAAGACACTATTAGATTTGGTAATAGTAGGTATGAATAATCATGCAGACAACCCTTCAATTTAGTGTAGACCTGCCCTTTTTCTCATCTAATTATGTAGATCTCATTTAGTTGCAACTTCTAACATTATCTCAATATTAATTTCCATCATATTTGAATGTTAGGTTATGTTTCAACATATTGCCTATAATCCATGTTTGACATGAAAGACGGCCTTCATATGACCTTGTGGGCGTCACATCGTTCTTTTCTTCTAGTTTTTATCAGCAAACATTGTAAAACTACTATATTGTCCCTTACTTTCACGATTGTGCATTCAAAACCTTACGATATTATAGTGTATAATAGAATTGACAACAGCCCAATTTTTCGATTGGTTACGTGCGTCCTTTTCTTCCATATTGCTCGGTCAAGGGCCATACCCGACAAATAGCAAGTAGTGTACCCTTACAACCTCAATCCAGGTTCGTTTAGGACTTCCACTACTTCTAATTGTTCGTTCACTAAAATTGCGGGTGGCAATTTGGGCTCGACTCACTGACCCGCCTTCTTAGGTGGGTTTGGGTCTGGTCTAAACGGGTTTGTGTATAAGTGCGTTGACCATCTACCGTGTAATAAACGGTTTGGTCCGTATCAAGGTTGGAGACCTGTTTGACCCTATTTTACCCATTTATTGAACGAGTTGGATTCAGGTCCACCAAGTCTACCTTAAACTGATCCCGCTTGAAGCAGTTTCCATCATAATAAACCTCAACCCCGTCCTAATTCTCTCCCTGCAGATCTGCAACAAACCTCACTTCAGTATTGTCTTCACTGCGCATGCAAGTAAGGATGTTTGCTCATGTGCCCACAGCTAGCACTACCTTTGACTTCCACACAGCACACATCTGCCTCCTCCCTGGGTGACCGGGCAGCCACCTGCATCGCCTCTTCCTCCTCCTCCCTGGTGACTGTTCCTTCATCC
This sequence comes from Iris macrosiphon, assembly GCA_036927795.1. Lineage (NCBI taxonomy): Eukaryota > Viridiplantae > Streptophyta > Magnoliopsida > Asparagales > Iridaceae > Iris > Iris macrosiphon. The sequence goes on from JAYESA010000007.1 coordinate 8,502,820, forward strand.
GCACCATTTCCGATACTTCCAGTGACTACAGAGCAATATTCTGGGCCCCATCGATAGATTTATGTGGCAACAATATACAACTACTATTGCAACAAAATACCTTAATTCCAAAATTTTGGGGTCGGCTGATTGAATCCTCTTCTTCCATTGAATCCATTCTGCTCTATTAGGGCCATGTCCTCTGATGCTAACAAGAGCCATATTTTTTTTTAAACTTCAAACCATGTTCGTCTAGGTCTACCTTTAGTCACAGTGGTTCCATTAACGACTATATTATCGCTCCTCCTTACGGAAGAATCTTTTGGTTGTGGCACAATATATGCTAGAGAAAACCTCCGTGAATTTTCTAGATTCAAAATTTAGGAAGAAGTCGCAAACTTCTTCTGTGCTCCATCTTTACTATTATATAGAATAATTTATATGGGCACATAGAAGATGCAAGTTTCTGATATAACTCACTTTTCTTGTACAAATCTTAATTACTTGTTATATGGTTTTATTTTTTTGCCTTTGGGAAGGTCTGGTGCCACGTAAACAAATAGAAAGTCATGGTATAATCATATTGCAGATAAATACTTTTTATGGTTGTCTTTTACAAATTAGTCAATACTTTAAGATATTTAGTAACATTGTCATTTTAAGATATTTGATAACATCGTCTTATTTGGATTTCCTTCTCATTGCTTCACATTTGATGTTGATCTTAAAACACATGATCAACATATCATATAATTTAATTATTAAGAAATAAGCACCCGTCCCTTATATATATATATATATATATATATATATATATATATATATGTGTGATTGTAGGAAACTTCACATCTAAATTGTATAATCGGCAGTGTTCTAAAAATCGGCCTAGGCGGCGCCGCATTGGAAATCCCCTAGGCAGCGGTCCTAGCCGGATTTCGGCCCTAGGCGGGCTGTTTGACTTTTTTTTTTTTTTGAAAATTTTCAAAAAAAAATTCAAAAAAATCATATTTGAAATTTCGAAAATTTGAAATTTGAAATTTCAAAAAATAAAAATAATTAAAATCGAAAGATGAAAAAAAAAATCTGCCTGCTTATGCTGCTTGCTTTTGTTGCTTATGCTGCTTGCTGCTTTTTCGAAGAGGGAGATGAAGAGGAGAGGATTTAGGATTTAGGGCTCGAACCAAAAAGAAAAAGAAAATCTGTGGTTTCCAAAAAAAAGTGGTGTTTATAGGGGCTCGAACCAGTGATCCCCTCCCCCCCACCCCACCACCACACGCACACACACACACACCGGTTGAAACCCTATCACTCCCCTTCTAGCCAAGTGTCATTTTTTATTTATTTATCAACATATACATAATATATATAGAAGTAATATAGACCCAAAAAAATTAATTCCAGTCCGTGCCCCTTTGGCGCACCTAATCCGCCTAGCGAAATTTATAACATTGATAATCAGTGATATAGAGGTTTGTCTTCTACTAGCCTCATTTTTTAAAGGACTCACAAGTATGTCTGGCAATTACAATCCAACATAAACTGATGTGAACAAAATTTCTAGGAGACCTCATCATACTTGGATTGAGAAGGATATTTAAATTTAAGTCTGTCTATATTTTGAAAAGTTTTTCTCCCTTCTTATTCTGATGTACTATGTTCTTGAGCTAGCATGAACTTAATTATGATTTCTTGTGTAAGTGGGGTCTCCTGCTAAGCTGGTTTGGGCGTGAGCCTCCAATAAATGTAGACTGGGTTCAGGCTTATGGAGCCTCATCCCATTGGCTTGAATTGAATATTTTCACTAGTGGGGTGTAGATAGAACAAAGAGTACATATACAATGTGATCGGAACAAGCAACTATGCTGAGTAGGCTGGAGCCCTTAACATGTTGCGAGCCATGGTCTGCGCCACTGTTCTGCTGAAATAGTCCCTCATGCCTTCTGATTAAAGCTGGCACTATAAATGGGTTGTCGGGGCTCAAAATTTAGAATGAGCCTCTATTGGGGCCTCTATTGGTCTAGCATGAGCCAGTGCTAGCATTTGTGGGGGCAGTGTTAATTTTTATCATCAGTGGAATGGGTTTTAAGTAAATTATATTTGTATAAGTGCTTGAATAAAAGAATCGTCTCACTTCAGTAATCGACCAGCTCATCTGCAATTAACATCTTGAATATTTACCCAAGTCATGATATCCGAGGTAAATTAATCTATGCAAAAGTTCTTTGAACTATTTCTAAGCCTGCTTGGTCTCTGATGTGGATTAGTTTATGCAATAGTTCTTTCATTTGTTTCTAGGTCTGCTTGCTGGGTATGGATACAAAACACAGTTAAGGTTATAGACAAATACAGTACGGATTTTTCTTCTTCCTAGTGTGAACATTTTCTATTTTATAAGTTATAAAATCAAGTAACTATGGAGATAAATTCGTTAACCTGCTCTCTTTCCCCATTTATATCATTCTTTATCCCTTTCTACATCGTTTACCATCACGTTTAGACCATAAAAAAATTTCTGCTACACAAATTTACCAATTATTAAAGGGAAGTTTGCATACTTGGAAGTGTATTCTTGAAAGCAGAGCACATCTCTCTTTTATCATTTATATTGTGTTTGTGCCTTCGTGTTGCAAAATGATGACATACTGAAATACATATGTTCATAGTGGTTTTGTTTTACTCTGCAGCCGAGAATATGTGATATTGCATGAGAACTCTAGTGGATGAACGACTTCATATCTAAACAAAAGAGCAGCCAGCAACATCAGGAATGGACTTCAACTTGACAGCATCTCTTAGAGCCTTCCAAAGAACAGCTAGTAGTGAGGGATGATTTAGTGCCGCCTTTTCTTGCAGTTTGGCCTAGCTAGTTTTGCATCCTCACAAACCGCTTTGGTGGGAAGATCAAGTATGAGAAATGTTTTTTATGTACCAGTCTCCTGATGCCCAAGAGATCAGTATTAATTGTGGTTCAATACATAAAGTTGCCACCATCTGTTTCTTTAGCAGCTTATCAAGAAATACTGCACTAGTATTGTTTCTCTTAGGCGCTTTATTGTTCTGTACATGACACATTGTTATATCCCTCTAACAAACACATTTTAAAAAAGATTTTGGAGGTTGTAGGATTTAATATCCCTGCTTATTTGCAAACAGTTTCTAAGATTATTCCGTGAGATTGTCTGTGGAATTTGTGAATAGGTTTGTACTTGAGCCTGGTAACTCTTGATCATCTTCTGAATGTGTGAAATAGTTTACTCCATTTTGCATGCACAGCTTGAAAGCTACTTGATGAGATATTTTTTGCTTTTTTTTTTTCACAAATGCCAGGTCATTGTCTAGTATGCTAGTTATCAAAAGGTAGCAGTATAGTTGGGTTCTTTGATACACAAAGGACACATCATAATAAAAGGTCTATATCGAAGATTAATTTGTTCAAGTTCTTCCAAAACCCAACAAAGTTCAAGTTCCTCCAACAAAAACTGTAACCTACTGCCTCCGATCCTTCACAGCCCATACAGAAAGTTTAGATTTTTATGGTTCCCCTGACAAAGAAATGAATGCAATTTCCTATCGTCTAGTATCTTTATAGTCTCTAGCCAGGGGCGGCCCAGTGGGTTGGATTGTCTTAGTTGAAACTAAAATTGGTTGGCCCTTGTCCTTGACACCAAAAGAAGAAATCAAATAATTGATGGAGATTGGGGTTGGCAGCGGCGTCGAAGTCTCCGGTTTTGACGACGTCAACGTGGAGCTTGAATTCTGAGTTCCTCTCCTTGAGCTACTCGAGATATTTTCAGTGGGAACTAAAAATATATGAACCTAGTGAATTGCTACTTAAACTTATAGAGAGGAGTTGAAGGCTCTATTGGCGGAAAGTTAGGGGCTTAGGGGTCTAGGAGGGTTGTCCAAGTCCAAGTCCGATGGTTTGTCCGGCTTACCCCAGAGCCAGTTCTGTCTCTAGGAGAACTTTGAGGTTGTTCTTTGGAATTTAAAAGGTATGTCTAACTAATGGTCACCTAGGTTTTATGGTGCTCGTAGCTATTTTGGTTAGAATTTTGGCATAAACATAAAGTGCTGGTAGTCGATCATAAAATTTTGTCACAACTATTCTTATGTTCTAACGCCGACCTCACTGACATGACCCCAGGCTGAGTTGCATGCCTAATGGTTTTTAACTGCAGACCTAGCTTAGATGTGCAAGTCTTGCATTGAATAACAATATTTGCATGTACCGTTCATACATATGCTATCCTTGATAAAGATTAAAAGAGTAAGAGTATGATACTCCTAGAAATTGCTATAGCAACATGTGCTCTATGGCATTGCCACATATACTCAGATACGAGGGAGAGAGAGAGATATGAGGAGGTGCCAAAAAGTGGGCATGTTTTAGACCCCTCTCCATGAATTTAAAAGGTATGCTAAGTTGCCCAAATGAAAAAGGGAGAAGGGGGGGGGGGGGGGAGTCTGCTGTTAGCATATCCAACACAAGATGCCATCACCATTGCAACTTGCTCACTTCATAAAAGTGAAGGCCCTCTCCATGAAGTTGGTATGTATAATAGTTTTCATCTTGCACACTTTGCCATAGAAGAGAATTCTCCTTAATCCTGTTAGAAAATATTTCTCACTTCATGTAAAAAAATAAGTGTTATAAATTTTTCTCAAATATCCTAAGAAAAATATTTGAGGTAAGAAAAATATTCGAGGTCTACATACAGAAGTACTGTACTAAGAAAATAAAAAAATAGTGTTAGAAGAGAATTCTCATTTCATGTAAAAAAAAAAAAAAAAAAAATAGTCTCATAAATTTTTCTCAAAAATCGTGTACGAAGTACTGTACTAAAAAAATTATCATAAGAAAAATATTCGAGGTCTATGTGCAGATTTTTTTTCAAATTTCTCCTAGAGATAAAATCTCCCTGCTATCGGCTTCCCGTCACTGCACACAGTTCTTGAAATAATGACCTGAACTTAGCTCTTGTCCAGAAAATAAGATGAACAATATGGAAAATTAGAATGAAAATAGTTTCTTAGTTTGTGAAGAAAGAGGAAGGGAGAGAGTTTTGGCTACAAGTATATAACAAAACAAAACGAATGAATATATAGGCAGCCCACCCCAATGGATTTAATAGACTCTAATAGGAATTAATGGCCTTATTATTTAGCCGTTTGAGCATGAAATGGTTAATAAATTTTTAACGGACAAAATAATAAGAATCCAAAAGGTCAGAAATAAAAAAGAAGAAAAAAATAGGTCTCAACGCCAACCCGACACTGGAAATTGGATCGCAACGGCCACAATATGTGGGGGCGTACCCTCATGCGTTACACACGCCAAACCAAACCAAACCAAACCAAAGCGAACCGGGTCGTGTCGGACGGCAGCGCGCATGTGGCCCATAGGCCTAGTCCACAACAACTTAAAAGTGAGAATGGAAGAGGAATTAATACAAAGGCAAGGAAAGAAAATGCTCTAGCCGACGTGGTACTAAAGCTAGAGTCAGCTAGAGTTTGTTTTTTTCACCACTGTATACAACAAATCCCACCCACTAAAGTTGCGGTCAAGTAATGTTTCAATTCGGCCTAATTATTGTAGAGTAAAATTTCAGTCAAATTGACGCTCAACAAGTTTAGTCATCACCCTATCTCTTTACAAGTTGGTAGAAATCCTAGACAATGAAAACATAATAAATCATCAAAACTTCAAAACTTCACATTTCTAAAGCTGATATGATCAGGGGTTGACATCTCTGTGATCTCGACAAATACAAGAGCTAAGATAAACAAGATCTTTTAAAGGATAGTGTAACGGAAAGATTGCAAACCACCCCCAAACAAAGATCATGCCTTATGTCCTTGTCAATGTTTACATGAAATGACCAAGAGATCAACATCCCCATTGCAACATATAGAGATTCCCAGTGCCACTGACTACTTCCTATTTCCCTTGAACATGTAAGCATTGAATCAACATTGCCAAGAAATAAGATAATCATGCCTATTAAATATGATTACTGTAGGTCACTACTTCAACTAATGCTATCCAATAATTACCTTCTTTTTCATGTAGCCGCCTGAATTCAGATCATCCGGACTATGCTCTCATAGTTCTCTTGAGTGAACCTGCCAAACATATCACACTACACCATTGCTACACAAGGCACTCAATAAGACTCGACAACCAATTTCTTTTCCATTGGAGGTAAATGACAGGTTTGATTCGAACCTGTATTCCCGAAGCACCTCAACGAAATATCTGCCAAAGAACTGACAAAAAAGACGGTGCCTGAAGAAAGAAAGTAAGAGCAAATTTGACAAAAAGAACATCTTATATGTTTCGGAATTTTGGTCTATCCACATATTTACACACTTTCGCCCCCCATTGTTTCATATAATAACATTCTTCACCCATTTCTATATATAGTTCATAAAGATTCTCTCTCCGCAACTAGTTTTTTTTTTTTTTGTCACATCAAAACAAAAAGGAGAAACTACCAAAAAAAGATCAGAGAGAAGAGAACCCAAAACACTTTCCTGCAAACTAACTGCACATTCCATATCATGAAAAGCACTAGAGAACCAGCTTCTCAAACGCTGCTATAACAAAATATACTTGTTCTGTTCATTATGCACAGGTAACCTAGGCATTCTGAAGCTGCTTGTAAAGCACTGATGTTCCCTCGAAGACCATTGCTCTGGCACCCGGTGCATAACCTTTCAGCTGCAAGAAATGAAATCATATTAGTCCATAATGTCACACGAAGATGAGGTCGTGCAAATTTTGATGCAAAAAAGAGCATCCACCTGATTGCTGGTAATTTTTGTAAACCCGAACTTTGTGGTCCAGATAGATTCAGCTTCCTCGGCTGCAGGAAGTACAAGGTGTTTTACCTTTAAGGATACTAATAGTCTCTTGATACATGAGAAAAGAGCACGAAAGTAGCCCTGTATACAAAAACCAAGTGATCAGCCTAATGCAACACAAACAAAAGCTTCCAACATAATTTCAAACTAAAGGAGTGAATAGCTACTAGGAAATCGTACACAAGTTAATTGACCACTGTAGAATAATTCAGAACAATATCAACTACACTAAGCCCATGAAAGAGCTTGAAGGATATAACTCAGATATTCTTCTTATTCACAACTAACCCTCGGTCCATTAATGATGAGTTTCACTACAAGCAAGCCTCTTATGTGTACACACTCGGTGATTTCTCCATGTCATATTCAAGTTTTAATACCTTGAAAATTGAAATAGAGGTATTTATATATTTTCTTAATCGAACTTTTAGCACTTCATGTTCCCATGGACTATTACTACTCAAAATAGTATTAAATTGCTAAACTTCAAATTCTACCAGATCAACTTTATCGCAAAAGATGAAATCAAACATGTATTAAAGAGAAATAGAAAGCATATTCAACTCACCAATCCTCCGCTCTCTTTTCTGGTTGCAACAAGGGGAAGTTCCGCCAAATCAGTCCCGAAAACTCTTAAAACGCCAGACGAGATTACAGAAGAGCTACATAGTATTGCAAGGTAAGAGACACCAAATTAAGTGTATTGCTGACATGAAATGTTAACATTAACATGTTTCAAACAAAACTTACCCCTCAGTTAAAACTGCGCAATACACTCCACTGTAGTCCCAGTTTTCAGAAAATTTGCTTCTGTAAGAGAAATAGATATGTACAAACTCGATTAAAAAGGGAATGGCACTATATGGATAGAAACAAAACTTTCCAGAGAATACCGAAAGACAATATAACATTTCCCTACCCATAGACCATAGGTGGAATAAGGTCCATGCCTGTCGCGGAGTCAATAATAGGGTCAAACGACTCCTGTAGAGGATAATATAGAAGACATTTGACCAATTTATATCAGTGATATTATAGGTATAAAAGACTGATGTATTGCACATTTAAATGACATAGTCACACAACAATAAGCTGCAATACTAACATAACACATGCACCCCATAAAATTCTGTCATGTCTTCAGTCTCTTGACCCACTTGCACAAAGTGTCCAATCAAGAAGAAAGATATTTTTGGCACCATTTGTAGTAAGTAGATTGCATAATTGTATTCCTAAGAAAATTATTATTACATTTTGCAGCCAGACAATAAGTTCAATTAGGTATAAAATAAGTCCATGATAGTCCGTCTATCCTTTATTGCTATCCTATATGGCTTATTCAATGCATCCAGCAAAGATAAACTGCTACCGATCATTTTCTATACGAGATCTAGAAAGTACCACCCATCAGTTGATATATAAACTTCCAGAAAAATTTAACTCTATCCCTCTATATGCTACTACCACTTCAATGCCTAATACAAATCCTAACGAAAATACCAAAAGAACTACAAAAATTCTATATATACACCTGGTACTTATGAACTATTTTTATTAATACATAAAATAAGAACTTACGTGGAAAATAGAGAGAGCTCTGGCAAGCAGCAGATCGTTTTCATCACCTTCCATACTACCACTAAGAAGCCTCCATCTTAACTCAACATTAGCGTCCTTCACTAAACCTTGTTTCTCTCGGTTATTGTTAATAATATCTAAATCAATGTCCGGCACCAGATCTCCTCCCCGAAGAATTAAATCATGCAGAAAAGTGTAGATCATACTGCATTCATTGCAACAGAACCATTGTGCTTCCAGTAATTCCTGTTACAAAGTAGTGAGTATAGTCAGGATTCCCATAACAGAAACCAAATAATGCTCAATAAATTTCATATTAAATATATGATGAAAGTACCTTTAAATCAACCTTACTACGAGCCTTCAAGCACCCAACATGATATTTCTTCTCACACTAAACAGATAACTCAGTGAGCATATGCAAGCATGAAAAAAGTTAGCATTTGCATGATTAAGTCGTAGGTCAAGAGCGTGTAATGAAAGCTCAATCATGTAAAATTAGAATTTCTTAGAGGGCTGAAAACATACTTGATCACATATTATAACAGTATTTGGACCAAACTCTGAGGTGTTGAATTCATGCTTTCTGCAAACAATGTCAGAATGATTACTCATGCAATACAATTCAAACCTAGTGAATGAAATACAAGATTCAGACCTAGAGAACAAAAAATTACATGTTTCAAACTATCAAAGCTATCAGCAGACGAAATTAACAGAACTTGGGAGATGGAAAATTGCAGTAGGTGATTCCAGTAAGTGTTTCATCATTATACAAAATTGCTAACCTGCATATCGCGTAACCACGATCAACATTTTCAGGAGTTTTCACAATACGTATGCATTTATTTATCTGTTCTAAAGGATCAACACCTGGAACCCTTCCTGCAGCGCGTGCAGTATCATTATTTTCCACAAACTTCTCTCTTTGATGCATCTTGCAGCAAAATGGACAATACCATTTCCCTTCCGGGATGCTTGACAAACCCACACAATCTGAAAGAACAGTTCAAACAACAGACAAATACTAAACAAAATCCACAATCAGTAGAAAAATAAGCACTTTAAAGTTATACTACCAAATGATAGAACCACATGCATGACATAGCAGATAAGGAAAATGAAACATAACCTTGGTACATGCATAAGGAACAACAATGGTACAATTTTTTACATACGTGCGGTCCAGTAAACCAAAGACATTTCTAACAATGATACCATTGAGAAAAAGGGTGATTAAGCATAAAAGCAGGGTCCAGCAAATCAAAATATATTAAGAAATGTTCATTCTTATACACTACTGTAACAATGGAAATCTACTCAAAAGTATAAACAGTAAATAATAACAATTGGCTACATTCTTATTTGATTGAAATTTTTGGTTTAAAATCCATTAAATTACAGAGCACCAAAAGATCAACATTGGAACTTCTGAGCAGTGAGCTGTGAACCCCTATTATACATGCCATGATGCCAATTAGATGAGTGCCACCATGAGTTGATCTTACCTATTCTTAACCAACTGAGACAGTGAAATTCTTCTCTTGCAGAGAGACCTTTGTTATTGACCTCCAACTGAATGAGCCACCTTGCAAGGGATTAATGGGCCCTTCTTTTAAAGGTCACAGCTTCTGGGGCTTAAATATTATCTAATTGTTTCCCCAAAAACAAGATGAAAAAAGAATCTACCGGAATGGAGAAATGAAGCTGTACTCTGTCACGCCCCGGCCCCGAGGGCCGCCCGGACCACCGCCTCTCCCGCCGGGACCGGACGCGAACCACCGCGCCTCGGCGCACCGGACGCGAATCACCACGCCTCGGCGCCTCCCCGACGGGGCAAGGAATGGCCCGTTTGATACCGGGACGTGATGCCGTGCGAGCCTGGGATTTGCGTCCGCACAAGGCAACATCGTTTAAGTTGTGTTTTGGCTATCATCGCATCAATCGAGTAAGCAGCGGAGGGACATTGTTGCAATGCAATGCAATGCATTTAGCCAACTGAGTATTTGGGGCAAATCGAGGGACTGGGTTCTCTCTTTACAAAGGCATCGTTCCATACATTATGCCCCTTTATACGATAGTAACTCGAGGCAATCGAAAACAGAATTTCCGGGTCTTAGGGACTGAGGCACGCCTATCGCTCCCTCGGACGATCCAGTACCTGCAAGCAAGTAAACTGTTGGTGGGTCAGTGTTGGTGGGTCAACACTTTTATAAGTACTGGTGAGATAAAACAACTGAACAGAAACAAGCATTCACTAAAACCAACACTAAGTAATCATGTTATAAAACATTACATTACTAGTGATTTTTCTAGTTTTACCTATGTTCGTTTCATGCAGCAGAAGAACGGAGTCATATTACATTGTTTTGGAAACATCTTTTAAAACAGCGTTTCATATTGAATAAGCAAGCAAGACAAGCCGTTCGTTCTGTTTCAGGGTGTGCGCAGCGTGTCTTGTGAGACTCTAGGGACAAATGCACTTCTAGACACAAATGCACATCTTAGGGGCGGTCCATCTATCCAAGCCAACACAATAAACTATCTTATATGCAGTGCGGTCCCCGAGTATCTCAGGATCGGTAGCGGTTGGTCCAGCATACCAATGACTCATTTATCTGATGCTAATGGCAGCTGTGACTCATGGTTGCTTTCCACTATCTCTGTAGCAGTCGTGACACATGCAGTTCAGCTCTCCACCAATAGCCATTATCCGACCGATGCGAATGCATGGAAACACTATCAAATAAACTTTAGGATGCAGACGAGACGAACCATCAGACTATATTCTTGTTGCGGGGGCAAGTCGCCTTATATTTGAACACATTCAGGCACACGATATGGTTCTCTCGGAGCATAGCCGATAGTGAACATGTTCATGCAAACACATACTCTTAGACAAGCGATTTAGGGTCTCTTAGTTAAGCAGACAAGTTCGTTTCAAAGACAAGCTAGGTGAGTTCGTTTATTAACATGCAAGGCAGGTTCTATCATTCTCTTATGAAAACATTGCAAGCAAAAACTCAGATTATTATTAAGGCGTGCAAAAATCAGAGAACGAAGTTCTGCCCACTCACCTTGATACATAATGCTGCCGACGCGGAGCGGGGCATTACATACTTCCCCTTCTCTACTTCCTCCCCTGCTCAAGTCCTCACTTCCGAACAAGCAGAAGCTATATCCCCCTTCTCTCACCATCATGGATACCTCAAATTTCTCCTCCAGGATGATGCTTGAAGTGACATGAAATGCGTGTACAAGCAGCGCCATCTGGTTTCCTTCTACAAGCATAGAAACTGGATGCATTTGCTGTGCCTGTTTTTTTTATCTTTTTTTCTTATATCTTTCTTTTTTTAGCTTTGTAATGTCTTAAGGAAACCGGGTAAAGAAGGAAAATCACCAATCCAGATACCAATAGGTATTACAAAATGTAATCACTTTGAAAAATAATTCTCTGAGTCATCCCAAAACTCCTGCTTTTCACCTTGCACAGAGCACAAAAGGAAAAGAAGTAAAGAATGAAGCACTATACACTGCCTATGCATTTCTTTTTTCAAAATAATAAGTACTCTTTAAGTAATGCCTCAATATTGAAACGTCTAAAATTGCTGCCTAACCAGATTTACAGGCTATTTAGATTTCTACTCTGCAATGTACACATATTTTACATTTTTTAATATCTGAAAATATCACTCAACTAGTAATTGAATATGCCAGTAAGGGTTTAAAACTTTGTCGATAACAATACGAAATATGTACATATCTGGATTGAGCCACCTGATCCAGAACTACATAGAAGTAATGATATTGGAATGATAATCATTATCAAATTTGTAATTTTGACTATAAAATATAAACCATAGAATTCCTCATTAAAATCTTCCATAAACAACAAATCCCAATAAACCTAACCTAGATTGAATAAGAAAGAAAGAAAGAGAGCAAACATAAAAGTGGAAGAGGGCATACATGTAAATAATGGTGGAAGCTGACAAGCCTTCTGAAGACAGTAAGAAAGTTGGTGGTAGGCAAAAGTTCGGAAACCTAGATAAACCAAAACCTATATTGCATAAGATAAATAGAAAAACAAAGGAAGAGAGAGAGAGAGAGAGAGAGAGAGAGAGAGAGAGAGAGAACAAACATAGAAGTGGAAGAGGGCACTTGTACATTGGCAACAATGGTGGAAGCTGAAAAGCCTTTTGAAGACAAAAGCCTTCTGAGGACAGGAAGAAAGTTGGTGGTAAGAAAAATAAAGTTGGAACCGAAAGAATTCTACACGTACACTAATGAATGAGAGAGTATAAAACACATGAGATAAGGGTCCAGTATATCGCGTCATTTTGGCATGGTAACAGGTAATGACGAAGAAAGACACCCTATAACTTACAAGTTTTAAGTTGTAAACGCATGCACCCTATTAGCTAAATATGGTATCTCATACCCAATTACCTTATGTAAGTTATAAAATTACTTCCAAACGTTAATTTGGACTTCTACATAAACCCCTTCTAGTGAGTAATTAGTTTTCATTTAATCCAATATTTTTTAAATTACTTCCAAAAGTTAATTTGGACTTCTATATAAACCCCTTCTAGTGAGTAGTTAGTTTTCATTTAATCCAATATTTTTTAATATAAGCTAGCCCAAACATTTCAAAATTGACCGTAAAATAGATGAAACTTCAAAAATTAGCGGAAATGCATGGTCTTAGTTTTCTTTTCAAGATTTAGAAAGACAGTTTTCAAACACTTGGGATAAGTTAGATATTAAACATGAAACTACTGTTGGTTTTTGCTTTGTTCTTTTGCAAAAGTTCAATTCCTCTTTATTTCTTTAGTCCCACATCGGATGCACCAAAGCCCTCTTGTGTACATATATTACTTTCTCTCCTTTGCTCTATTAAGTTGTTGTGTGGGGAACCCCTTGGGCCACACGCGCGCGCCGCCGCCGCCGCCCGGCCCGGCTCGGCTCGGTTCGGTTCGGTTCGGTTCGGCGCGCGTAACGGGTGCGGGTACGCGCCCACATCTGCGGGCGCCGAATGCCGATCCGATTTCCTCTTCGGGCTGGGACCCTAAAATTCTTTTTGCTCCTCTTTATTCAGCCATTTATTTTTCTGTAACGTTAGAAAATTAATTTCTGAACGTTACAAAATGTTTTTGAACCGTTTTTGTGTCCAGGTTCGTTATTTATTCTCTTGTGTAACGTCTGAATTAATAGAGAATTAATTCTGACCGTTACACAAACAGTTTATATATACGTGCTAATTTCTTTGTAAAATTATTCCGAAAAACTTCTTACTCCAAACTCTGTCAACATTTTGTTCTTCGTCCTCATCTCCAAGCTCTGGGCAGAGCTAAGTCCTGGTCGTTCTCTCCAAGTCGTGTGCGGCGACGAGATACCGGTAGTGCGGGGGTTTTACCACTAGGAGCGTCGGGAACGTCTGCACACAGATCCCGAATAAACTCTTAGGGCAGTGCTTCGTGCACGACTTCCCCAGAGGCCGGTAACATTGTTTAATTTTATTTTTATATTCTGAAATTTTTAAGTAAGTAAAAGACAATTTATATAACAATCTAAGAGTTTATTCTATTTGTTAGCAATTTGTTATTTGTTAGAATTGATTTCTAAAAATACTGTAACAAATTTGTTAGAATTGCTTAAATATAGTGTAGTAATTTATTTACAATTGCTTAAACATACTGTAGCAAAATACTAACAAATTTGTTAGAATTCCTGAAGCAAAATACTGTAGCAATTGTTAGAATCCCAAAATTTGTTAGAATTGCTTAAACATACTCTTAGAAGTTAATACTTAAGGTTTGCTACTGCTAGAAGATAAACCACGATTTGCTACTGTTGCTACTTAAGATTTGTTCAAATAGTTACTATACTGTTAGAAAACTTTTTGATCACAGTATTGTTCTAATAGTTACTATACTGTTACAAAACTTTTTGATTACAATATTGTTCTAATAGTTACTTTGTTAGAATTAAATTCACTATTGCTTCTCACTATTTGCTTCTAATTGATAGCTAATAAAATTTGCTTCTCACCATTTGTTATAATTGATTTATTCTAAATAATTGATAATTACTGTAGCAAATTAATTTTCTACAAATTCAACAAGTTGATTTCGTAGCAAATACAAGTTGACTTCTAACAATTTTCAGTCACTGTAGCATTTGTTTCAATTCCTCAATTAATTTATTCGTTTACTTGTCAAATTGCTTAGTATATTGTCATTAGAGAACTTCTATACTGTGAGAACTTCTATACTGTGAGAGCTTCTCATTAGAAAACTTCTGATTAAAATATTTCGAAAGCTTCTGATTAATCACTTATTATTGTCAATTGCAATTTTTATCACAAAATTTCTTTCAGTTGTAACATACAATTTGATTCATTTTAATCACTTAGTATTTCTGAAAGCAATCTAGGACCAAAAGAAAATAGTTTAGTAAAAGAAAATTGCAAATAAAATCTTCAAATCTAAAGTTTCAAAGTAGAGACAAACTCGGGCACAAGCCGAAAGGGTCCTTCTGTCAACCGGGTGTAAATAACCCTAAGCGACACGGTATTTAAGAGTCTTCGGACCACCGCTAGCTGGGAACCGGCCCCTACAGCTAACCTGAGTTGATCAACACTTGAAAAACTAAAGATTTTAAGATTGTTTAGCAAAGACCACATAAACTATTATCTTGTAGAAGGCCAAGGAAAACCCAAGTCTAATTTTCCGTATAAACCCAAAAAAGAATTTCTTCAAGAAGAAGAAAAAACTTTCAGCCTAACCACCACAACCATCATCACCAAAACTAAAAACCTAGAACTTCAGTCAGACTCAGTTAGACCAGAAGCGAACATGCTTCACAAAGGTTCTTCGAGTTCCTTAAGGTCTGTGAGCTTTTAACCCCTTATTAACCTCTCTTACCATTCTGATGATTGGTGGTTGGATTCTGGAGCAAATGTTCACGTTTCGTTTGATCGCTCCTGTTTTTCAAACTATCAGGAATCAAGTGGAGGAGGTGTGACCCTAGGAGATGGCTCAACGGCACAAATAATTGGAAGAGGAAAAGTTAACCTGAAAATGACATCAGGAAAAATCTTAACTCTTCAGGATGTTCTTCATGTGCCGTCTGTCAGGAGAAACCTAGTTAGTGGATCCCTTCTTGTAGCCTCAGGATACAAAATTGTAATGGAGGCAAATAAAGTAGTTTTTTCTAAGCATGACTCTTTTATAGGGAAAGGTTTTGTAAAAGACGGTCTCTTTATTTTAAGTACAATGAATAAAATGTCTGATGGTTCTCTCATTGTCTCTAATATAGAATCTTCAAATGTTTGGCATGGCAGACTAGGTCATGTGAACCTAGGTTCTATTAAAAGAATGATGACCTTAGATCTTATTCCCAAGACTCCAATAGATGACAAACACAAATGTGAGATTTGTGTTCAAGCCAAACACACTAGATTACCTTTCAAATATGTAGAAAGAAACTCTGACCTTCTAGAACTTATCCATAGTGATGTATGTGACTCAAATAGGATTTTGACTAGAGGCGGTAGAAAATACTTTGTTACATTTATAGATGATTATTCAAAGTATTGTTATATCTACCTTCTCAAAACCAAAGATGAAGTTCTAGATAGATTTAAGATCTACAAATCTGAAGCTGAGAATCAATTAGAAAGGAAGATTAAGATCCTTAGATCTGATCGTGGTGGAGAATATACCTCAAACGAAATGACTAACTTCTGTGAAGAACATGGAATAATTCATGAGGTAACTGCTCCATATTCACCTCAGTCTAACGGAGTTGCTAAACGCAAGAACCGCACTCTGTTAGATATGGTGAATGCCATGCTTCTCAGCTCTGGTGCTCCTGATAACTTGTGGGGAGAAGCCCTTTTAACTGCCTGTTACATTCTTAATAGGATTCCTAGTAAGACAAAAGATAAGACTCCCTATGAGCTGTGGAAAGGTAGAGCACCTAGGATTAATTACCTTAGAGTTTGGGGATGCCTTGCTAAAGTCGGAATTCCCGAACCTAAAAAGAGGAAAATTGGTCCCAAGACTGTAGACGCTGTTTTCATAGGATATGCCTTAGACAGCTATGCCAATAGATTTCTAGTGACTCACTCAGAAGTAAATGAAATCTCTAACAATACCATTATAGAAGCAAGAGATGCAGTTTACTTTGAAAACATATTTCCTTTTAAGGATAGAGTTTCAATCTCTTCCTCCATACCCTCTACTAGTTCTCAAGTCCAAATACCTAGCTCTCAATCTGAACAAGACTTAGAACCAAGACGGAGTAAAAGGAATAGGATTGAGAAAAATTTAGGAGAAGAATTCTTCACATTTTTGATAGAGGGTGATCCCTCAACTTATGAAGAAGCAATGTCATCTCCTGATGCTCCCTTCTGGAAAGAAGCCATTAACAGTGAATACAACTCCATCATGGAGAATAACACTTGGTTTCTAACAGATCTACCTTTAGGCAATAAACCAATAGGTTGTAAGTGGATTTTCAAGAAGAAACTCAGAGCCGATGGTACTATAGAGAAATACAAAGCTAGATTAGTTGCTAAGGGTTTTACCCAGAAGAAAGGGTTAGATTATTTTGATACCTACTCTCCTGTAGCTAGGATCACATCCATTAGAACTCTCTTGGCCTTAGCATCCATTCATGATATGCTAATCCATCAAATGGATGTAAAGACAGCATTTTTGAATGGAGATCTAGAGGAAGAACTTTATATGGACCAACCTGAAGGTTTCATAGCTAAAGGTCAAGAAAAGAAAGTTTGCATACTAGTAAAATCCCTCTATGGCCTGAAACAAGCTCCCAAACAATGGCACAATAAATTTGACAAAGTAATTTATGAATATGGTTTCTTGTCAAATGAGTATGACAAATGTATATACTCTAAAGGTACATGTAAAAATTGTGTCATTTTATGCTTGTATGTAGATGACATCCTTATCCTAGGATCATCACTGGAATTGATAAATATTACAAAGAACTATTTATCTAGCCAGTTTGATATGAAAGACCTAGGAGAAGCCAACCTAATTTTAGGAATGCAAGTGACCAAAGGCAAAGAGGGTTATGCTCTATCTTTAGCACATTCAATTGAAAAAATGCTAAAAAGATTTGAGTTATTTGATAAGAAACCTGTCCTTACTCCTTATGACAGCAGTATTGTACTGAAAAAGAATGAAGGACCACCTTTGGAACAACATAAATATTCCCAGATGATAGGCTCCCTTATGTATATAACAAACAGGACAAGACCTGATATTGCATTTGCTATTGGGAGACTAAGCAGATATACCAGTAACCCAAATCAGTCACATTGGACTGCCTTGGATAGGGTATTTAGATATCTCAAGGGCACCCTAGATTACAAACTTCATTTTACTAGGCACCCTGATATCATAGAAGGTTATTCAGATGCAAACTGGGTAACCGACTCACATGATGTAAAATCTACTACTGGATATGTATTTACTCTAGGAGGAGCTGCGATCTCCTGGAGCTCTTGTAAACAAACTATCATAGCTAGGAGTACAATGGACTCTGAAATGATAGCTTTAGATACAACTTGTACAGAAGCTGAATGGCTTAAAAATCTTATTATGCATATACCTGTTTCTCTTAGTCCTGTTACTGCAATTTCTATAAATTGTAATAATAAATCTGTTATTGAACTACTAAAGCATGATTCTGTGAATGCTAAGATGAACAGGCACCTGCAGCTGCGCTTCAAGTCAATAAAGAGCCTACTAGGCAAATATGTGGTTCTTGACTATATAAAGTCAGAAAAGAACCTTGCAGATCACTTGACGAAGGGTCTGTCTAGGACTTTGATCCTAGAATCATCGAGGGGGATGGGGTTAAGCCCATAAGTTAGTCACCAGCAGTGGCAACCCAACCGAGTCTGACTGGAGATCCCAAGAAGCCGGTTCAATGGGTAGAAACAAGCTGAACTTAGGTGACTTTATGGAACACTGACTCGAGATTAAAAGTCTCATTAAAATAAAGCCCAAGCGGCTGTACATGTGTACAATGACTCCCCATCCCTATGGTGACAGTGTTCCTGTGTGATATGGTAAGGATGAGTTTAAACTCTTAATAGGTCCAAGCTGTAATGCTAGGTTGATTCATATCACCAACCATTAAGGACTTACCTATATGAGAGGTCGTGAAGGCCGCGACTATGGGACAGGGCGATCCCAGACAACTCTCATGAATGTGGATAGTGCGCATGGCCATTTAAAAGCGCCACCCGATAGACCAAGGACCTCTAGCGTACTATGTGTGCTATTTTCTAAATCTGGTTCAAAGAAGTCTGATTCAAGGCATAGTCCATCAAGCACTTCTTCAGATTAAGGCAATAGTCACTACGTGAGATTCAAGGCTGTAGTCCATCTCATCTATGCATAGTATTTTACTGCCCAGATGCTCTCTCTCTCTATTTACTTCACTCTTATCACTGTTTCGGAACTTGACCTTTTGGGGGGGGATTGTTGGTTTTTGCTTTGTTCTTTTGCAAAAGTTCAATTCCTCTTTATTTCTTTAGTCCCACATCGGATGCACCAAAGCCCTCTTGTGTACATATATTACTTTCTCTCCTTTGCTCTATTAAGTTGTTGTGTGGGGAACCCCTTGGGCCACACGCGCACGCCGCCGCCGCCGCCCGGCTCGGCTCGGTTCGGTTCGGCGCGCGTAACGGGTGCGGGTACGCGCCCACATCTGCGGGCGCCGAATGTCGATCCGATTTCCTCTTCGGGTTCGGGCTGGGACCCTAAAATTCTTTTTGCTCCTCTTTATTCAGTCATTTACTTTTCTGTAACGTTAGAAAATTAATTTCTGAACGTTACAAAATATTTTTGAACCGTTTTTGTGTCCAGGTTCGTTATTTATTCTCTTGTGTAACGTCTGAATTAATAGAGAATTAATTCTGACCGTTACACAAACAGTTTATATATACGTGCTAATTTCTTTGTAAAATTATTCCGAAAAACTTCTTACTCCAAACTCTGTCAACATTTTGTTCTTCGTCCTCATCTCCAAGCTCTGGGCAGAGCTAAGTCCTGGTCGTTCTCTCCAAGTCGTGTGCGGCGACGAGATACCGGTAGTGCGGGGGTTTTACCACTAGGAGCGTCGGGAACGTCTGCACACAGATCCCGAATAAACTCTTAGGGCAGTGCTTCGTGCACGACTTCCCCAGAGGCCGGTAACATTGTTTAATTTTATTTTTATATTCTGAAATTTTTAAGTAAGTAAAAGACAATTTATATAACAACTACCATGTCAAAATTTTATAGAAATCACACAACTACCTAATTTTTTCGCTAAAACCAACAAATACTTGTATAAATGATTTATAAATTATGTTTACTTCAACATTTTAGTTCCTAGATTTTAGCAAATTTATATTTTTTTCATGTGTCAAAACACGATATTCCGATACTCTGATACGAAACCGTGAAACTACTGATACCAATATTTGGCGAGAGCGGAAAGATATTGTGTCTGTGACCTTCGATTCCAACATGGGCAGATCCAGAAGTGTATGTGAGCGTGGATAGTTGCCCCACCTAAAATCTAAGATATCATCCTTTTATAATAGTCTTCCATTCAAACTTTGCACCACTAATAACAAAAAATTATTTGACATCTATGTATCTAAAGTCTAAGTCTTTAAAAAGCTAAAATGATAATAACTTTCTTATTTGTCATGTCCATAAATCATATCTCGAGAATCATATATCATATCATAACCAAGGTTCACAATATCAGTATCAGAATTGGTTTCACCCGTTCCAGAGTCAAATTTTTGGATTTCTTGGTTACGGAAACCAATATATAACAATAAGTTACTTAAATAAAAAATTGCATACACTTACGCATAACATTATGTATTATTTGTTGTTTCTCGTCGGTTTTAAATTGAATAATACTCAACATTGAAGCTCCACAATTTTGAAAACGATGGAGATCACGATGCATGATTTGAGGACCAGGTGAAATCTCCCTCCTAGCTGAATTGTTGGTGTTTTTGCCTTTGGACTAGTAAAGATAGTCCCACATTGACTACACCACCAAGTGGGTATCTCAATATAATACTTTGTATGAGTTGAGGTGTGCACATAGGGTGTGGTGGGGCACATGGGTGCCATGTGGGGGTGTTTTCCTAGGAGAAAAAATGATTAACTCCTCATGAAAGCATTTAGTCTTTTTTGTCATGCTCTTGGATATTATTCCATAGGAGCTAGCGACTCGGACTCGGGCTCAAGTACGCAAAGTGGTGCTTTGTTGGTGCACTTTGCACTTAACACGTCAGCATCGTTGCAAGGCGCTTGTGCGGTGTTGTTGTGTAAGCCCCCTGATTTTTCAAAAAATTTAAAAACGATTTTTCCCAATTTTTCTGTAATTTTCGGGAATTAAAACTAAGGTATTTTGTGACTAAATGATTTTTAAATGATATTAATTAGTATTAAAATATTATGAAAATAATATTTTTGGGTGTAAAATGGAAAACTAGACATAGGATAATTTTCTGTGAATTTATTGGACCCAGAAGCATTTTTTAAAACCCTAAAAACCAAGTTGTAATTAACCCTAATTAAACCCTGAAATAAACCAAACCTGACCGGACCGGTTTATCCGAACCAAACCAACCCAGACCCGGTTCAATTGAACCAAACCCAGCCCTTAGCGGGTCGGGTCGGATCTAAACCCGACCTGAAACCCGCAGACCCAAACCCGAAACCCTAACTGAACCCTAATCCTAATTCTAGTCGGAATACTGTTCCGGCCGGCGGCAACCCTATAAATAAACCCTAGCATGCCGGAACCCTAAATCACTCCGCCGCCCGTCTCCTCCCCTCGACCCGCTCGCCTCCGCCATCTCCTCGACCACCACCCAGTCGTCGACCACCCCTCGCCTCGCCGACCTCCGCCCTGAGCCCAGCCAGCACCACCACCTTCGACGAGCCCCAAACCCCGACTCCGGCCAGTCCCAGCAGCCCTAGGCCCAGTCGACTCCGACCCCGACTTCGACGGTGCCCCCGAGCCCCGGCCGACTCCGACTAGCACCTCAGCTAGCCGCCCCGAGTCCGGCGAGTCTCTGGACGCAGAACCCGGACACGTCCAGGACACAGACACTGTGTCAACTCGACACGTGGACACGTGCAACCCTGTTTCACGAAGCCCTGTTCAGGTAACCCGTTCTCTCTCCTCGTTATTCCGTTTTCCGTTCCGTCAGTTGTGACGCGTAGACTGTGTAACCCTCTCGATGCCCGTGCAACCCGCTCGGTGCGTCGCGTCCTGTGGTGATCGCGAACCGCGATCCAAAAACAGGAAAACCAATACCCCGTTTCACCCCGGAACTGAGTGCGCCCCGCCAAACGGGACGACTTGGTCGCGCGCGGTCTTCACCAAAACGTGCGCGCCGTTGATACGGACGTGTGGGATTTCGCAGAAGTTGAATTGGATGTGCGTGCACACCGGAATCAACGCGTATCCGCCGACAACGTCCCGTATCCGCCTGTTCTGGAACACGTCGTAACTTTGTGTACAAACGTCGGATCGAGACGAAACTTGTGCCATCGGACTCGTAGCAATACGCTGGTCCTGTGACCCAAGTTTGGTTCGATTCTGAAAACGTTGACAAAATCGCGTATTGTGGGCCCCACGGCTCCACTTGACGGACGATTTTGTGATCGGCTCATCGGAATCCAGTTCTGGAAGTTCCGTTGGGTTCGTATCATCGTTCCTGACTTGTTGACACTAAGTTTGACGAATTTGGAGACCTTTGACCCTGACACGTTTTTCGGTGCAAAGCGGCCCACATGTGGACCCCGCTTTGAACCGGAACTGTCATTTTCGCCCCTGTGTCCAAATTGGACTTAAGGACAGGCGTTTCTAGCTATTTGATATTTTCTGAGACTGTTAGTGATGTTTATTTCAGCTTTTGGAGGAGTACCTGCAGGATCCACTGACACAGGGACAATTGTTGGTATTCGAACCCCAGGCAAGTGTACCTTGCCAACATTGCAGTTCTTGCTACATATTTCCTTGGCTTGTTTATATATTGCTGTACATGCTTGACCTAGGACCGTGTGACTTACTTAGCGTCCGATTAATAGTCGGGTGCCAACACCGTACGCGGAGTTGTGTAATGCCACCTAGAGATGGATATCGTGACCCTTTATATTCTCGTACTTGCCCTATCAAGTACATTATACCCAGGACACTTGACACTATTCATGAGACGGAATCTTCCTGAGATATTCATGGTGATTCTGTATAGGATACAGGTTTATGACATATACATTATACATGCTTAGATTTCATTATGACTGGTTGCACTAGATATGATCTTGCGTGTCATGGACATGAGACGTGTGATTACATTGGGTGGGAAGAGATTTACCATACAAAAGGCTGAATATATATATATAATATTTTAATGGAAGTGCCTTAGACTCTGGCAACAGATCTTTGGTACCGTACTGGCCCTTCGAGAGAATACTGCTATGGGTTTCTCCGACACAGATCCTGTAGTAGTCTCAGTCCGAGTATGACTAAAACTCTCACTTGCATATCACTTAGTTGGTTATATAGTTTACCTTATTGTTTCATTTATTTCTGCACTGCACTTATTTGGCTTGAGTTATTTTGTACCTTGCTATGTCCCCTGAGGACCTGGATCCGGATTATGTCTCCAGGATTTGCAGACGATATCTATCCCGAGGTATACGGAGCAGGAGCATTATCAGGAGCAGGCACTGGAGCAGTACCAGATCCAGTAGACGAGTGATCCCTGAGGGTATCTTCTGAGTATATACTGTTTCCATACTCAGTATTTGTTGTGGATAGCTTTATTCTTGTATCTTGACAGATGTATCAGACTCATCATCAGGTTATTTTCCGAGTTTATGTTTTATTGAGATTGATCTTGCTTTATGTTTCTGATATTGTTGTATTCATTTATGTGGATGAGATTAGTATATCTAGACCCATATTGTTGTATTACAGCTTAAGTACGCCCCGATGGATCCATTAAATTTGGTTTGTCCATCGGTGTGTGCTGCTGGCCATTGCCACGTGTCTAGTCCCTCGATATTTTGGGACTGGAGCGTGACATGTTGCGCTCGTGCGCTCGTTTTATGCGCGAGTTTTATGCTTGGATTACATGCGCGTGTTGCATGAGCGGGCGCTGAACAGACGCTGAGCGGGCTATGTATTGGACTGCGATTGTGGGATATCAATTTTGTATATTGACTTTTTAGTCCCACATCGGAAAGAAGAAGAGGATGAACTTACATCCTTCCGTATATAAAG
Organism: Iris macrosiphon; assembly: GCA_036927795.1. Taxonomy (NCBI): domain Eukaryota; kingdom Viridiplantae; phylum Streptophyta; class Magnoliopsida; order Asparagales; family Iridaceae; genus Iris; species Iris macrosiphon. The sequence goes on from JAYESA010000007.1 coordinate 8,526,595, forward strand.
AGTCTTCTAGCCTCCTTTTGAGACACACCAAAAGTTGAGAAATATGAGTCCAAAGGAGTCCATTCGAGTCACACAAAGAGGTGACTACGAGCGTTCCAAAAATTCTCTTGTGAACTTGCTGGCTCCTGGGAGCAGATCGTCGATAGAGGACGAATCTTGCTTTGAGCTCTCAGCAAGAATAATTTTTTATTGTCTTCTTCTCCTTTTTCTTCTTGGTTCGTTCTATCTGATTGCAACTGCGTTTTGCAAGGAAGAACGAAGGTAGTTTTCGTTTTATTGTAACTTTGTTCTGTCCGTGTGCAACTGCGATTACAAGGAAGAACAAAAAATTTGTTTTATTTTGATTCTTTTGTAATCTTGAGAGCAAGTTGTAATCAGAATCATTTTATAGTTCTTCGTGAAAATCGAGAATAGTAAGAGTGGGAACTTTTGTGTGAACCTCTGATCTCGACCACACGTTCTTCCATCTTTGGTTAAGCCTCGGGACTAACAATATTCATTTGCAATATTATTCATACTGTTCTTGCTTTTAGGGGTCGTTTGGTTCGACGAGGTGGAGCGAAGTAAAAAATCTGGAAGTCAACATTTTGCGCACGCTTTGAAGAAGTGGACTTCCTTCGTTTTGATGCTTTGAAGAAGGGGAACGCATAAGTGACAAATTTATGAATCCGTTGTTTGGATGTTTGTTGAGGTGCAGTTGGAATTGATATTTTTTTGGCTATATTATTAATGTATATTACAAACTAAGCAATGTTATTATTAATTATTGATTATTATTATCTAAATGGACAACAAAAATTAATTAATTAATTAATTATTATCATTATTATTATTATTATTATTATTATTATATAAATTAAGTATTCATTCTCAATCCTACATCTCTCTTTCCATTTTCTCCATTCCTCTTCAATCACAACTAAGAAAAAATTCCAAACTCCTCCATTCCAAAACCCCTTTCGATTCTTAATGGCGCCAAAGGCGAAGAAGAAGCCCGCGGAGAAGCAGCCGGCACGGAAGAAGCTGCACGCCGCCTGGAGCTCGCCTGACGACAACGACGGAAAGGTATTTCTTTCGCGACCAAGCCCTCCCCGTCCCATCGACTGCATCGACCACGTCCCTCTCCGGCCCGTTGTCCGACCCGTGGTCCTCTAGGAACCTCCCCACCGTCCTCCACCGTAGCTCCCTCATCATCCGCCACAGCTCCCTCACCATATCCACCACAGTTATCGACCTCATCGATGCCTTGAAGAGGCAGGAACCCGCTTCACGTCGTCGTCGTGGGAGAACCGAAATGTCTCCTCAGTTCTCGCCCACATCTGTTTTTCTTTAAGTGAGAATGCCAAAAAGGTGACGTTCATGAACTACTTTTGCAATCTAGTCATCACTTTTTTCTCTTCCCCCACAATTGCAACCTAACACAAAAATGAGCAAAACCGTAGTGCAGTTCCAAAAAAACCCACTTCAACCTAAGATTCGTGAACCAAACATGCCCTTAGACAAAGTACCCCCCTAATACATAGTTTTAAATTGAATAACTTTAAGATGTATGAACGTTGTGGATTATAGTATAAAAGTTTGACAAATCGTAATGGTCACCTAGTCTAAATAAGGAACTTTACCAACACACTGTAGCATGTTATCTTCGATAGAATCAAATTACTGTCGATATTGCTTTTTTTCATAGTTCTCTTTTTCTTTTTTCTTTGCCACACCTTAATTGTAGGTTGGTTGGTCTAAATAAGGAACTTTACCGACACACTGTAGCATGTTATCTTCGATAGAATCAAATTACTTTGTCGACATTGCTTTTTGTCGTAGTTCTCTTTTTCTTTTTTCTTTGCCACACCTTAATTGTAGGTTGGTTGGTATAGGGAGTGAGTAGCAGATCGAACATACCAAAGACATACCAAAGACGATACACTACGACCGGTACACATCAGTATCGGCTGATAACGGGAACGCTCATCACAATCAGTTGAAATTAGATAAGAAACAACCCAACATATAACCCACATCTTCTGAAAACAAAAATTTAAAAATGCTTTTGATGTGGGCCCAAAATTATATTAATTAGTTTCTCTGCAACATGTAAATAGAATGACTTCCCTCAAATTTGAGATTAACAAAGAAGAAGATTATGTAGGGAACTTCCTCCACAATGGAACATCATGTACATGTATGTAGTTTTTAATCTTTAGCATTTATTTTTCAATAATATTTTGTTTCTGCCCTTCAATATTGTTTGTAGGAAGCTTCCTGATGTACGGTAAAGTAGGTTAATATTTTGTTCATATTTTTTTTTTCTATTTCTTATTTTCTTAATTTTTAAAATGTTAAGAAATATGTATTCTCAAGAAAAAAAAATTGTTGAATTGTTGTTCTAAGTCTAAACGTGACTTCGCTTTTCCATAACCACCAAGAACAAATATGACAATAAGTTTCGAATTGATCGTATATTTGTTACATTTACTTTCTTTTGGGCCAGTAGAACAATTCCTCGTTTCGCCCGTGGTTGCCAATTTCTCATATTTTAGTATTAAATAAATAAATTAACCACTTTCTCTCTACATATAAATATTTATACCTAGAGAGAGAGAGAGAGAAAGTATAGATTATTATCTACAGGTTAAAGCCAATGACTACTCATAATTCCATATTGAATCAATTACATACCAGTTCGAAATTAAATTCTAAATTAGAGGAATGTTAAGGTAAATGATGCATGTATGAAGTGTCCTCATGTATAAAACAATGCCAGACTACGCATACCTTCAATGCAGAACTTGGATCATGTAACTGACCAAACATGTATAAGAACAAAGAATGTCTATTATTGCTATACATCTATGGCAAATTTGTTAACCACAAAAATAAATTCCTAATTGTATTTTCATGCATATCTAGCATCATGTAAAAGCAAACAATAAAAGGACTGACATACCTTTGTGGAATGCTCTGGGGCACAGATCACAACAAAGTAATTCTCCCCCATCGGCACACATTCCGCAAAGATCATCATTCTTGTTGTTTGATAATTCTTGTTCCTTCGAGAGGCGTAACGAAAACTCATGCAGCGACAAACCATTTTCAAGATATATGTAGTTATAACTGAAAATATGCAAAAGACAGTTACAAAAAGTAAGGTGTGGAACTCTTCATACAAACTACTCACGGTTTTCGTCGTTGAGCTTCACCACAATGGGATTCAAATTGTGAAGCAGTGAGCTGATCATTTATTTAATAACTGCCTCAGTAAGTAATAATGAAGGAACATTCAGGAAATAAATACAGAGTATATATATATATATATATATATATATATATATATATATTAACTCACCACTTTACCACAACAAGAACAGAGTATCCCTTTGTTTTTTATATTCCCATGACGTATTTTCTGTCAAGCACAGTAGATAATATAGTCACAGTAATAATATTAAAAAGTATATATCCGGAATAGGAGGAAGCCGAAGTTCTGCAAAGACTTCTATGATCAGTAACGTAGATAGGTTACACACCTTTCCATGCACAAAGTACCACACTAAGGTTCCCTCAGGTAATACATCTTTCTCAAAGACCAATTTATGAAATCGGGCATCCCTTGTAAGATATATATTCAATACTAGTCATATCAGTACCATTTAATACATATTGCAATGAAATTAATAGTTGAAACAGAAGAGTTGAGTGTACCAACTTTTTGGTTGATTTTCCAGCAGTAACCTTCTTGTTCAATGATACCGTCTTCAAGTTACTGTTCGGAAAAAGAAATCAGAAATGTTACCTATATCTGTATCAGAAAGAAATGTACAAACAAAACCTCAATAATTCAAATAAAACAAAGGTATATTATAATTCAGATACAGTTACATCAGAATGGAAAAGAGAGATTATTCCGATATAAATAACAAGTAAATTATCAGTAACAGCATCTTCATTGTACACTCTTCTTCCTCTCTTTTTTACTTGTAAAGCATCGCGGCTTTCTGAATTCTTTGGCTTTCTGAATTCTTTCTTTTGTATAAAAAAATGTGCGATAATGAATGCAAATAATGACTCGCTATTTATATGAAATGCAAGGAATGAGTATCCAACAAATTATAAAAGAGGAGGAAAGTTTAATCAATAAATACCTACTACTTTGCACAATTAATAGCATAGTAAATTATAAAAGTATATGAAACCTTTCAAGACTGCTCCTAAAATGTTAGAAAGTAGAACCTAGTTTAAGTTTGATGATATATTACATATATGTCTAATAGTAATAGAAGTTGTTTTCATCAAGTTTTGGTTTAACTCAAATTTGGGACCAATGAATCTCAATTTTAAGATATCTTTACAACAAAGTTCAATGAATTTAGAGCTATCAAGTAGATAGTGGGGAAGCAAGAAATGTATCAGATAGCTGTCTCTACATGAATTCTTCTTATTAAGGGCCTGTTGGCAACAGGAAACTACAAGAAACTCGGGAACTTAGTTTATGTAGAGTTTCTGGAAACTAATGAAAGTATGTTTCCAAAAAAAAGGAAGTTGTTTTTGGTTGAAACTAGAACAAGGAAACTAGAGAATCTCAGTATTAATATAATAAAAAAAGGGATAATATTAGTTACTTTTCATGATTTTCTCAATAAAATAACAATATTAAACATGTCATAAATACTTTACATGGTTTGGTGACGAAACTAAATAGGCTTAGTAGTTTCAAATATGCTTATGTGGCATGGACTTTATTGCCCAACAATCGTTGCGGATGGAAACTAGACATTGTTTTCGATAATTTCCTGCTTTCCCTATTAGTTTTCGGTTGTCAAACAGTCCCTAAGAGCGGGATAAGACTAATTGGCCCGCATACAGGCTTCCGTCCTCCTCCACCTCCAACGTCCTCTCCTCTTCTACCTCTCTTATTTGATGGTGATATGCGCTAGCAGCCAATCAGGACCTGTTAATCCTAACATAGGCATAAAGAAAGAATGTCATCTGTGATTCAATATTTGTTACACTTAAGAAAGTCCTTGTACAAGGCGAGAAGAGAATATAAAGAAATTTGTATGCATCATCTAATTAAAGTGTAGACATGTGATACATAGTTGCAAAAATATGAACTATATAGTTTACAGGTGGTAGCTGTAGCTATTATACTAGGCATATATTAAGTTAATATGTTACATTTCAAAACCCAATCCAACGTGAACTCAGACATCTATAAATGTCGAAGGGTTCAGTATATGTAAGATCCAAACCTGAATCCTATGGAATCGAGTCAAACTCCTTTCGTTCTAATCGGTTTTTGATTGGGCTGCGGGTTTTACATAAGGCATTTAAACTATTATTTACTTCAAAATATTTGTTGATTTTTTACTTAGGCAACAATTTAGATGGTTTCACATGTAATATAAACTTATAAGTATATTATATATGGTTGAGTTTGTTTTATTTGAAATTAGTGGCACATTCAAAGAATTCAATCAAATATATGTGATCAGCTTATGTTTCCTACATGTAAATCAGTTTTGGGTTTCTTATCGGGTTTCGGGTTTGGCTAAAGTTATATACAAACCCTAACCATTAAGGGTTTTTGGTTTACTTTTGCTATTCAAACCCTATAATTCTAAAATAATTGGGTTAGATTTTTCGTTACTATTGACAGCATACGGCGACATCCGACGTCCTTTGCCTCCAACCTCCATAGAGTGGGCGGACATCAAGTGACCGACATTTTTCCCCAAAGGAAAGAGACCAACCATTTGAGCGTACAAAAATCTCATGTTACTTTTGATAACTCTACTTATTTCAACTTTAGATAAAAGGTAAAAGTAACAAACATAAAACAAGGAAATAGTGAGCATTAGTTTGCAAAGCTAAAAATAACCAGTCAGTATGACATTTCGCAAGCCAATAATAACCTAGTTTGCAAGTTATGTTAGAGATCTCAGTTTGATAAACCTCATATAGCAGTATAACTGCACGAAATGCGGACTAGAAAGTAATGTTGAATAAAATAGACTTGTTTCCAAAAAGGAGATCAAGGAGATATACCTTGCATTGATATTACTGCTAACTTTTGTTGGTTCTTGCTCCTGTGATACCACGTAAAAGTTATTCTGGTTAAAATATAAAAACCCACAAAAGTACCACCAAAATGTTCTCTACGAAATGAAACAATCCAATAGGAAAAATGTAAGATTTCTTACAATAGTCATCGGCATAATTTTTCATTTACTTTGCACAAAAAGTACAGATTAATACGTACAAATTATTAAGGGAAAATGAAAGAGTCTGTTTTTGGCAATTTAAATCACTGAACTTCTACAAAGTTCAAAGAGAAAAAAAGGAAACAAAAATCTAATTAATGGAAAATATGATTCCCTATCTTCACTTTTCTATCTCTACCGATTCGTTCAAAAACCAATGGGTTTAGGTGCGGCTGGAGAGGGGAAGAGGACAAAAGCTTACAAGGTTGACAAGAAGAATAAAAGATCTATGAAACAAGGGTGTTTCAACAATGATTGGGTTCATACCCGGTACTCGATATTTCGCCGGTACACATGAAAATGTAATGGGTTCATTACAACACTTGCAGTACAGTTCTAACACTTGAAATACAACAATTGTATGTAAAGAAAAATATATTTGCCGAAGGCACGCCCTGAAGTGAGGAAACGTTCATTACAACACTTGCAGTACAGTTCTAACACTAGAAATACACTCCATACTGCGTCGATGCGTAAGGAACGCACAGTTTCGCGTACTATTGAACCAGGCGTCACTATCCGCGAGGCCGAGGCACGCCCTGAAGTGAGGAAACGTCCATTGACGAAGAAGATTGCCCTTCGTTCGAAGAGACGTGGTCCTCCTAGTTCTTCCGATTCTTCTTCCTCCTCCGATCAGGACATGCCAAATGTTCCAAGTCGGCCTACTGATGGTTCAGGACCTTCTCAGCCTGCAGATAGTCCTGTCGAGAGTCTTCCACAAACTCTCGGAAACCGGCCTACTGATGGTTCAGGACCTTCTGAGCAGGCAGATAGTCCAGTTGACACTCGTCCAAACGGTTGCTCTATGTTACCGTCGATCGAAAACCATATTGCATACCAAATATGGAACAATCCGGTAAGTACATTACGTTATGATAAATTTATATATAGTTGTAAGTTCAAAGTTCATTTTACATGGAGGTTTAATTTCATCCAATTGTTGACTTTTCAGGAGAGTGGTCGTATGTTGACGGTGATCAACCATGGCAAAAAATGCAATACATGGAGGTATGAATTATTGGGAGATGATGTGAAGGCAAAAATCCGTCCCACCGGTCTACAATATTTGGGTAGCTACTCATATACGACGGTGGATAATGCACTGATTTCAGCATTTGTAGAACGGTGGCATCCAGAGACCAACACTTTCCATCTACCCAATGGGGAGTTGACGATTATCCTTGATGACGTCCATCATTTATTGGGACTTAGGGTAGATGGTCGTCCCATGATGAATCAAACTTTTGATGAGTCGAGCATCAACTATTACGACTATATTGTCGATTATGTATCAGGGTGTCTGGGAGTTGATGCCACTGGTTTTACTAGTCTTCGAGAATTCAAGAAGTCCTACGGACTTCCTCTAAAATATTTGGAGGAGATATTGGCTGAGCCGGCCCCCGAAATTGATAATAGCGATAATGTTGCCCGCGGATATATGCAGTTCATCTTAGGGGCTGTCGGCATTACCGATAAGTCAGGAACGTCCATAAATGCCAAGTATCTCCTCAATTTGGACAACATTGACACGGTGGACGAAATATCTTGGGGAAGCGGTATACTGGCATACCTTTACCGCGAGCTTGGTGCGGCATCCCGTGTGGGTTCGAAGACAATATCCGGATGCCAGACTCTACTCCATGTACAGATATATCTTTGTCAACTTGTGTACATAAATTTAAATTGTGTTGTTTATTTTTGGACTAATATATTTTTAACCTGGTAACGTGAAGGCATGGATATACGAGCACTTTCCAACCCTGCAGCGGGCGAAACTGAACCGCGCCTATGACGAGAACCTGCCTAGAATGTGCCGATGGAAGCCAAGTAAGGAAGATGCGAAACGTTCTCACACATTGGCCGCCCTACGCCATGCACTCGAAGATTTGACGACAGAAGAGGTGCATTATGGATCTAATTTTGTCCTTAATTGGTATTAATTTACTACGTTATTCTAAATGATGTTATGGTAAATTTTATGTGGTGCAGATTGTATGGGATCCATACCGTGATTTGCGACAGACTAGCCGTCCATTGCAGCCAATCGCCTTATATCACGGTCTTATCAGTTGTCATGAAATCTTAGAGGCTTATATGCCGGATAGAGTGCTCCGTCAGTTTGGCTACGTACAAACTGTCCCAAGGCGCACTTTGCAAATGATAACTCCTCCGCGCGGGACAAAACCGCTAAACTATATTCCTGCGTCGTTCAACTGGATATCGGCCTTCTTCACCGAGTGGCAACGCCACGTTATTAGAGATACCAACCGGCACGCAGCAGTCAATATGGCGGAGTGCAGCGACGACTACCTCGCCTACTACGTCGGTGTCGGACTACCGACCTTGTTCCAACGCGGAGGGGATATTGTGCGTGTACCGTCAGATCTTCCTGCCAAATCGGTCTTGTATACTGCACTGGTCAAGATGGTGAGCCTCTTTGTAGACCTTTAGTTTGATATTTGTAACTGTGGCTAACAAATTTTTCATTTCTCATGAATAGGCAAGAAAAGTGAAGAAGTTGGGGAGAAGCCTCGTAAGTTGCCAGGGTTCTAATTATATGGCAATCAATGACGAACTCCAACAAATCGACAACGCTGAAGAATTTCCTTTCTTGGAAAATAGAGAGCAACGCACGAAGAGGCGCCATGAAGTTTAAACACTAATTTTGAGTTGTAAAAGTTTGACTGAATATGACTTTTGAGAATTGTCAAAATGTTAGCTGTAAAAGTTGTAAAAGTTGTAAACGTTTGACTGAATATGACTTATGACGATATTTAGGCTTTGAGTTGTAAAAGTTGTCAAAGTTTAAACTATAATTTTGCCTTATTGTGACTCTTTGAGTTAATTTTGCCTTATTGTGACTCTTTGACTTAATTTTGCCTTGTTGTGACACGTTGAGTCAATTTTGCCTTGTAAAAGTTGTATCACAGTGTAAACTATCAATTTGAGCTGCATACATAACTGTGTATATATGACAGTGGGCATACCTAAAGTTATATAAATGGCATATATGACAGAGGGCAAACTTTTGGACTGTCACAAATTTGACAGTCCTTGTGTACACTAGGACTGTCAAAATTGTGACAGTCCTAACGTTAGGACTGTCACAATTTTGACAGTCCTAGTATACACTAGGACTGTCAAAATTGTGACAGTCCTAAAGTTATATAAATGGCATATATGACAGAAGGCAAACTTTTGGACTGTCACAAATTTGACAGTCCTTGTGTACACTTGGACTGTCAAAATTGTGACAGTCCTAAAGTTATATAAAAGGGCATAGATGACAGAGGGCAAACTTTTGGACTGTCACAATTATGACAGTCCTAGTATATACTAGGACTGTCATAATTGTGACAGTCCTATTATCCTGGCAGTCTTTGATATTGACAGTCCTAAGTTATTAGTAGCAATGCACAATATTCAGTCAAAATCGTCATAACTTCTTTCATTACACAACATACAACATATTGTTCAATATACACTTAAACATACATGGATCAACACAAAATACATTTTCAATATACAGTATCAATCGATAAGAATATCAAAGTAGTAATCCGGCATGATTTTTGGATCCTCCATCTTCATCATCTTCTTATAGGCCGCCATTGCATCCTTGTAGGGTGTCGTCCATGCGATCGCTTCCTCTGGTGCGTGTTTATACCAAAGCGTAGAAGGTGGCAGAATAGGAGAATGAGCGATCAAGCTTGGGATGACGAAGTGTTGTCCGACAAGCCCTATGCAACATAGATTGGATACTCGGTGTTCGGCCGGGGGGGCACACATTGGAAAGAAAGTATTGTTAATACCTTGTGAGATAATTACAATAGGTAACTTATACCTATTAGAGAAGACGTAAGCAGCAGGCGGGACATCCATGTAATGGTCTGGTCCGGTAATTGTTTCCGTACAAGGTATGCCTGCCAACAAATCTCCAACAATTTCTTCGCCAAGTATCTGGCTATAGAAGGCTAGTCGCGACTCCAACTCCTCGTACAGCTCTGCCCTAACCTATCTCCATCCTGCTTCCACTGAATAGCCTAGTTGTCTTGCTAGTGCATGGTATCCACAGTGGCCATCCGCAGGAACATCAACAATAGACCAAATGAAGTTCCGCATCTCAGGTAGAAAATTTTCAATGTATAGACTATAAGAAACAGAAAAGTTATCAACACCCTCCGCCGTGCCTGCATCTATGGTTTTCTGTTTCTTCCCCCTTCGAATAGTTAGCTTAGGAGTTCGAACAACGGACTTTGCCTCCAAACTGCGTTCGATATGTTCGAATAAGGATGGATCTCTTTTAGTTGACTCCTCCTCCTTCTTTTTTGCTCATCAAATGAATCGATTGCCAAACAGAGACAAAATTACCGACCGATGCCCGCAGATATCTTTTTAAACATGAGTGTGCTCCTTCGACCCGGTTCGTAGTGATCGTGCCATAATGCTTCACCATGTTGGTCCATGCTAAGACGAATTGCTCTTTATGTGGTTCTAGCCAAGTATCTTTGATATAAGATATGCATGTCGGGTTACTCGTCTCCCACTTTTGTTGGAACATGTACCATGCTGCGTCGTAACTGTCTGTAGTACTTGCTCGCCATACAAGACTCCAATCACTGTAGAATTCTTCAAAGCGAAGCATGTCAATTTTATCGTCCACATTTTCAAATTTTCTCTTGCATTGAGCTTGGATATTTCTATTTATATGCCAAGTGCATAGTAGTCTATGCGCATGAGGAAATACAATATCTATAGCATTTATCAACGCATATTCTCTGTCAGTAACAAAAACAGACGGCTCTTTGTAACCTGTGTAAAGGGATTGTAGTTTCCTCAACGCCCATGTGTAATCCTCTACTGTCTCACTCTTCATAAAACAAAAAGCGACTGTAAATGTTTTTCCCGTAGACGTAAACCCGACAACGTGAAAAAGAGGCATCTTGAACTTGTTCGTCTTATATGTACAATCAAGGACCAACACGTCTGCGAAGGACCGAGCCAAGTGTGTGCAATCAGGATGAGCCCAAAACAATGAAAGGAGTTCATCAGTTTGTGGATGTCTTCTATGGTACTCCACGTAGTGATGCTCCCCAAACAACTTCAATACTTGCTGCATCGCCATTCTTCCTTTCATACTATTGTATTTCGCTCTAGCCAAACTATTATAGATCGTTCTCATGGTAGACTTGTTCCCATCTTGTTTTTGTCGCACAACAGAATATATTTGTTTCGGTGCTACTCCTGAAAGGAACAATTCTTCAACCAACTTTTTCTCATCCTCCTTCAACCGTGCTATGTAGGCATGACCCGTAAGTGTCCCTGGAATAGGATGATTGTGTCTTCCATTCTTAACTTCGATTTTCCACTTCACATCTTCAACTTTTACAATCAACACCTTCAATGGACAACCACATTTTCTCGTCCCAACGTTTTTCTTAGGGATTTCTTTTTCAACAACATCCTTTTTTTTTATGATGCTCCCTAAACACACCTCCTCTTTCGCATCCCAGCTCAAGATATTTTATGCCCGGCCGAGATCGGATGGATCTTGCAATGACAATAACTACGTTATGTCGTCTCCCGACTTCTCTGCACCACTCTAATGCTTCTTCATGGCTTGCAAATTCAATATCCGTTGAGAAAATATCATCCACCTCAACACCAACAGCAGGATGTACCACAATATCTGAACAAGGTTGGTCCTATAACCAATATCAAATAATATAAAAATTAATAACTTCATATAATTATCCAGGACTGTCACTATTTTTACAGTCCTATTTTTAAATAGGACTGTCCAAATTATGACAGTCCTACATTTATATAGGACTGTCGAATTTATGACAGTCCTCTATTAATTTAGGACTGTAGATTATTTGACAGTCCTATATTTATATAGGACTGTCTAATTTTTACAGTCCTAAATCGTGACTGTCAAATTAGGGTTGTCGTTTTACGTACCGTACGTGCTTCGGAACAACCAACTTGTTCTTCGGAACGTTCGGAGTGCATATTTAATGAATTGGACGATCCGACTTCGTCATCGAACATTTTTTCATGCATTGTTCCTACAATAGTCAAAATAAACTAAATTTTTCCGGACAATTGCAAAACTTATTCATCGTAGGTTGTCGAAGACATACCGGAAGAATATTCCTTGGAGTATCACTAAAGTAAAATCCTCCGCCAACCACAACTAGCAATTTCCAAATTTAGGTTTGGGCTTGGTGGAATGAGGGTTTCTTCAAGTCTAGGTGGAATGCCAAAAATAGAAAGCCATTTCAATTTTATAGTTTGGTGTGGGCTAGCCCCAAGTAACTATGATAGTGGCAAACTTGTAATTTTGGGAAATGAGACTGTCAAAATTATGACAGTCCTAACAATTTGTAGGACTGTCAAAATTTTGACAGTCCTTACAAGTGGTAGGACTGTCAAAATTTGGACAGTCCTTCAAAATTCTTCAAAATTTTGACAGTCCTGACTACAACAGTCCCGCGTTTGGGCTAGCCCCAAGTAAGTTTTATGATGGCAAACTTGTAATTTTTTGCAAATTTACTATGGGCTAGCCCCGAGTAAAATGTGTAGTGCCCTTATAATTTGCCTTTTTTTATGGTAGCAACTAAAAGAGTAACCGCTGCTGTGTCATCGCCTACACATGCACCAAAAACGGTCTGTGCCACCGTGTCCATCGCGTGTCGTGCCTCATCTCGTGTCGTGCCATATTCATGTCTGCGCAACGTAACCAAAACTCGTAGAAGAATGTGGTCAAAGACTTGTACTACCTCGCTGGTTCTAGCGCCAGACATCGGTCCGGCCTCCGTGATCCTGACTTTCTTCGCGACCCCGCCTCCCTCCGCCGCCGCCGGCGCGGAGGAGCTGGGCCACGCAACACCGGACGACTCCGGACCCTTCGTTGGGGCCGGACCGGACGTCTTGTTCCTGGACCGGGTTCGGGAGAGAGAGGAGCCCGAGGCAGCCAGCTCGGTGAGCGACTGGAGCGCGAACTGGAGCTCGCGTTTGTGGCCGGGACGGGCGCCGGAGATGAACACGTACTCCGAGGACTCCGACTCCGACTGGTTCCCGCCGTCGGACGCGAGTCCGGAGTCGGGGGCGGGGTCGGGGGCGGGGTCGGGTTCCGTAGGGTCCGGTCCGGGCTCGTCGATGACGTCCGGCGGGGGTTCGTTCTTGATCTCGGCGAGGGCGAGGAGGATGGCGGGCCTGCGGTCGGAGAGCTCGAAGCCTGCCGCCATTAATGGGGTAGGGTTTGGATTTCGCGCGCGAGAGAGAGAGAGAGAGTTGTCAGTGGAGGAGATTGAACAGAGGAGGGAGTGGGGGTGGTTTCACGAGAATGCCCCTCCATTCGGACCAATTAGTTGGGTGGTTTGACGGAAATGCCCCTCATGGGTTTCTGTGGTTTGGGGAGTTCATCAAAATTTCAAATTTTAGAGTACTAGTATATATGCACGTGCTTTGTGCGTGTATTGGAATGAATGATGTTGATGAGTTAGTTTATTTCTACTGTTTTTAATTATATAGGTTAATGGTTCAACCCTTCGAATTCTTTGGTAACAATTTAAAAGACTTAGCAAGTAGCATGAATCCTTTGATTTCCGTAAATGGTTGTCATTATTGCATCTCTTAAATGGTTGTCAGTGGAATTTATTGTAGATATTCTTTTAATTACTAAATATGTTGAAAGGTATTTTTGGAACGAAAAATTTTCACGGTAAAGCCTAGTTTTTGCATTATATAGTAGAGATAAGGCAAATTCTATAGGCACTCTATAGTTTGGTTAGGACAGTCTGATTTTTTTCTGTTTTTTATAAGTTTGTCACTAGATTTTTTTTTTACTTAAGGGCAGTCCAACTTCTCATATAAAAGTCAATAATTTCTATTTTTCAACCAAAAATTTTTCATGACTGTCACAATGTTGACAATCCTTCCAACTGTTAACATTGTGACAGTCCTAAATAATTAGAACTATAAAAAATATTTGAGAATCATTTCTATTGTACTGTCAATAGGAAGCGGCAGTTGTCACAACGCGCACCCTGAATTTGGGCATGAGTCATGGGCACGTCCAGCCTACGCCGCAGTGTCGGCGGTAGAACGATGTACCATAAGCCATAAGTATAATCTACAACTCACAACATATATGCATCTACACTAAACTCAATCACAGACACGAAAATAATAAAATCATAAGGAGATAATCAAATAATAGTATAAAAATTATGGGTCCAAAATAGTCTCCAAAATAATACTAAAGTCCAAATAGTAATATCCAAAATATAACTAGAAATTCCGGAGAACAATCCGGTCCAAACCAGCTAATTAAAACAACTACTTTACTAAAATACTCAATCGCAGCCGGGCTCTGAGCTACTAACTCTCCATGATCCTCCTGAGGGGCAAGATCAGGCCCAGCTACGTCGCCAACATACGGTCCATAATGTGTGGGGATCTCATGCTCATCGTAGTCACCTAAAATATTGTTATCCAGTCATGATTGGAACGAGTACATCACAGTGAAAACGGTTCCAACACATGGTAGAAGCTATACAGCAATAAATAGTAAAGAATATATGATGGCAAAAAAACTGAAATCACAATAAGACAACCAGAATAACTAATTGTTGAAGTCATGTCACGGCAATGAGGTACAATAATCACAAGCGATCATAGAAAATAACTGCAAGTATGGAAGAAACAAATAGGCATAAACCAATCTACGTGATTTAAAATACCTTGTCGACATGTGAACGGCTAGGGATAAAATTCGGCAAACTACACGTGTCATGCATGGCTGCTATTATTCCAGTAAGACTACGGGATAGAAAGGATAGTTCACACGTCCATTAAGTATTTTTCCTCCCGACTAGTACAACATGAATTCCGATCCAAACACGATGAAATAACAATAGTCCATAAAGTCACATATCTCATACAAGAATCCACCATTTACTAATATGTGTAACGATGTTAAGAATCAAATAATCAATACTAAGCTTGCATTATAGAGACTATCATGTACTGAAATTAATCACGAAAATGTACTCGCCTGTGGTCCTTAGCTGTGGTACAAATTAGGTCCCAAATCAGAGTTCAAATCGCCTATGTAGTACAAATTATCACGTCAAAAGATAATTTATTTAATTATGAAATAATTAGTTTAATATCTTATTTTAATCCTATTATTCTGAATTTTTAGATTAAATATCAAATTTTGTCCAAAGAAACCCAATTTGCCAACTTGAAATTCGTGGCACGCAAATCGAGACATCATGTTAACAAAAAAGTCAATCGACATAAAATTCAGATTTTCATGTAGATTCCTGTAGATTTCAGCGGTACTTGAACGCTGGAATCGACGGATTTACAAACTCACAAGTTGGTAAAAAGTTATGGTCAATATGGCGTTCAGATGACAGTTTCGTCGGTCCGCTGACTACATCTAGGTTGCACGAATTTTACAGAATAGTAAAATAGAATATTTAATTATGATAAAAATATATGTCATGTTTTATCGTGTCAAATTTTCGAAACATCAAACAGTTCGTGATTCCGAGTTCGGGATCTCCCGGAATCTAGAAAATACAAAAATGTGTCATATTTTGAACAACTGGCACCCTACAAATTTTTCAGAAAAATAGGTTCAAAATTTATGAAAACAAATTAGATATTCAGAAACTATACCTCAACACGGTTCCAACGCAATAAACGAAAACGCGTTTGGAGTTTGGAGTTCGGAGCTAGGAGCAATAGCTACGCGAAGTTGAAGAACTCTAGATGAAATATGCTCCTCAAAGTCTCTCTCTCTCTCTCTCTCTCTCTCTCTCTCTCTCTCTCTCTCTCTCCTCTAATTAATTCGACGAAAATAAAAAACCTAATATTATACCCATATATATAGGCAGCAGTCGACTCAGCGGCTCGGGTTGGGGGACACGTGGCGTGATCCTGAACATTCTGGCTCGGATCAGACGGTGCAGAACATAGCGGCTCAGCCAAGTCAGAGCTCGACTCCGAATCTGACTCCGGCTCAACTCAGGATTGATTCGGGGACCGCGGGTGTGGATGCCTGAGACTGCCAACTGGGGCCCGTCCGATACTGCTGTGCGACTGACAGATGGGCCCCGAGGAAGCTGACTGGGCATTTTCAATTACTTTTTAGTTTTTATTTAGAAAAAAATATTTAATTGATTGTTTTAATTATAATAACCCAAAATAAATATTAAAAATATTCATAAAATTATGGAACATTTTTATAAAATACATAACTAAATATTAAACCCTAGAAAAATATTTGTGGTCAAATTTGGCCTCTAGGTTTATAACAAAAATTCTTAGAAGTCTTAGGAAAATAGATTTTGATTAATAAAAATTACAGAAATGTTCAGAAATTTTCTAATGGCCTAATCATGGTTCCAAACTCTAGAATGAGCTTCATTCAGTACTAAGGATCAAATGTTCCCCTATTGGTGTATAAATTCTAAAGGCGTACACATTATTATTAGTATATTCGGGAAGTGGGTGCTACAGCAGCAACAACAGTAGCGGGGGCGATAGCGAGCGGGGCGGCAGCGAGCGAGCGCGCGGGAGCGGCACGAGACGTAGGCACACGCGAGCGCGAGAGTGGCGTACGCGCACGGGGGTCTGTGCGCGACGGAGGCATGCGCTCGCAGGGGGACTGCGTGTGGCGGAGGCAGCGGAGGCCCCCTCCTCCGCCTCCCGCCGCCGCCTCCTCATCCTCCTCCTCCAGACTCATTCTCCTCCTCCTCCTCCTCCTCCAGCCTCAGCCTCCGCCGCCCCCTCCTCCTCCGACGGGTTAGGGTTAGGATTATAGTTAGAGTTTGGGGGGTTTGAAAATTTGAAGAGAGAGAGAGAGAGAGTAGAAATTTAGAAATAAAAGATTTTGGGAAGGTTTGGGAGGATTGGACTGTCCTGAGTAAATTTTTGGCTGTCCTAAGTAAAAGTTATAAAAATCTGGACTGTTCTGAAGTAATGGACTGTCCTAAGCAAACTATGAAATGCCTATAGAATTTGCCTTTAAAAAAGAAGATAAAAATTGAAAATGGGTGTTAGTTCCTGATAAATATACACGATAATTTTATGAAAGTACAGACTGAAAATACAGTCATATTGGTCGGTCTGTGTTATTATGTGTTGCTTGTAAATAGACTATAATAAAATAGTCTAAAAAATCATTTATTTCCTCTCCCTCTTTTTTGAATTTTTTTATTGGAATTGCATAAAAAAATGGAAAAAAACGAATAATTTGGAATAGAAAAATGAATCTATAGGATGAGTGGAAAAATCATTTCTTTTTCTTTTTTTTTTTTTGAAATCAATTTTCTTTCCGGTTCATTTCCTTCAACATTTTTTTTTTCTTTCAAAATTCATATTCCCCGAACAAACAAGTTCTAAAAGAATGTTTGGTTTCGCGAAATGCGGAATTGAGAAAATTTAAGATTTGGAACTACTTCGTCCTACTTCACGTATTTAGTTCTGCGATTTATAGATAAGATTTACTACGTGACATGAATAGTAAATTACAATAATTCTTGTCTACCACTAAATTCTTATTTTCAAATCAGAGCTTTTTTTCCTCCGAAATTGTTTCTGTGAAGTGATAAATTCTCATTTCCACTTCGTGTGTTTGGTTGGATGTCACTTTCTCTCTACTTTAATACTTTTTAAGTTATAAGAATTACAAAAAATTATATATTTCAATTCATTAACGACCATCAAAACATCAAATATTAGAATTTTTCACTTCTAACCTCCACTTCTTCAAAGCACTCAAACGGATGAATTGAAAAAACATGTGTACACAAAATATTAATTTTCGGATTTTTCCGAGCTCTTGGTATCTGAGTGTAAATTAGTCTACTATTAAGTATTAAGAAAACATTAAAGGCTAATTATTTCGTCCCACAACTACAACTAGTAAATCGAAATAGGAACACTTAGCCATCTAAATACAAACATACGAATGCGGAATCCATGTTCGATGGGATTTCATTTCAATGCATCTGGAATGGATCTTGATACAATGCATGTGAAATTTTATACTCTTGAGGACGATACAGCGAATAATCCTACAACTAGTATTTTGAAGTAGAGAGACAATGCATGTGGAATCTCATATTAACCCTAAGGTGTTTGGTTGAACTTTTTTTTTTGCTGCTGCTCAAAGTGAGATTTTTAATCCATCTTTGCACTGTTCAGTCAAATCTTTTGACACGGATGTTGGAGGGAGTTTGATTTTTTTTGTTTTTGTTTGTTTGTTATTAATACGTATGCCACCACTTTTTTTGTTATTAGTTAAAACCATTATACATATTTTCTTTTTTTTTCTTTTTTTTTTAAGCATGCACTTTTGTCAATTTCTGTACTTCTGTGCTTAATTGTTTTTAATTAAGGTTATCACTAGTTAGTTATTAATAAAAGTAAATCAATAAATTGATTCAATTTTTTTGATAATATTAATATTTAAAATAAAAAAAGTTAAATAATAACACTAATAAATAATTATTAACTTTGTTAGCTAATTAATTACTTTTGTTATTGTTACAATATATTTTTTATTTTACCTTCAACCAACACATGCTGAAAGCAGGACACGATGGAAAAAAAAGAAACCAAGAATAAAAATCTAACTTTTCGATTGGACATGTCAGGTATAAAATCGAGAGTCTAAACGCTAATTAACCCAAAAATTAATTACCAAAAAAAAAAAAAAAAAAGATTTGTGATCACTGGCTTTCCATGCCTTTTTGAAACACAGTTGTATAATGCATAGAAAAACAGTCCCAGACAAGGATCATTATCTATGAAACATAGGAAAAGTTGCAGGGATTAATACGTATACAACAGCACACCTTTCAGTTACAAAATTTGCTTCACTGTAAATTTCAAAAAGGATCTAAAATAGTTTTATAAAATATTATACACAAAAGGATTACAACAGTTCAGTTTATGCCAAACACCCATAAAAGGCTCAAGTTCTCCCTCCTATGAAAAAAACTGTTTTGCTCAAAAGGATATTTTACAGTAAAGGCAGTAACGTGCCACTCCATATGTTACATGATGTTATTTCTGATGATTGTTAGCAAAGAGGTCAGCAGAATAAAACAGCAGCAGGATATCCATATCGCTAATAGCAGCAACATACTCAGATCCGGATCAGCTGACTCCCGGCTGAATCATAGGGAAGAATGTCCACTTCTTAGAAGGCACCGTGGTGGCCACAACCACCTTCTCATTAACCCACCAGTCAGAGGCAACACTTGGCCCTGCCATCGCCCCATCTGAATTATCAAACTTGAACTCTCTAGCAGCCACGAGCTCACCGGAGCTCGGTAATTTCTCAGGCGAAGTATGTGGACTCTCCTCCGAATTGTCAAATTTGCCTGCCATGAGCTCCCCTGATGTCGGCAATTTCTCTGGCACATCATAGCTAGTCCCATCAACAAGACTTCCTCCACCGCTCTCTGCCTCAATGGCCAGATAATCTCTATCGGCTATGGTTAAAGCTTCATCATGGGAAGATCCTCGTGCAGCTTCCGTTGGTATGGCTGGCTTCTTCTCCATACATTGTGCCACCTCATCAGAAGTCAGTTGGAACAAAACCCTTTGACTGAGGCGTGATTCGTCACTTGCAGGAACAACTTGTGAAATCTGTCCATCCAAAATCGAACTATGACCAAGGGAGATGCAGCGCAGAACAATATTGCACTCAGGAAGACCTTCAGCAGTTAATACTTTTGATGGTTCACCAGCAGAAGAGTAAAACTCAGGATCAGGAAACGGGGAAGAAGTGCCCGACATTGAGCTCGGTGATATAAGGTGACCAATTGGGCTACCTGGGTACAATTGGTAGGTCTGAAATTCATAGGCTTCTCTCTTCTTACAGTTAGAGTCAAAAGAGGACAAAAGCCGGGCGAAGGGGACCTCAGGGGATGAGGGAGTCGTCAATTGAATGGTCTCTGGAGGGGGGGTGAAGGGAGCGGTGTTGGGTTCAGTCGTGAAGGTGGAGAATACAGGGGGTGAGACCAACTGGGTCTCATTGGCATAAGGTCCGATGGCAAAGATAGAGGCTGGACCACTTGGAGAATAAGCATTTGCAGATAGAGAAGAAAAGGATAGACATGCAGCCGGCGATTGGGTGGAAGATGGGGGTTCAGAGTTGAGGAAGGAAGCAGGTGATGATGGAGGTACAATAAATGGTAGTGTTACTGGTGGCGGATGGTTACTGTTCTCAGATACAGTAGCTTCAGGCCCTGTTGGTGTTGGTTCAGGAACAAGTGCAGCATGGTTGACCCGCTTTGTGTGTTTCTGAGATCCGAAGCACCAGTAGACACTGAAACAAGCCCCCCATCTCCTTCTCTGTCATACAAGTAGCACACTTTTTATCATTAAATAATCTTGATATATATATCTGTAGCTATTAGAGTTCTAACTCTTATCCACTATGTAAATTGCCTAGATCTCACAAGAATACTCGTTCAGTCTCTGTATGTATAAAGTTGCTTTCTGCAAAACATATCCCAGTTAAAAGAACATAAAAGGCAAGAAACTAAGAATAATAAAAATGTTTGGTTCTGGATTACTTCTTTTTCCTTTTTATAATAGCATCTAGATCATGTTCAGTGTTTAAAATAAAACTTGGTATACATCACTTTCTTTAAGACCATTTCAGTCACATCTTTGTTACAACTTGCAATGAATTGCAGAAGAACTATAATGTCAAGTAACACCCCAATCGTTGGATCATTCGGTTCCTGTGATTTGTGGGAGAAGATGGAATCATGGAATGATGTCTGGTTACTCTTGGTGAAAGTTTTCATGAAACTGAATAACCAGAGACTGTATATTGCCATTGTCAGTATATTGCCATTTGACATGTTCCTAGAACCTTGAATGTCTGTCTTTATATAGAAAAGGGTGCCATGAACTGATTACGGATCTCCATTTCTTTCATGACATTTCCAAGGATGAGAACATACAACTGTAATTTAGCCTTATAGGGAAATTATATTCTCCACATGGAATGTACTCGGGCTTTTGTACCCTTTTGCATCAATGACCACAAATCCTATTAGGCTGTGGAGCACTTTCAATTTTCCAATAGGGCTTAGGCAGGGCTCTTATGGGATGTGTATTTCTATGTAAGCTTTAGAACAAATTTGTCCAAAATAGAAATATCCGATGCTAGTACAGGTCATCTTCATTTGGTTGATCTCACTTTAAACTTAAGATATTGCTAGATCTATTATTTAAGTTAAGAGGGGACTTCAAAGGCGAATATTTCCAACCTACAGCATCTCAACATTAACTATCATATACTGATTGGTGACAAACTACTAATTGATTTAAGTATATGAAGTACAAGCAGCAAAGACATCATGGTATATTAAGTACATTCAACTATAACTTATAATGAAACATAATTATGCTGTTGTGTACCCCAAGTTGGATTTGGATACCCAGTCAAATGAAGGTCAAGTTGCCACGGAGAAAA
Source organism: Iris macrosiphon (assembly GCA_036927795.1). NCBI lineage: Eukaryota > Viridiplantae > Streptophyta > Magnoliopsida > Asparagales > Iridaceae > Iris > Iris macrosiphon. The sequence goes on from JAYESA010000007.1 coordinate 8,548,378, forward strand.
AAAAAAATCAAAATCTTCATGCAAGCACACTAAATCTATGATTAAGCATCAGGAAAGAGCATACGGAGTTTGAGTCTACAGATGATGGAATGATGGATACTCATAATAAGAAAAATGTTGATACTAAAAGAAGGTTGCCACATCGAAACATACTTCTCCCATTCAAGACGAGATGTAGAAAGGCTACTAAGATATGTTGAGGCAAAGATAGCATCCGCATTGTGTGATTAATTTGTATGTAGTACCTCAAAAAAATAAGTACAACAGTAGCTGGGAGCCATTAAATCATTCAAAACTACCATAACTACAAGATTGAAACCGTTTATTGTGAATATCATATAGAATTAAGGGGGAGGTGAATTCATCTTGATTGCGTCAACGTAAGATTTAAACTAATTATTGTATAAATGAGAGAGAGTTAAAAAGGAAATAATGGTAATAGGAGTTCACAGTAAATTAGTAACTAGAATGCAACATGATATAGGTTGGTCAACCAATTCAATAACAAGTTGCAATTAGCTAAGACAATGTGCATGAGTCAAAATTGAAACTGACATCAGAATATGTACATGAAGTATCCATAATGCTAGGGTTGCAACCATTTCCAAAGATCAAACTAAAATGGCTATGCTAAGACAATCATAGTTAATTAAGAATAAACTAAGAATAGTTTGAAGATGTAGATGGTGAAAAGTTGAGGGAAAGATGCGATTACCAGGCCATAAATGTTGATAACTGAAGCCACAAGAAACCTAAATGTTTTCGTTGTGCCCATGCTTAACTATAGGAAGGGGCTCAATTTGGCTAGCTAAAATGGTGTCTTCTATGTTTGCCATCAAGTTCTATGGATTATTCAATATATCTTTCGAACCTAAACTTGATTAAACAGAGAAGTTTTTGGGAGCTGAGGATAGGCGACCGTTAGGGAGGAAGACCTTGCTAGGAGGCGCGATATTGATGATCCGTTAATCATGCGATATGGACTGCTTATAGACTAGGGGAAAAATCGAGCATTAAATTGATGGTAAGCTATTTGCAACAGAAGCGATTTTGAAGACATTATTAGCTAATTATGAGACCAAAGCTAGAAACTTGGAAACTAGTTAAGCAGCAGAGCTTAAATCACTACATGATGTGGTGGCCTCAACAAGTTTCGCACTCATGAGAGTACAACTACACACTCATGATAACATGGAAACAATGTGACTACCCCACCTTTAGAGACCATGAAAGGTAGGAAACGAAAGGAAGAAGGGGGATGAGAAGGGGGGAACAGAACAGTTGAATATGTGTAAAGAAGGATGCATCAGGTTGATTTGAATAAGGATACACAAATACACTAGGTTGATTTGGAACAATATTCTCCAAAATGATAGTTAGGAAAAGGAAAAAAAAAAAAAAACTTTGATGACTCCCCATACTCACAGTAGTGGAAATGTCAGGATATCACAAACCTTCATTGGAGCAGGAAGGGTGGGGACTCCAACAAAATGGCCAAAGAAAAAACGTTCCACATAAAAGAGTAATGAGTTGGGCACAATATAGGTCCCAAACCTTATTGGATGTATAGAACAAGGAGGACAAGTTTCGAATCCCCACCTTTAGCATATTATTTTTGACACTTAAATTATAGATCGCTGCTAGTCCCCAAAGGACTAGACCCGAACTTGAACCCTGGTCTGATCCGATTCGAGTCCAAGCTCAGGTCAGACATAGGATTTTAGGACACAAAGTGTCTGCTTTACTGGTGCTCTTTGCAGTTAAAGAACAACAGAGTTGTTGTTGTACGGCATAACGCTTCACAAGTTCAATTTTTGAACTAGCTCGTTCGTGGGTCACAAATTGCTTTGTGGTGATTTTTATCACCCAACGTCTCACTTCTCTCTTTTCAATCGTCTAATATTTATTTCATAATATTTGTTTCTCTTTTTTTTTCTCGATTGTAATGTTGTTCTCGGTTGTAACAACAGAAAACAGCACTTGACATAGTTAACAATAGCTTGTAGTACATAGGTATTAGCTACTAAGCTCAATTACTTGACAACTAAATGGAAATTGGGAACTACGTGCTATAATTCTGTTGGCCCAAGAGATAGATTCATTAATCCCATAAGTATATCTACCACAGCTCTCAATAATTCTCAATTGAAAAGAAAACCTCTCTCAACATAATTTTTTTTTCCAAGCATATTCATATGGATTTTCCAATTGGAAAAATCAAATGTTACTCTTGAAACAAAATCGGAAACATGAATAAGTATAATTTAACTCACGATCTGTCTCCAGATTTATACCGATCGACTAACTAGAAAAATCAACTGGATCAAGAATTTCCGATCCAGCAATCCACGTAACGGAGCAAAAATCCCCAATCTGAAGTCCTAATAGCCCATAAAAACCTCATATTTAACAGTAAAAAGAAAAGGGGGGGGGGGGAGGAGAAAAATTACCGGAACCGTGACCTGCTGAACTCGGCTCTCGGCGGCGATGATCGCGTCCGCGGCGGCGTTCACCGTCTCCACGCTTCTGCTGCTGCCGCTCACGCCACCACCTCTCATGTCCAAATTCTCATGAAATTTCCGACAAACCAAACCCTAATTCCAAGAGCCAAACCCTATTTTTTGCTCTTGAGAATTCTTAGAGAGAGAGAGAGAGAGTATTGAACAGAAGTTAGTGAATGAATGAAGAAAAGCATAAAATTATGAGAGTTATAGAAGTCAAACACGCCAAGAAACAAAGCTGTAACTACGTAAATGCCACTGTGATGTCAGCAGTGGAACGAGAGGAACGCGAGGGCATTTTCGGCAGAGCGGTGGGGGGTAGGAAATTGGTGCGTATTTTTCGGGGATCACGTTAGCCGGAGATCCACTTGATTCACGTAGGGCCCGGGGGAAGGCGCTCGTGCGCAAAACCCCCTCGTGCGCGTGGCGGTGGGACCTAGCGCACTAACCACCCCGCTCCCCAAGGAAAATGTGCTACGTGCGTTCCTGCACTCACTTTTTGTGAACCCAGAATATTATCACATATCCAAGTGGGTTCCACGATTACAACGAGTAACAAATCGAAATTGTTGTCTACTTTGCTTAGTGCCTGTTTGTTTGTACAAAAGTGTATGAAAGTACGAAAATGAAAATATAAAATTTGTGTGCGCGATACGTTTGTATAAATTTTAATTTTTCAAAAGTTGTTTGATTAGTGAATTGAAAAATATAAAAGTTGAGGAAAAATAAGTTCCGTTGTTTTGGTGGTTTTTGAAAGTGGAGAAACAATGAGCTGGGTCGTTTTGATGGTTGTTGAAAGTGGAGGGAAAAAAAAGTTTCGTTGTTTGGATGGTAGTTGAAAGTGGATGGTAATTGGAGATGTGGAAAACTTAAGTATGGTTACCCTCATTTCTCTTCCAGATTAATTAAGTAAATTATAAATTTTCTTTCACACAATTAATTGACAATAAAATAGTTCAACGTATGTAAACCCCCTGATTTTTCAAGATTTTCAAAACAGGATTTTTAGAATTTTCTGGAAATTTTCGAGAATTTTTACTAATTAAAAACCAGGGTATTTTGGCCTTAAATAAAATTAAATATTTTTAAAATATATTAAAATATTATAAAAATAATATGTTATGGTGTAAAATAAAATATTGAACTTAGGGTAATTTTACTGAAATTTATTGGACCCCGAAAACATTTTTAAAAGCCTAAAACTATTTTTAAAATTTTAAAAATAATAAACCGGGCTGAACCGGGTTCAAACCGGGCTGAACCGGCCTGAACCCGGTCCAGCTGAACCAGACCGGACCGCGCCTAACGGGTCGGGCCGGGTCCGCCCAACCCGCCTCCGACCCGAACCCGCTTTTCCCCTGTCACCCGCACGACCCGCACGCTGCCGCTTCCTCCGTAGCCTCCCCGCGCTTCCGGCCGCTCCGCCCGCACGATCGACCACGTCGCCGCCCCCCGCGTCCTTCGGCCCACGACTCCGCCTCCTCCGTCGCCTTGTCCGGCGCTATCGGCTCCCCTCCAGCCCTTTAAATCTGTCACGCCCCAGTCCCAAAATATATGGAACCAGGCCTCGTGGCATTAGCCAGCTGACACGTCTCCGAGGATATCCCAATTTAATGGATCCTGGCGAAGCGTGCTACGCTGTCCTAAATCTAACAAGTCTAATATCAACAACAGGCAATGTCTAATCTCATCCACAGATAACAAGTAAATACTGAAATGAAAGACTGGAATAAGAAACATAGTCGACTGACATAGTACAACTGAAATATGTCTGGTGGGAACAAACCCACTACAAATGTTGGAGATAAAGTACTGATAGTCTGAAATAAGAGTACTGATAATAAGAGTGACTGAAACAGCTGCTAACTAGATAAGGAGCTCCAGTCATAGGCGGAAGGCCTACCAATATGATCAGGGGTACTCCGATGGAAGGACCTCTAGCTCCTCGTCAAGAGCAAACCTCGTCTCCACACCTGGCCCGTACACTGTGGGATAATAGGCCTCGTCCAGATCTGGAAGATAACCAGGTCCTCAGAGGGACGTAACAAGATACAATATGTATGCCAAATATAGTACTGAATAAAAGTAAAGAGGGGTGTGCTAGCCATCTAAGTGAATGCAATGTAAGGACAACCTCGGAACGTATAGGTAGGTGTAGGCATACCGTCCAACGTCCTCTAGAGTGTGGTATCTGCAACGTCCATCATTCCGAAGAATGAGGTATCTGTATATATATAACGTCCACACTCTAAGGGGCGTGGTATCTGCAATGTATATACGTCCGTAACACTCCGAAGAGCGCGGTGTCTGAATATAGGGAGTCACCGGGTCTGTGGTTCCTCTGGATACCACGGAGTCCGATAGGGGTATCCCATACGTTTGTCAGTTGTCCTTCCCGTCCAATGTAGATACGCAAGTCGAATGCACGACTTGAGTGTACCGTATCTAGGTGAATCACCTCCTGCATGCTAATAAATCCAACGCACCTAGCTAAGGGAATAATCCCAACTTGTATTACCTGCTAGAACATGGAAAATGAAATACTGCTTATATTCAGACCCTCGCATGCTAAGTCCCTTAACGGTTTCAACTCTCGGCTTACCTTCGGGTCCGAGCAAACGTGCCTGCTTATGTTCCTTAGAAACGCATGCTTGTCTGCTTGAATGTTTCCGTGTTTTCATCCAAACCCCGGGAGACTACAACGTAGTCGTTCCGTGCCTGAATGAACCTGCAAGTATCCGGGACCGTTAGGTCACCAAGGCAGTTCCCGTTCTAGGGGATTGCATCATGCCAAGTAAAAGAAATCATGCTCCTGTGGCAAGACTCATTTAGGTATTTGGATCTCCCTACAAGTCTCCCTCGTGTACGGGCTTACAGCAGCCCAGGAGACTGTGCATATCCAATAGCTAAAATGAATCATGCAACACTGCTTGTCGTGTGCTCGTGTAAATAAATAATCGTGTTCGATCATGGACAACTTGTGCACAAGGATATAAGTTCTGCGGACGGTGCTGGGGTACTGGCACCGATCCGATCCGGGCAGACTTCGTGTTTATAGTCACTCGTGTACGGACTGGATAACTTGCAACGCATCGTGTTTTATGAGCTCCTCGTGTTTTCTCGTTGCATGCTATTCAGATCCTTGACTAGTCCATTATGGCATCAAGCCAGTGATCCTCGTGTGTATATGCTTGAAATGCCCCGTGTGTTTAATCGTGTGAATATGGCTTGCAATGCATCGTGTGTGCTTAAACCTGTTGCATGCTTGCTTGTAAAACAAAAGATAACTGAACTCATCCTCGCTTAGCGGCTATCCGCGTGCGAGGCATTGTATCGCATGAAAGAACAACTAAACACCTGAACGATCATGATATAAAACTCTCGTGTTTGCATATGCTTGCCTCCTGAATGTTTACACTCGCCCCGTGCTTAAATTTATAATGTTTGCCTTTGACAGGGAAGGCCAAATGGTAAGCTTGGTAAGTCTCGCCGTGTTTCCTCAAACATCGCACGGCGCACTGCCCGACACGATAGGCTATTCAATGTTTGCATGAAACTGATCCTAAGGCAACTAGAAAGACAACTTAATAGTTGTGCACGAAACTTGTATTACGTGTTTGGATTTGTCGAGCGGGCGAGTAGCTTCCCCACCAGTGCATTCAATGTACTGATAATCCACCAGTTTGCTTGCAGGGTGCGGGAGAACCTCGTTCAGTGCGGATGCCTCCTTCGTGCGTGCTAAGGCCAGGAGTTCCCTCTGAAGCCTTGCAACGGTGCGTCCGGAACTGAAGCACATATAGAAGACATAATGTTGTGAACATCGCCTGATCATCGCCTGTATGCTTTTACTGTTTCAGAGAGAGAGACTTGAGCGACTTGTAATCTCGGCCAAGCGCCGCCTGTAACACGTGTTTATATCAATAAAAGAGTTGTTTTACTTCAAACTTGTGTTTCAATGCTTCCGCTATATTGTCGACTCAGTGAACCTGTTACCGATCGCCTATGCGTTCATGAATCCGCTGCACTCGGACAATCTGTGCGACTCTGTGGCTTAGAACTCTTACCGCCAGCCAATGGATCACGGCCTTGCACGGGCGCGGTTCACGCTCGTGCGGCATCACGCCCGGATGGGTCAAGCGATCGTTCCGCGGGAGCGCTGGCGAGGGTGATTCCCGCCTAGCGGGAACGGCCGATTAGCCTGCGGGAGATCGGGGCGTGACATGTTGGTATCAGAACCTGGCTTCTACGTCTTTGGACTTCGATTCGATATCTCTGTTTCGAAAGCTCGTTCGTGGGTTATGTGTACGCTCTCTCTCAATGCCTCGATGGGATGTTCCAACAATAAGTCTAAATACTTTCAAAATGCGTTTTGAATGATATGCTTGCTTGTCTGGTTGTATGCTGCGAGTGGCCTTTGTGCCAACCTGTGCGAACCCATCAGAGAGTATCGCTAGTAGCTTGTCCGATTTCACTAACTCTAAGTTTGGTTGAATGCATCTATTCGAGGGACGCCTTGAACTAGTGCACCATCCAAGACTCAGGAAGATGTGAAACTCGAGTGCTAAGACTTCGCTATCACTAAGCTGGTTGACGTGTTCACGTTAGAAGCGCGTTTCGAAAGTGCGCACGATCCAGTCTAAGCGATATGCTGATCTCGATGCTTGTGCAAGTGAAAATCCAAATGAACAAGTACAACGACTTGTCTAGGATTGCCTCAACCCTAGATCACTGCTTGTCCTTAGTAAGTCTCGAGGACGAGACTTTTTCTAAGTTGGGTAGGATGTAACACCCCGTTCCGCTAAAGCGGACTGCCGTCTCAAACGGTAATAGTGCAGCTGTCCCGACCCGTTTTGCCTCAAGGAAGAAGCAAAAGATATCCAGACTTGTCCCTACAGGAATCCGGCTTGGACTTTCAGAGGCTCGCTCAGACGTATCGCTCTACCGAGGCGAATCATCGCTAAGGTGGGTGGCTACGGTGAACTTGTCTTTGCTTAGCCAACGCACATAAAATCTGGAATATTTATGCTAGTCGCTAGGTGAATCACCTCCTGCATGCTAATAAATCCAACGCACCTAGCTAAGGGAATAATCCCAACTTGTATTACCTGCTAGAACATGGAAAATGAAATACTGCTTATATTCAGACCCTCGCATGCTAAGTCCCTTAACGGTTTCAACTCTCAGCTTACCTTCGGGTCCGAGCAAACGTGCCTGCTTATGTTCCTTAGAAACGCATGCTTGTCTGCTTGAATGTTTCCGTGTTTTCATCCAAACCCCGGGAGACTACAACGTAGTCGTTCCGTGCCTGAATGAACCTGCAAGTATCCGGGACCGTTAGGTCACCAAGGCAGTTCCCGTTCTAGGGGATTGCATCATGCCAAGTAAAAGAAATCATGCTCCTGTGGCAAGACTCATTTAGGTATTTGGATCTCCCTGCAAGTCTCCCTCGTGTACGGGCTTACAGCAGCCCAGGAGACTGTGCATATCCAATAGCTAAAATGAATCATGCAACACTGCTTGTCGTGTGCTCGTGTAAATAAATAATCGTGTTCGATCATGGACAACTTGTGCACAAGGATATAAGTTCTGCGGACGGTGCTGGGGCACTGGCACCGATCCGATCCGGGCAGACTTCGTGTTTATAGTCACTCGTGTACGGACTGGATAACTTGCAACGCATCGTGTTTTATGAGCTCCTCGTGTTTTCTCGTTGCATGCTATTCAGATCCTTGACTAGTCCATTATGGCATCAAGCCAGTGATCCTCGTGTGTATATGCTTGAAATGCCCCGTGTGTTTAATCGTGTGAATATGGCTTGCAATGCATCGTGTGTGCTTAAACCTGTTGCATGCTTGCTTGTAAAACAAAAGATAACTGAACTCATCCTCGCTTAGCGGCTATCCGCGTGCGAGGCATTGTATCGCATGAAAGAACAACTAAACACCTGAACGATCATGATATAAAACTCTCGTGTTTGCATATGCTTGCCTCCTGAATGTTTACACTCGCCCCGTGCTTAAATTTATAATGTTTGCCTTTGACAGGGAAGGCCAAATGGTAAGCTTGGTAAGTCTCGCCGTGTTTCCTCAAACATCGCACGGCGCACTGCCCGACACGATAGGCTATTCAATGTTTGCATGAAACTGATCCTAAGGCAACTAGAAAGACAACTTAATAGTTGTGCACGAAACTTGTATTACGTGTTTGGATTTGTCGAGCGGGCGAGTAGCTTCCCCACCAGTGCATTCAATGTACTGATAATCCACCAGTTTGCTTGCAGGGTGCGGGAGAACCTCGTTCAGTGCGGATGCCTCCTTCGTGCGTGCTAAGGCCAGGAGTTCCCTCTGAAGCCTTGCAACGGTGCGTCCGGAACTGAAGCACATATAGAAGACATAATGTTGTGAACATCGCCTGATCATCGCCTGTATGCTTTTACTGTTTCAGAGAGAGAGACTTGAGCGACTTGTAATCTCGGCCAAGCGCCGCCTGTAACACGTGTTTATATCAATAAAAGAGTTGCTTTACTTCAAACTTGTGTTTCAATGCTTCCGCTATATTGTCGACTCAGTGAACCTGTTACCGATCGCCTATGCGTTCATGAATCCGCTGCACTCGGACAATCTGTGCGACTCTGTGGCTTAGAACTCTTACCGCCAGCCAATGGATCACGGCCTTGCACGGGCGCGGTTCACGCTCGTGCGGCATCACGCCCGGATGGGTCAAGCGATCGTTCCGCGGGAGCGCTGGCGAGGGTGATTCCCGCCTAGCGGGAACGGCCGATTAGCCTGCGGGAGATCGGGGCGTGACATGTTGGTATCAGAACCTGGCTTCTACGTCTTTGGACTTCGATTCGATATCTCTGTTTCGAAAGCTCGTTCGTGGGTTATGTGTACGCTCTCTCTCAATGCCTCGATGGGATGTTCCAACAATAAGTCTAAATACTTTCAAAATGCGTTTTGAATGATATGCTTGCTTGTCTGGTTGTATGCTGCGAGTGGCCTTTGTGCCAACCTGTGCGAACCCATCAGAGAGTATCGCTAGTAGCTTGTCCGATTTCACTAACTCTAAGTTTGGTTGAATGCATCTATTCGAGGGACGCCTTGAACTAGTGCACCATCCAAGACTCAGGAAGATGTGAAACTCGAGTGCTAAGACTTCGCTATCACTAAGCTGGTTGACGTGTTCACGTTAGAAGCGCGTTTCGAAAGTGCGCACGATCCAGTCTAAGCGATATGCTGATCTCGATGCTTGTGCAAGTGAAAATCCAAATGAACAAGTACAACGACTTGTCTAGGATTGCCTCAACCCTAGATCACTGCTTGTCCTTAGTAAGTCTCGAGGACGAGACTTTTTCTAAGTTGGGTAGGATGTAACACCCCGTTCCGCTAAAGCGGACTGCCGTCTCAAACGGTAATAGTGCAGCTGTCCCGACCCATTTTGCCTCAAGGAAGAAGCAAAAGATATCCAGACTTGTCCCTACAGGAATCCGGCTTGGACTTTCAGAGGCTCGCTCAGACGTATCGCTCTACCGAGGCGAATCATCGCTAAGGTGGGTGGCTACGGTGAACTTGTCTTTGCTTAGCCAACGCACATAAAATCTGGAATATTTATGCTAGTCGCTAGGTGAATCACCTCCTGCATGCTAATAAATCCAACGCACCTAGCTAAGGGAATAATCCCAACTTGTATTACCTGCTAGAACATGGAAAATGAAATACTGCTTATATTCAGACCCTCGCATGCTAAGTCCCTTAACGGTTTCAACTCTCGGCTTACCTTCGGGTCCGAGCAAACGTGCCTGCTTATGTTCCTTAGAAACGCATGCTTGTCTGCTTGAATGTTTCCGTGTTTTCATCCAAACCCCGGGAGACTACAACGTAGTCGTTCCGTGCCTGAATGAACCTGCAAGTATCCGGGACCGTTAGGTCACCAAGGCAGTTCCCGTTCTAGGGGATTGCATCATGCCAAGTAAAAGAAATCATGCTCCTGTGGCAAGACTCATTTAGGTATTTGGATCTCCCTGCAAGTCTCCCTCGTGTACGGGCTTACAGCAGCCCAGGAGACTGTGCATATCCAATAGCTAAAATGAATCATGCAACACTGCTTGTCGTGTGCTCGTGTAAATAAATAATCGTGTTCGATCATGGACAACTTGTGCACAAGGATATAAGTTCTGCGGACGGTGCTGGGGCACTGGCACCGATCCGATCCGGGCAGACTTCGTGTTTATAGTCACTCGTGTACGGACTGGATAACTTGCAACGCATCGTGTTTTATGAGCTCCTCGTGTTTTCTCGTTGCATGCTATTCAGATCCTTGACTAGTCCATTATGGCATCAAGCCAGTGATCCTCGTGTGTATATGCTTGAAATGCCCCGTGTGTTTAATCGTGTGAATATGGCTTGCAATGCATCGTGTGTGCTTAAACCTGTTGCATGCTTGCTTGTAAAACAAAAGATAACTGAACTCATCCTCGCTTAGCGGCTATCCGCGTGCGAGGCATTGTATCGCATGAAAGAACAACTAAACACCTGAACGATCATGATATAAAACTCTCGTGTTTGCATATGCTTGCCTCCTGAATGTTTACACTCGCCCCGTGCTTAAATTTATAATGTTTGCCTTTGACAGGGAAGGCCAAATGGTAAGCTTGGTAAGTCTCGCCGTGTTTCCTCAAACATCGCACGGCGCACTGCCCGACACGATAGGCTATTCAATGTTTGCATGAAACTGATCCTAAGGCAACTAGAAAGACAACTTAATAGTTGTGCATGAAACTTGTATTACGTGTTTGGATTTGTCGAGCGGGCGAGTAGCTTCCCCACCAGTGCATTCAATGTACTGATAATCCACCAGTTTGCTTGCAGGGTGCGGGAGAACCTCGTTCAGTGCGGATGCCTCCTTCGTGCGTGCTAAGGCCAGGAGTTCCCTCTGAAGCCTTGCAACGGTGCGTCCGGAACTGAAGCACATATAGAAGACATAATGTTGTGAACATCGCCTGATCATCGCCTGTATGCTTTTACTGTTTCAGAGAGAGAGACTTGAGCGACTTGTAATCTCGGCCAAGCGCCGCCTGTAACACGTGTTTATATCAATAAAAGAGTTGCTTTACTTCAAACTTGTGTTTCAATGCTTCCGCTATATTGTCGACTCAGTGAACCTGTTACCGATCGCCTATGCGTTCATGAATCCGCTGCACTCGGACAATCTGTGCGACTCTGTGGCTTAGAACTCTTACCGCCAGCCAATGGATCACGGCCTTGCACGGGCGCGGTTCACGCTCGTGCGGCATCACGCCCGGATGGGTCAAGCGATCGTTCCGCGGGAGCGCTGGCGAGGGTGATTCCCGCCTAGCGGGAACGGCCGATTAGCCTGCGGGAGATCGGGGCGTGACATGTTGGTATCAGAACCTGGCTTCTACGTCTTTGGACTTCGATTCGATATCTCTGTTTCGAAAGCTCGTTCGTGGGTTATGTGTACGCTCTCTCTCAATGCCTCGATGGGATGTTCCAACAATAAGTCTAAATACTTTCAAAATGCGTTTTGAATGATATGCTTGCTTGTCTGGTTGTATGCTGCGAGTGGCCTTTGTGCCAACCTGTGCGAACCCATCAGAGAGTATCGCTAGTAGCTTGTCCGATTTCACTAACTCTAAGTTTGGTTGAATGCATCTATTCGAGGGACGCCTTGAACTAGTGCACCATCCAAGACTCAGGAAGATGTGAAACTCGAGTGCTAAGACTTCGCTATCACTAAGCTGGTTGACGTGTTCACGTTAGAAGCGCGTTTCGAAAGTGCGCACGATCCAGTCTAAGCGATATGCTGATCTCGATGCTTGTGCAAGTGAAAATCCAAATGAACAAGTACAACGACTTGTCTAGGATTGCCTCAACCCTAGATCACTGCTTGTCCTTAGTAAGTCTCGAGGACGAGACTTTTTCTAAGTTGGGTAGGATGTAACACCCCGTTCCGCTAAAGCGGACTGCCGTCTCAAACGGTAATAGTGCAGCTGTCCCGACCCGTTTTGCCTCAAGGAAGAAGCAAAAGATATCCAGACTTGTCCCTACAGGAATCCGGCTTGGACTTTCAGAGGCTCGCTCAGACGTATCGCTCTACCGAGGCGAATCATCGCTAAGGTGGGTGGCTACGGTGAACTTGTCTTTGCTTAGCCAACGCACATAAAATCTGGAATATTTATGCTAGTCGCTAGGTGAATCACCTCCTGCATGCTAATAAATCCAACGCACCTAGCTAAGGGAATAATCCCAACTTGTATTACCTGCTAGAACATGGAAAATGAAATACTGCTTATATTCAGACCCTCGCATGCTAAGTCCCTTAACGGTTTCAACTCTCGGCTTACCTTCGGGTCCGAGCAAACGTGCCTGCTTATGTTCCTTAGAAACGCATGCTTGTCTGCTTGAATGTTTCCGTGTTTTCATCCAAACCCCGGGAGACTACAACGTAGTCGTTCCGTGCCTGAATGAACCTGCAAGTATCCGGGACCGTTAGGTCACCAAGGCAGTTCCCGTTCTAGGGGATTGCATCATGCCAAGTAAAAGAAATCATGCTCCTGTGGCAAGACTCATTTAGGTATTTGGATCTCCCTGCAAGTCTCCCTCGTGTACGGGCTTACAGCAGCCCAGGAGACTGTGCATATCCAATAGCTAAAATGAATCATGCAACACTGCTTGTCGTGTGCTCGTGTAAATAAATAATCGTGTTCGATCATGGACAACTTGTGCACAAGGATATAAGTTCTGCGGACGGTGCTGGGGCACTGGCACCGATCCGATCCGGGCAGACTTCGTGTTTATAGTCACTCGTGTACGGACTGGATAACTTGCAACGCATCGTGTTTTATGAGCTCCTCGTGTTTTCTCGTTGCATGCTATTCAGATCCTTGACTAGTCCATTATGGCATCAAGCCAGTGATCCTCGTGTGTATATGCTTGAAATGCCCCGTGTGTTTAATCGTGTGAATATGGCTTGCAATGCATCGTGTGTGCTTAAACCTGTTGCATGCTTGCTTGTAAAACAAAAGATAACTGAACTCATCCTCGCTTAGCGGCTATCCGCGTGCGAGGCATTGTATCGCATGAAAGAACAACTAAACACCTGAACGATCATGATATAAAACTCTCGTGTTTGCATATGCTTGCCTCCTGAATGTTTACACTCGCCCCGTGCTTAAATTTATAATGTTTGCCTTTGACAGGGAAGGCCAAATGGTAAGCTTGGTAAGTCTCGCCGTGTTTCCTCAAACATCGCACGGCGCACTGCCCGACACGATAGGCTATTCAATGTTTGCATGAAACTGATCCTAAGGCAACTAGAAAGACAACTTAATAGTTGTGCACGAAACTTGTATTACGTGTTTGGATTTGTCGAGCGGGCGAGTAGCTTCCCCACCAGTGCATTCAATGTACTGATAATCCACCAGTTTGCTTGCAGGGTGCGGGAGAACCTCGTTCAGTGCGGATGCCTCCTTCGTGCGTGCTAAGGCCAGGAGTTCCCTCTGAAGCCTTGCAACGGTGCGTCCGGAACTGAAGCACATATAGAAGACATAATGTTGTGAACATCGCCTGATCATCGCCTGTATGCTTTTACTGTTTCAGAGAGAGAGACTTGAGCGACTTGTAATCTCGGCCAAGCGCCGCCTGTAACACGTGTTTATATCAATAAAAGAGTTGCTTTACTTCAAACTTGTGTTTCAATGCTTCCGCTATATTGTCGACTCAGTGAACCTGTTACCGATCGCCTATGCGTTCATGAATCCGCTGCACTCGGACAATCTGTGCGACTCTGTGGCTTAGAACTCTTACCGCCAGCCAATGGATCACGGCCTTGCACGGGCGCGGTTCACGCTCGTGCGGCATCACGCCCGGATGGGTCAAGCGATCGTTCCGCGGGAGCGCTGGCGAGGGTGATTCCCGCCTAGCGGGAACGGCCGATTAGCCTGCGGGAGATCGGGGCGTGACATGTTGGTATCAGAACCTGGCTTCTACGTCTTTGGACTTCGATTCGATATCTCTGTTTCGAAAGCTCGTTCGTGGGTTATGTGTACGCTCTCTCTCAATGCCTCGATGGGATGTTCCAACAATAAGTCTAAATACTTTCAAAATGCGTTTTGAATGATATGCTTGCTTGTCTGGTTGTATGCTGCGAGTGGCCTTTGTGCCAACCTGTGCGAACCCATCAGAGAGTATCGCTAGTAGCTTGTCCGATTTCACTAACTCTAAGTTTGGTTGAATGCATCTATTCGAGGGACGCCTTGAACTAGTGCACCATCCAAGACTCAGGAAGATGTGAAACTCGAGTGCTAAGACTTCGCTATCACTAAGCTGGTTGACGTGTTCACGTTAGAAGCGCGTTTCGAAAGTGCGCACGATCCAGTCTAAGCGATATGCTGATCTCGATGCTTGTGCAAGTGAAAATCCAAATGAACAAGTACAACGACTTGTCTAGGATTGCCTCAACCCTAGATCACTGCTTGTCCTTAGTAAGTCTCGAGGACGAGACTTTTTCTAAGTTGGGTAGGATGTAACACCCCGTTCCGCTAAAGCGGACTGCCGTCTCAAACGGTAATAGTGCAGCTGTCCCGACCCGTTTTGCCTCAAGGAAGAAGCAAAAGATATCCAGACTTGTCCCTACAGGAATCCGGCTTGGACTTTCAGAGGCTCGCTCAGACGTATCGCTCTACCGAGGCGAATCATCGCTAAGGTGGGTGGCTACGGTGAACTTGTCTTTGCTTAGCCAACGCACATAAAATCTGGAATATTTATGCTAGTCGCTAGGTGAATCACCTCCTGCATGCTAATAAATCCAACGCACCTAGCTAAGGGAATAATCCCAACTTGTATTACCTGCTAGAACATGGAAAATGAAATACTGCTTATATTCAGACCCTCGCATGCTAAGTCCCTTAACGGTTTCAACTCTCGGCTTACCTTCGGGTCCGAGCAAACGTGCCTGCTTATGTTCCTTAGAAACGCATGCTTGTCTGCTTGAATGTTTCCGTGTTTTCATCCAAACCCCGGGAGACTACAACGTAGTCGTTCCGTGCCTGAATGAACCTGCAAGTATCCGGGACCGTTAGGTCACCAAGGCAGTTCCCGTTCTAGGGGATTGCATCATGCCAAGTAAAAGAAATCATGCTCCTGTGGCAAGACTCATTTAGGTATTTGGATCTCCCTGCAAGTCTCCCTCGTGTACGGGCTTACAGCAGCCCAGGAGACTGTGCATATCCAATAGCTAAAATGAATCATGCAACACTGCTTGTCGTGTGCTCGTGTAAATAAATAATCGTGTTCGATCATGGACAACTTGTGCACAAGGATATAAGTTCTGCGGACGGTGCTGGGGCACTGGCACCGATCCGATCCGGGCAGACTTCGTGTTTATAGTCACTCGTGTACGGACTGGATAACTTGCAACGCATCGTGTTTTATGAGCTCCTCGTGTTTTCTCGTTGCATGCTATTCAGATCCTTGACTAGTCCATTATGGCATCAAGCCAGTGATCCTCGTGTGTATATGCTTGAAATGCCCCGTGTGTTTAATCGTGTGAATATGGCTTGCAATGCATCGTGTGTGCTTAAACCTGTTGCATGCTTGCTTGTAAAACAAAAGATAACTGAACTCATCCTCGCTTAGCGGCTATCCGCGTGCGAGGCATTGTATCGCATGAAAGAACAACTAAACACCTGAACGATCATGATATAAAACTCTCGTGTTTGCATATGCTTGCCTCCTGAATGTTTACACTCGCCCCGTGCTTAAATTTATAATGTTTGCCTTTGACAGGGAAGGCCAAATGGTAAGCTTGGTAAGTCTCGCCGTGTTTCCTCAAACATCGCACGGCGCACTGCCCGACACGATAGGCTATTCAATGTTTGCATGAAACTGATCCTAAGGCAACTAGAAAGACAACTTAATAGTTGTGCACGAAACTTGTATTACGTGTTTGGATTTGTCGAGCGGGCGAGTAGCTTCCCCACCAGTGCATTCAATATACTGATAATCCACCAGTTTGCTTGCAGGGTGCGGGAGAACCTCGTTCAGTGCGGATGCCTCCTTCGTGCGTGCTAAGGCCAGGAGTTCCCTCTGAAGCCTTGCAACGGTGCGTCCGGAACTGAAGCACATATAGAAGACATAATGTTGTGAACATCGCCTGATCATCGCCTGTATGCTTTTACTGTTTCAGAGAGAGAGACTTGAGCGACTTGTAATCTCGGCCAAGCGCCGCCTGTAACACGTGTTTATATCAATAAAAGAGTTGCTTTACTTCAAACTTGTGTTTCAATGCTTCCGCTATATTGTCGACTCAGTGAACCTGTTACCGATCGCCTATGCGTTCATGAATCCGCTGCACTCGGACAATCTGTGCGACTCTGTGGCTTAGAACTCTTACCGCCAGCCAATGGATCACGGCCTTGCACGGGCGCGGTTCACGCTCGTGCGGCATCACGCCCGGATGGGTCAAGCGATCGTTCCGCGGGAGCGCTGGCGAGGGTGATTCCCGCCTAGCGGGAACGGCCGATTAGCCTGCGGGAGATCGGGGCGTGACATGTTGGTATCAGAACCTGGCTTCTACGTCTTTGGACTTCGATTCGATATCTCTGTTTCGAAAGCTCGTTCGTGGGTTATGTGTACGCTCTCTCTCAATGCCTCGATGGGATGTTCCAACAATAAGTCTAAATACTTTCAAAATGCGTTTTGAATGATATGCTTGCTTGTCTGGTTGTATGCTGCGAGTGGCCTTTGTGCCAACCTGTGCGAACCCATCAGAGAGTATCGCTAGTAGCTTGTCCGATTTCACTAACTCTAAGTTTGGTTGAATGCATCTATTCGAGGGACGCCTTGAACTAGTGCACCATCCAAGACTCAGGAAGATGTGAAACTCGAGTGCTAAGACTTCGCTATCACTAAGCTGGTTGACGTGTTCACGTTAGAAGCGCGTTTCGAAAGTGCGCACGATCCAGTCTAAGCGATATGCTGATCTCGATGCTTGTGCAAGTGAAAATCCAAATGAACAAGTACAACGACTTGTCTAGGATTGCCTCAACCCTAGATCACTGCTTGTCCTTAGTAAGTCTCGAGGACGAGACTTTTTCTAAGTTGGGTAGGATGTAACACCCCGTTCCGCTAAAGCGGACTGCCGTCTCAAACGGTAATAGTGCAGCTGTCCCGACCCGTTTTGCCTCAAGGAAGAAGCAAAAGATATCCAGACTTGTCCCTACAGGAATCCGGCTTGGACTTTCAGAGGCTCGCTCAGACGTATCGCTCTACCGAGGCGAATCATCGCTAAGGTGGGTGGCTACGGTGAACTTGTCTTTGCTTAGCCAACGCACATAAAATCTGGAATATTTATGCTAGTCGCTAGGTGAATCACCTCCTGCATGCTAATAAATCCAACGCACCTAGCTAAGGGAATAATCCCAACTTGTATTACCTGCTAGAACATGGAAAATGAAATACTGCTTATATTCAGACCCTCGCATGCTAAGTCCCTTAACGGTTTCAACTCTCGGCTTACCTTCGGGTCCGAGCAAACGTGCCTGCTTATGTTCCTTAGAAACGCATGCTTGTCTGCTTGAATGTTTTCGTGTTTTCATCCAAACCCCGGGAGACTACAACGTAGTCGTTCCGTGCCTGAATGAACCTGCAAGTATCCGGGACCGTTAGGTCACCAAGGCAGTTCCCGTTCTAGGGGATTGCATCATGCCAAGTAAAAGAAATCATGCTCCTGTGGCAAGACTCATTTAGGTATTTGGATCTCCCTGCAAGTCTCCCTCGTGTACGGGCTTACAGCAGCCCAGGAGACTGTGCATATCCAATAGCTAAAATGAATCATGCAACACTGCTTGTCGTGTGCTCGTGTAAATAAATAATCGTGTTCGATCATGGACAACTTGTGCACAAGGATATAAGTTCTGCGGACGGTGCTGGGGCACTGGCACCGATCCGATCCGGGCAGACTTCGTGTTTATAGTCACTCGTGTACGGACTGGATAACTTGCAACGCATCGTGTTTTATGAGCTCCTCGTGTTTTCTCGTTGCATGCTATTCAGATCCTTGACTAGTCCATTATGGCATCAAGCCAGTGATCCTCGTGTGTATATGCTTGAAATGCCCCGTGTGTTTAATCGTGTGAATATGGCTTGCAATGCATCGTGTGTGCTTAAACCTGTTGCATGCTTGCTTGTAAAACAAAAGATAACTGAACTCATCCTCGCTTAGCGGCTATCCGCGTGCGAGGCATTGTATCGCATGAAAGAACAACTAAACACCTGAACGATCATGATATAAAACTCTCGTGTTTGCATATGCTTGCCTCCTGAATGTTTACACTCGCCCCGTGCTTAAATTTATAATGTTTGCCTTTGACAGGGAAGGCCAAATGGTAAGCTTGGTAAGTCTCGCCGTGTTTCCTCAAACATCGCACGGCGCACTGCCCGACACGATAGCTATTCAATGTTTGCATGAAACTGATCCTAAGGCAACTAGAAAGACAACTTAATAGTTGTGCACGAAACTTGTATTACGTGTTTGGATTTGTCGAGCGGGCGAGTAGCTTCCCCACCAGTGCATTCAATGTACTGATAATCCACCAGTTTGCTTGCAGGGTGCGGGAGAACCTCGTTCAGTGCGGATGCCTCCTTCGTGCGTGCTAAGGCCAGGAGTTCCCTCTGAAGCCTTGCAACGGTACGTCCGGAACTGAAGCACATATAGAAGACATAATGTTGTGAACATCGCCTGATCATCGCCTGTATGCTTTTACTGTTTCAGAGAGAGAGACTTGAGCGACTTGTAATCTCGGCCAAGCGCCGCCTGTAACACGTGTTTATATCAATAAAAGAGTTGCTTTACTTCAAACTTGTGTTTCAATGCTTCCGCTATATTGTCGACTCAGTGAACCTGTTACCGATCGCCTATGCGTTCATGAATCCGCTGCACTCGGACAATCTGTGCGACTCTGTGGCTTAGAACTCTTACCGCCAGCCAATGGATCACGGCCTTGCACGGGCGCGGTTCACGCTCGTGCGGCATCACGCCCGGATGGGTCAAGCGATCGTTCCGCGGGAGCGCTGGCGAGGGTGATTCCCGCCTAGCGGGAACGGCCGATTAGCCTGCGGGAGATCGGGGCGTGACAGGTGGCAGGTGGGGGATGGTCCGGCGAAGGTGGTCGGGTGACTATGGGGGTGGCCGGAGACGGTGGTTGGCCGGTAGGAGGCGGCGGGTGGCAGTTTGCAGGGGTCGGGCTAGGGGCTGGGGTTTTGGGAGAACTAGGGTTTATGAGTAGTTTCTAGGTTTGTGTGCCCTCTATGTGGTGTAAATTAATGTATAAGTAGGAGAGAGAGTGAGAGGGGGCTGCCTAGGGATTAGGGCCGGCTGGATTATTTTTGGGGAGTTGGGGATGTCCATCAAGATGAGGGGAGGGCTAGGAATGGGACATTTCAAATGTAGGGCCATGATGTGCCCTACATAAAGTTAGGTAAGTACAAAGGAATGGGGGGAAAATAAATGGATACGGTTAGGGCATGACCAATTCTTTTCTCCATGATGCTTGGCCAATGAGAGGGGGACACCTCATTGCAATTTTGCAAATAGGCCCCTGAATAATTTGGTATTTGCACAATTCCTGAAATTAGGGATTTAATGCAAACAACACCATGTTTGGTGTTCTCCATTGGGCTAGGATGGTGTATGGTGTTTTGTATGAGGCTTGTGGGTGTGGATGTGGGTTTGGGTTGGAGTTTGGGTCTAATTCAATAGAGGTTTGGTCACCACATTAATTAATTCGTAATTAATGCACAAGGTGTTTCTAATATAATTTAACGAGAACCGGGGGTCTAAATTGGGTTGGACAAGGGTCATTAGTGTGGTAGGCTCAGTGTACAATAATGTCAGGATCTGGGTTGGTCAATTCGGATCGAGATGGGGTCTCAATTTCAATTGGAACGGACAACGCACGTAATTATGCAATTTATTTTAATTGCGTACGGACGTTCGTAATGACTTTTATGCGACTAAAATCAGGCACGAAAATCAGTATCCGGGGTTTGTTCTAGGTTCAATATGAATGGTTAGGATGTCTAGGCCAAATATGTGGAATTTGTTTTAGGGTAACAGCTAGGGTAGTAACCAAAAGTAACCAATCATTGCACAAGTATTATAATACTATATGATAATCTTAATTATACCTAGTTAACCCTACTTAGGCTAATTAAATTAATTAACCCTAATTTCTGGTCGAGGGGGTTTACAACATACCCTCCTTAGAGCATTTCGTCCTCGAAATTAAAACAGACATATATCAAAACTATTGAATGAAATAAATACCATCACATACCTAGGCCTTCGAAGAGATGGGGAAAGCGTTGCTGAATATCGTCCTCTCGTTCCCAGGTTGATTCACCTGGTGCGTGATGCCTCCATGCGACACGAACTAGAGGGATAGTCTGGCCTCGCAGTACCTTCTCGCTTCGGTCCAGGATCTCTACCGGCTCCTCCTGGTATGACAAACTTGAACCAACGGTGATCGCCGAGTGGTCAAGCACATGACTCGGATCCGGTATGTACCTTCTCAGCTGAGATACATGGAAGACGTCGTGAACTCCTTCCAGTGTCTGCGGCAAGGCCAATCTGTAAGCAACTTCTCCGACGCGCTCTAGCACATCGAAGGGTCCGATGTACCTCGGACTCAGCTTCCCTCTGCCTCCAAATCTGATGGTTCCTCTGGTAGGTAAAATCTTCAGGAACACATGTTCTCCTACCTGGAACTCTAGGGGTCGTCGATGCACATTAGCCCAATGCTTCTGCCTGTCCTGTGCTGCTCGTAGATGCCCCTAGATCTTCTTCACCTTCTCCACTGTATGGACGATCAACTCTGGCCCTAGAATCTGCCGCTCGCCTACATCGCTCCAACATACTGGGGATCGACACTTCCTACCATACAATGCCTCATAGGGAGCCATCTGAATGCTCGCCTGATAGCTATTGTTGTAGGAAAATTCGACCAAGTACAAGTGGTCCTCCCATGAACCGCTGAAGTCAAGCATGCATGCCCTCAACATGTCCTCCAGCGTCTGAATGGTGCGCTCGAATTGTCCATCTGTCTGCGGGTGGTACGAAGTACTGAACTTAAGGCGGGTACCAAGACTCTCTTGCATACTCCTCCAAAAGTACGATGTGAACCTCGTATCCCTGTCAGACACGATACTGACTGGCACTCCATGCAATCGTACAATCTTCCTCATGTACATGTCTGCCAAGACTTTCGTAGATTGCCCTACTCTGAAAGGTAAAAAGTGGGCAGACTTGGTGAGTCTATCTACGATTACCCACACGACATTGCGACCACTAGGACTCATCGGGAAACCCGTGACGAAGTCCATGGTGATGTGCTCCCATTTCCACTCCGGTATCGGGAGCGGTTGAAGTAATCCGGCAGACCTCTGATGCTCAGCCTTGACTTGCTGACACACCAGACACTTAGCCACGAAGCGGGCTATCTCTCTCTTCATCCCGTGCCACCAGTAGTACTGCCTCAGGTCTCGGTACATCTTCGTGCCTCCTGGATGTATAGAATAGGTCGAACTGTGTGCCTCCGTCATCATCTCCTGGCGTAGCTCTCCATTCGAAACATAGAGACGATCTCCACATCTCAAAGTCCCGTCCTCGTGTATACGCAGTCCTGTCTGTATTCCAGCCTCTGTCCTCTGTCGAAGCCTCTGAAATCTGGTGTCCGTCGGTAAAGCAGCCTTGATTCTCTCCACCAATGTCGATTGCACCTGGAAACTCGACATCTGGCCGTCTACTCCGGGCATAATGACTTCGATACCCAACTGTTCTAAATCTCTCAACAGTTGTTGTTGGGTAGTCAGGAAAAATGCTATGGGCTTCCTGCTTAAAGCATCGGCTACCACATTAGCCTTTCCCGGATGGTACTGCAGCTCAATCTCGAAGTCCGCCATCACCTCGAGCCAACGTCTCTGCCTCTGGTTCAGGTCCTTCTGTGTGTAGACGTATTTCAGGCTCTTATGATCGGTGAATATCTCTACGCGCTCTCCGTACAGGTAGTGCCTCCACAGCTTCAAAGCAAAGATCACTGCGGCAAGCTCCAAGTCGTGGGTAGGATAGTTCTTCTCATGGGTCCTCAACTGCCTAGAGGCATAGGCCACAACCTTCCCATGCTGCATCAGAACGCATCCTAATCCTTTCCCGGACGCATCGCTATAGATCACGAATCCTCCGGGTCCAGAAGGTATGGTCAAGATGGGTGCTGTAGTCAGACGCTTCTTCAGCTCATCAAACGCCGTCTGACACTCCTCTGTCCAGGTGAACTCCTGATCCTTGCGGGTCAAACGGGTCATCGGCTCTGCTATCCTTGCGAAATTTTCTACGAACCTCCGGTAATATTCGGCAAGTCCTCCTCACCTCTGAGACGTTGGTAGGGGTCGGCCACGTCTCTACTGATGAAATCTTCGCGGGATCTACTGAAATGCCATCTCCTGAGATAACGTATCCAAGAAATGTGACACGATCTAGAAGAAACTCGCACTTGCTCAGCTTGGCATAAAGCCTCTCTCGTCTCAGCGTCTCTAGCACTAGCCTCAAGTGCTCCCCGTGCTCCTCGTGGCTCTTCGAATACACCAAAATGTCGTCGATGAAGACTACCACGAACTGGTCCAGATACTCATGGAAGACTCGGTTCATCAGGTTCATAAACACAGCAGGCGCATTTGTCAATCCGAAAGGCATCACTAGGAACTCGTAGTGACCATAGCGAGTCCTAAATGCTGTCTTTGGAATGTCCTTCCTTCACACCTTCACCTGATGATAGTCCGATCTTAAGTCGATCTTTGTGAACACCACTGCTCCAGTCAGCTGGTCGAACAGATTGTCGATTCGCGGTAGAGGGTACTTATTCTTGATAGTCAGAGCATTAAGGGCTCTATAATCAATGCACATCCGGAACGTCCCGTCCTTCTTCGGTACAAACAACACTGGTGCTCCCCAGGGTGATGCACCAGGACGAACGAATCCCTTGATCTGCAACTCCTCTAACTGTAACTTCAGCTCGTCAAGCTCCTTCTTTGCCAACCGGAACACATTTGATGATACCGGTGCTGCTCCAGGTTCTAGCTCAATGGTGAACTCCACCTCTCTATCAGGCGGTAGGCCTGGCAACTCCTCTGGGAAAACATCCTCGAACTCTGCAACGATTTCTGGGGGTGCCGTCTCCATCGCCATGTAAGCTCCAGCTGCGTGTCCTACTCCTCGCTCGATGGTGCCTCGAATGAATTCGAACTCCGGGTGTCCTGGCAGTCTAAAAGTAACGCTACCCTTCCGACAATCTAGTACGGCATTGTACTGGCTTAACCAGTCCATGCCCAGAACTACGTCGAAAGCTGGCATTGGGAGTACCAACAATCGCGCTCTCATCTCCCTACCACAAACTATTACCGAGCACGTTCTAATGGTGCTGGTAACCGGTACGATGCCTCCTCCGGTAAGTATTTTCCAACTCTTAGGTAAAGGGAAAGTTGCTACTCTATGCATTGCTACGAAGCTACTAGATATAAATGACAGTGTAGCTCCAGAATCAAATAGTGCAGTTGCAGGTAATGATGCAACTAGAATTGTACCTGCTATAGCCTCTCCCTCTGGTTCCTCCTCAATAGATGCTAAAGCAAAGGCTTGTCCGCGCCTCTACCCTCCTGCCTGCTGTCGGGCCTGGTTGAAGTGTGCCTCCTGTGGGACCAAGGGTGGTCCTCTCCGCTGTCCTCCGGTAGCTGGTGGACGCTGGCCTCCTACTGGGGGTAGTATCCTCAGTGGTGCTGCTGGTGGTCTCTGTCCAGTCTGGGGTGCTCCATCTCTGTGCTGGAGGCAGTCTCTAGCAAGGTGTTGGCTGGCTCCATAAACCATGCAGAGCCCGAGCTTCTTTCGGCAGTCTCTGATGACGTGTCCCCTCTTGCCACAAAAGTGACAAGTCGGGAGCTCCTTCTGTTGGTACGGCGCTGTCCTCTGCTGCGCCTGCGCTCCTGGACGGCGGATCGGTCCTCTTGCTCCTTGCTGGGTCCTGGCGGGTACGTTCTTGCTGGAACGTCTCGCTCCTCCTATCGCCTCCTGGATCCTCGCCTCTGATAGGACCTCTTCATAAGAGATCCTCGCCTGGGTAGTAGTGTACCTCTGCAGCTCGTGAGAGAGACCATGGTGGAATCTCCTGGCTTTCTCCAGGTTGTTGGGGATCAGGGCTACACCAAATCGACTGAGTCTGCTGAATTCTCCATCGTAGGCGTCCACAGTCAGGTTCCCTTTCTCCAGGTGCAGGAACTGAGAGTACAGGGCGTTCCTCACCGTAGCGGGGAAATACTTCGCGTTGAAGTGTTCCAGAAATTCCTTCCAAGTCTGCTGTCTGCCGATGCTGCGCTCCATAGAGTCCCACCAGTTATGGGCGTTGCCTGTGAGTTGGGCCCTCACCGCGTTCATCCAGAGGTCGGGGTGTAGCTGCGAACCCTCTAACATCATCTCAGTGTTGGAGACCCAGTCTGAGATCTCCTCTGCCGTCTCCTTGCCCGAGAAGGTTCCCAGACCCATCTGTCGGAAGCCTCGTACAGTGCCCGCTAGCCGGTCAGGTGCAGGTGCTGGTGCTGCTGCTTGGGCAGGTGCCCTCTCCAGTACTGCCATCAGACCCTGTCTCAGAGTCTCCATCTGCTGCCACTGGGCCTGCATCATCATCTGGAAGAACTGCATCATCTGGGGTTGTCCCTCCGCTGGTGGCATCTGAGGTGGAAACGGTGGAGGTGGTGGAAGAGGTACCTCCGGCTGTCTCCTTGGTGTCTCCTCGGGTGCCGGTCTCTCGTACTGCGGCATCGGTGTCGCCCTCGAGGTCTGCCCCTCGAAGTACTGCCTCGGAATCGCCTGCGATGTCTGGCCCTCTGGCTGCTGCGTCCCTTCGTCGGGAGAGACCTGATGCCAGTGCATCATCGGGTCCTGAGGGATCACCTGTGCCTCGGGCTGTGGCAGCTCTCTAGGTGGTCCCTGAGTCGTATCCTCCCTCTGTGCTGCAGGTGGCACTATGATACCAAGTATCTCAGGTCGGCTACGAAGGTTCATCTCGCTGTAAGAGATAGAATGATATTAAAAGAGTATAGGATCAATCAAACATGATGCAGATATTTAAAAGTACGGAAGAGTTTCAAAGGCGTAATCAAGTGGATGAGACTTAGTAATTTCTATCCTATTGCAGGCTCGTTGGGCACGTTACCATACCACAAGCGATAACATTTGATGTTGAAGACCTGTATGGGCCACCACTAAAATCATGTCACGCCCCAGTCCCAAAATATATGGAACCAGGCCACGTGGCATTAGCCAGCTGACACGTCTCCGAGGATATCCCAATTTAATGGATCCTGGCGAAGCGTGCTACGCTGTCTTAAATCTAACAAGTCTAATATCAACAACAGGCAATGTCTAATCTCATCCACAGATAACAAGTAAATACTGAAATGAAAGACTGGAATAAGAAACATAGTCGACTGACATAGTACAACTGAAATATGTCTGGTGGGAACAAACTGTCACGCCCCAGTCCCAAAATACTGCGAGGTCGGACGCGTGGCAATGGCCAGCAGCACACACCGATGGACAAACCCGATTTAATGGATCCATCAGGGCATGCTTAAGCTGTAATTCAACAATAAGTAGGTCCAATGATATAAGTCACAGTCTATACTAATCTCATCCACAACAAATAATCACAGATCAAATGACAGAAATGAAATAAATAAATAACTAACAAGTCTCAATAAAAGTGTCACGGAGAACAATCCGAGAACAAGTCTGATACATCAATGAAATAGACTGGAAATGAAATAAAATAACTAGAACGAAAATAAATGAGTATCTCAAGACAATACTCAGGAGAAGTCCTCTGGTATGATTGCGTCCTCTGATCCTGGTACTGCTCCAATCTAGGCACCTGCTTCTGCTCCTGCTAATGCTCCTGTACTGTATAACTCTGGGTAGATCTCGTCTACAAATTCTGGGGACATAATCCGGATCCAGGTCCTCAGGGGACATAGCAAGGTACAAAATAACTCAAGCCAAATAATGCAGTGCAGGGAATAAATGAATGAATATAAGTAAAATATGTAACCATCTGTGAGAAATATAAGAGAGAACATCACTGGTACTCAGGCTGAAACTACTACAAGCTTTGTGTCGGGGAGCCGGTAGCAGGAATATCATGTGGGTTGTCAAGCTCAACGGGAGACTACGACAACGGCATAATATAATCAACCTGTAGCATGTGTGTCTCTCCAGCAATAGATGAAACAATAGGGTAAATATATAACCAGCTAAGGAATATGCAAGATGAGAGCAGCACTAGAACTCAGGC
The DNA here is from genome assembly GCA_036927795.1 of Iris macrosiphon. Taxonomy (NCBI): domain Eukaryota; kingdom Viridiplantae; phylum Streptophyta; class Magnoliopsida; order Asparagales; family Iridaceae; genus Iris; species Iris macrosiphon. The sequence continues at coordinate 8,575,291 of JAYESA010000007.1, forward strand.
TGAACCCACCACTAGCTCTGTGTCGGGGAGCCGGTAGCAGGGATATCATGTGGGTTGTCAAGCTCAACGAGAGACTGCGACAACGGCATAATATAATCAACCTGTAGTATGTGTGTCTCTCTCCCCCCCAATGTAATCATACGTCTCATGTCCACGATGCCTCATATCCATGTCATGCATAATCATATCTAATGCACAAGTCATATAATGTCTAGGAATATAATATCAATGTCAAGTCCTGTATCCTATACAGAATCACCATGAATATCTCAAGAAGATCCTGTCTCATGAATAGTGTCAAGTATCGTGGGTCATATGTACTTGATAAGACAAGTACGAAAATGTAAAGGGGTCACGAATGTCCATCTCTAGATGACAATACACAACACCGCGTACGGTGTTGGCACCCGACTATAATCGGACGCTAAGTATGTCACACGGTCCTAGGTTAAGCACGCACAGCAATATAATGAAACAAGAAAAATATGTAACAATACTGCAGAGTTTGGCAAGGTACACTTGCCTGTGGTCCGGGCTCCAACTGTAGCTCTGGTCTCAGTGTGATCTGCAGGTACTCCTCCGGTTGCTGAAATAAACATTACCATTAGATTCAGAAAATATCAAATAGCTAAGAACGCCTGTCCTTGAGTCCAATTTGGACACAAGGGCAAAAATGACACTTTCGGGCCAAGGCGGGGTCCACATGTGGGCCACTTTGCACCGAAAAGTGTGTCAGGGTCAAAGGTCTCCAAATCTATCAAACTTAGTGTCTACAAGTCAGGAACGATGATACGATCCCAACGGAACTTCCAGAATTGGATTCCGATGAGCCGATCACAAAATCGCCCGTCAAGTGGAGCCTGTGGGGCCCACGATACGCGATTCTGTCAACGTTCCCAGAATTGGACCAAATTGGGTCACAGGACCAGCGTATTTCTACGAGTCCGATGGCACAAGTTTCGTCTCGATCCGACGTGTGTACACAAAGTTACAGCGTGTTCCAGAAAGGACGGATACGGGACGGTGTCCGCGGATACGAGTTGATTCCGGTGTGCACGCACATCCGAATCGACTTTTGCGAAATCTCACACGTCCGTATCAACGACGCGGACGTTTCGGTAAAGACCGCGAGCGACCAAGTCATCCCGTTTGGCGGGGCGTACTCAGTTCCGGGGTGAAACAGGGCATTAATTTTCCTGTTTTTGGATCGCGGTTTGCGATCACCACAGGGCGCGATGCACCGAGTGGGTTGCAAGGGCACAGAGAGGGTTACACAGTCTACGCGACGCAACTGACGGAATCAAAAATGGGACAGCGAGGAGAGAGATAATGATACCTGAACAGGGCTCCGGAAGCTGAATTTCTCCGTGTCCGTGTCGTGTCCAAGTCCTGTGTCCACGGTGCTTCTAGGGTCTGTTGTGTCCACGGCTAGGGTTTGCCGTGTCCGGGCTAGGTCAGCGGGTCGGGATCGGTTTGAACAGGAAGTCGGAGATGAACGGAGGTGGTGGCCGGAGGTTGCAGCTCCGGTGGGGGTCAACGTGGTGGAGGCTGTTGTAGCGTCGAGGTACAGCGGGGTCTGGACGGAAGTCGGCGAGGCTGCGCTGGGCTGGGCGGAGGCTCTGCGGGTGTCTGGAGGCGGTGGCGGAGTCGTTTGGGGACGGCGGCTGGGTGGTTTAGTGTTCAGGGGTCGGTGGCGGCTGAGGAGGGAGGTGGTGACGGATCGAGGGGGTCGGTGGTCGAGAGGGTACGGGGAAGAACTGGAGCTGGCCGGAGTCGGGGTGAGCTCGATCGTAGGGTGGAGGAGATAGGTGGCCAGGCGGAGGAGATAGCTTCGAACGGAGGAGCCGGGCGACTGCGGGGCTGGTCGAGGCGGAGATGGGAAGCCGGGTGGAGGAGTTCGAGGGATGGTGCTGTGCTGAGGCGGAGTGAAGGAGAGGAAGGTCAGGGAGTTAGGGTTTCGGCTAGGGCGGCGACTGGAGGATGGCCGGAGATCCACCGGAGGGGTGGCGGAGGAAGCGGCTGGGCTTGGGGCGGCTTAGGGTTAGGGTTAGGTTAGGATTAGGGATTTTTAGTACTTAGGGATTTGTTTCTTTTTTTCTTTTCTTTTTGTTTGTGGAGAAAACTCGGAAAAGTATGTATTTATACATACAAAAATTGGACTAGGGTTTGACCTAGGATTGGGCTGGGTCAATGCTCCTTGGGCTTGGCTTCGGCTCTCATGGGGATGTCGGGCGTTGGCACGGATTTAATTCGGTTTAATCCTACATGGGTCTTCAGGACTTTAAACGGGTTTCCGGAGTCCAATAAATTCGCAGAAAATCACCCTAGGTCCGGTTTTTCATTTTATACCATAAAATATTATTTTCATAATATTTTAATATGAATTAACCGAAATTAAAAATCATTAATCTGCCAAAGGCCTAGGTTTAATTTACAGAAAAATCCCGAAAAATCCAAATTAATATTTCTGAAAATCAGGGGGCTTACAATCTACCAAACTTATAAAAATTTCGTCCTCGAAATTAAAATATGGTAGGGTTCTCTCTATCCAATCTCACTTGATTACAGTCTAAAGGATTCCTCTCAAGTGAACTTTGCGGTCTCTACCCAACTTAGAATTTACCCATCTATCATCTAAGGCTATACATCTAATAAAGCTATGTCCCAACTTATTTAATCATGTTATTGAATCCTCAAGTCTTTAACACCAAACATATCACCTATGACATGTCCTTAATCATATATAAAAGGGTCATCAACAATGTGACCGGCCTGTGGGGTATATCTAGTACTGTCCATATATCAACTTATACCAAGCACGAGGTTTCGTCCTTCCGAAATAAGGGAAGACGAAGATCAATAATAAGGAGTTCAAGGGTGAGGTAATAGAATAGAAGTATCAGGATCAAGGCGTTTAACGAATTCAAATGGGATTTATCAAGACAATTGTGGATTAAAATCTTATTCTGGTAATTCTTTGTTCGCATGCTCGTATTAGTACAGTTATGTAACTGATACGATATGCTCAGACATATCTAGAGGGCAAGTATACTAGTCATCTATACATCTCAATCCACGTAAAGTAGTCGTACGAAGTGCGAACCAAAATGCACTAAGGTTGATCAGACCGTAATACACTGATTCTGAATAGACAATTGTATTAGTGTGTCGACCCAATAATACAGATGTCATGAACAAGCTCGATAAAGAATAAGCTTGCAAAACTAGGCTATAGAATAGCAGCATAAGTCAAGTTAGTACCACAATTATAAGTACGCTAGATGATGATGAAAGGAGGTACAACTTAACTCAAGTTCACAAAACAACCCAAAATAAGCACAAAAATAAAAGACTCTATAATCTCTACAGTTATCAATTATAAGCAAGTTCAAAATTACTAGGTTAAGGCCAGGTCACGAACCAACAGGCATAAACTAAAGCGAATACTAGAAACAGAAAACGATAAAAACTTACGCCAATTAGCTACTCCATGAGTCTGCGCGTCTTCCACAGTCATAGCCAGGGCTTGTCCGCGTCTTCGTAGTCGATTCCTCTGCTGCTACTGGGCTTGCTGAAAAAGTGCTGCTTGTGGTATCAAAGGTGGCCTCGGCTGATACCCTCCTGGAGCTGGTGGCAGGACTCCTTCAACTTCCGTTGGCGGTGCTCCCACTGCTGGATGGACTTGCCTTGGTACTGGTAACGCTTGTTGGTTAACCACTGGTGCTCTCTCTCGACGCTCAGGGCATTCTCTTAATAAATACTGACTGGATCCGCAAGCTAAACATAATCTTCTTTTTCATCTGCACTCGTTCTCTATATGGCCTCGCTTGTGACAATATGGACAGACTGGTATTGCCTATGGAGATGCTTCTGGTGGCTGGTGCATGTGAGGTCTTTTTGTAGCTTCTTCCTGTGGTGCTCCTGTAGCGCCCCGTTCCCCCGGTGCGGGAAGCGCGGCTAAGAAACACAGACGGTATCGTTCGATCGGGATAGATTGAATTAAGAACTCGTCCTCGTTATGGATTTGTTTCTTCGGAATCGATTCCCATATTCAGTGGACTGCGCCCCAAGGATCGGCTTAGCGGCAGAGTCAGGAGGGACCTCTCCGCTGCTATCTTTTATTGCCTCGGTTTTCGATGTCGCTTGTTGCTTTCGTGCTTTGAGTTGGTTTTGGGATTTGCTTGTTTTCCTTGAACGGTTTCGATGGTTTTCATTGTTTTCGTTCATTGACTTGCACTTCTATTCCGAGAATGGAAAGAGAGGAAGAAGTATTAATCGAGCTGTTCGTGTGCAGGTGAACGAGCAGTAGGCGGCTTGCGAGCGGAGTCGTGAAGCGCCTCTTTCCTTCTTCTTTCCAAAATCTAAGTGAGTGGCTACCAACCCGATTAGCTAGCCCTGCTTCCAAGCTTCACTCCTTGCCCCGATCAAACGATACCAAGTAAAATAAAAGAAACCAAGATAAAAGAGAATAGACTTGGTTAATACTGCTTGTCAATCAAACTGTGAACGGTTACTTACTTGCATGCGTGTTCGCTCGGAAATATTTATCATATGCATAATACAAGTTAGAATGCATGCTCTTCTTTAAATTATGCTATGAACATAACTCATCCTGAATGCAATAATCTGATAGGGAGACTATGCCAAAGTAGCTCTCCTCCTGTTACTGTCCCGTACCTGTTATTGTCCTGATTTGCCTCAACTGCTAACTTAGTGTATATGTTGATCACGGACAACTTGTGCACAAGGCTCTTAGTTCCTGCGGACGGTCGCTGGGGCACTGGCACCTGTAGTGCCTCAAATCCCGATCCGACCGGGATGTGCACTACGTAATTGGGCTTGTGGCTAGTCTGTCTGAGTCGTAGCTTAGAACTTCGGCATCTTCTTGCCACGGACAAAATGCGATGATCCTTTCCAACTCATGGAAAGGCCTCTATTGAAACGAGTCCAATAGTTTTCGTGTTTGGTTGCTTGGTTTTCTTGATTGCCGCTTTGGGATTTGATTTGGTGTTGCTTTCGATTTGCTTGGTTTTCGCTGCTGGTTTTATCGTTTAGAGCTTTGATTCTTGGGGAGTTCGGCAAGGAAGGATAGGCAGGATTCTAATTGGTGCTCGTGCTGTACAGGTCCGCGTAACTGACGTTTGATCGTCGCTAGGCGGGAATCTTTGTTTCAGCTACCTTTTCCTTAACCAGTGAGTGGTTTGGACCCTTCTTTCCTACTTCTTCACGCCAACATCTTTAATGTTTCAAACGTTCACTCGATGATGCCCGGTTGGACGCCTAGAAAATCCTTGCCACAATGCATGCCAGCCACTAAGAAAGGAACAGGGGATTTTGTAGACTAATATTTCTATATGCTTGCACACCTTATAACTGAGTTTGTTTATAAAGGGAATTGTTTGTTGGTGGCGGCCTAGTGCCTCGGACGGAGTTTGGACCTATGGGATATCAAAATCGGAACACCGCGTTGAGAAAATATGAACTGTTGCATGAGATATATATTGCTGCTTAACTTCTTTTTGTTTCAATCGATGCATTGTATGATATATGAATTGTTCATGTATTTGCATGGTCTGGGACAACTTGTGCACAAGGTTTGGCATTTCCTCGAAACGGCTTTCCGGGGCACTGGAACCGTATCGATCCGGAGGGAAATATTTGATTCGTGCTCGTCACGATGCATTGCGGGACCTCCAGCAAGGCTTGCTACCCGGGCTGATAGGGCACGCCGCTAATGCTTGAATATGTCCCTAAGGTGTCGATCACACCAATGACCGCATAGACTAGAACACATGCTAATTTATTGTCTTGTGCAGATGGTAAGTATACTTGTGTTTCGTTGCAGGGAAGGCGTGCATCAGTTGAGTAAGCAATCGATGCACTGGTTGGATTCGATATTATTTTCATTCCTATCAAAACATGCAACTGATATGAATTGAATTCACTTGCCTCTTTATAGAAGTCATCTTAATGCATGCTCGCCCCTAATAAGCTAGTGTCGATTTAGTCGAGTGGGTTCATCCCGCTCACCAGTACAAGTTGAGTACTGACCCACGTTGTGGGCAACTATTTCAGGCACTCAGACGGTGCAACGCTAGTGGATAGACGAGGAGGCGTTAGGAGCACCTCTATTTTGAAGTATAGTTGGAGTCAGATCATTTTGGAGGCTTGGACTTCAACCTATACAAGGGCGTAATGTATGAACGACGTGGACTATCTGATGGAGCGCGCCCTGCCTTTTGAGTTTATCTTTTGTAATGCAAATCAAGTAGCCGAGAGGCGCATCAATGTAAACTCTATGTAAATTACTCTGAATTATCAATGAAAAAGCATGTTTCTTCCTGCACTGTGTTCAAATCTCTGTGAATGTGTTTTATAAATTGTGTTTCAAAATGAGTTCCTATAACTGCAAGTTCTTGCCTTGTACGAGCGCAACTCCAGGCTCGTACGGCATCACGCCCCAAGCGAGGACGAATCGGTTCCGTAAAGGATCAAGCGAGGACGACCGACCCTTTCGGGATCGGGGCGTGACAGCACCGATCCGATCCGGGCGGGAACTCTCCTGTTTAGTCATCCTGTGCAAGGACGGAATGGCGTGCAGCACTCCCGTGCTCTCGCTGCATACCATCCTCGTCAGTGACTAAAATTGGTCCAATATGGCATCCAGCCAATGATCCCCTGTATATTTAAACTTGTTGCATACTAACTTGTGTCTTCGTGGCAGGAAAGGCTTGGTAAGTATTGTGCAGGTAATTCAGACGGTCAAGTAAAATCCACCGAACGGTGGCACATTCATTTTCAGAAAATTCAATATGCTGCTTACTTGTAAATGAACTAAGGCAAGATAGAAACCCACAAAAATATGCATGCTTCACTAAACAACGTGTTGATTGGTATAGTTCGACTAGCTCGCCTTCACCAGCATGTTTCGATATGCTGACCCTCGAAGAAACAGGTTCTCCGCACCAAGGCTAACCGAGCGAGGAGCCAAAGTCGTCTTTCCGATCCAGTCCAGCTGTTGGCGCATCTTCACCGCGCCCCTGAAGCCTTTTGAAGTCCGAAGCTGCAACTCTTCATACACAAATGCAGCTCCGTGGCAAAGCTATCCTCCAGCCTGGAGGTCTTTATCATTTTGAGTATATAAAAGGATGTAATGTACAGGACTGCTATCTCATTTTGAGTCAACCCTTTTGTAAGCCGTTCGGCATATTAGCTGACTCGTTCAGGAGTTTGTAATAGATGTTCATTATCAATAAAGAGAACTTTTCTATGTTTCAAATCTGTGTTTCAATTTATCTGCGTACTCTGAATATGTGCTTGCTATGCAAATCATTAAAGCCTTGTGCGGGCGCAACTCCAGGCCCGCACGGCGGTCACGATTCGGGGGACGCTTCAAGTGATTCTACGGAATTGGGTCGTGACATAGTGGTATCAGAGCACAGATTCAAAGTTCCTTAGACTTCGTGCTGGAAAAGTTCCTTTAACGATCAAATTCCTGTACGAACTCTTGAACTCGCTAGGCCAAAATGAGATACGTTCATGCAATAAGTCCATAATACATTATGATCCTAATATAATTTACCTTCTTTTGAAGGAATGGATCCAGCACAATCTGCAGCGCAACCACTGAACGAAACACAAGAAAGCAGTTCGGGTACTTCGGGAAGCTCTCGGAGCCAACGAGACATGTCTCAAGTCGACCCGCTTGAGCGGGTAATGCAAATGTTAGAATCGCAACGACAACGAGACGATGCTCGCCAAGCCAAGCTCGAGAGTAATCTAGAGACCCGATTCTCAGTCCAACAAAAGCAAGTAGATGCCCTGCAACAGATCGTTCAGACTTTGGCTGCCAATCATTCCGCCGCAACAGCAACGACTCCGGTGGAACAGCCCGTGCTTGAAGTGGAGACGCCTCAAATTCCAAGGCCGAGGGACGTGACTGCCTTCAACTTGGGCCATTTCAAGAAAGTCTGCAACACCCCATTCAACGGGACTGAGGACCCAGTGGTAGCTCTAGATTGGCTAGCCGAGCTCGAAGATCACTTCACTCTGCTAGAGGTCCCCGAAGATAAGCGCGTCGCCTGCGCGCAACTACAGCTCTGCCTCAACGCACACGATTGGTGGGACGTGCATCGACGATCTCTCCAATTTGATCACGGAGAGGAGGCGATCTCGTGGACGACCTTTCGTGCCGCGTTCGAAGAGGAGTTTATACCCCCTCCAGTACAACGTCAAATGGAGAATAATTTCGTGCAACTGAGGCAGGGCAGTTTGACTGTGAAGCAGTACTCCGTCGAATTCAACCGACTCTCCAAATTCGCTAGGGCCTATTTACCTGATGCAGCGAGTCGAGCCAGAAGGTTTGAAGGTGGACTACGCCCTGCCATCCATTCGTACGTAGTCAATAATCAGTACGGAATAATGCGTGAAGTCATGAATCACGCCCTATCCCTCGAACCGCAGTATCCTCACGTTTCCATCGGCGTTGTGCATACCTACAATCACAAACGCCAAGGCAACGAGGGAGGAAACAACGCTGCAAAGCGTCACAATGACGGCGGGAAGCAGAAGGCAAATCCCAACCAAACATGTAACTTCTGTAGGAAGCCAGGGCACCTGTTCAAGGATTATCGAAAGCGACTCGGGAATTGCCTCCGTTGTGGTGATCCAACCCATCGGGTGGATGCTTGTCCTGTCCCGGATCGCCGCCCTCGACATAATGCTCCCTAACGGTAGGCCCTATTCCTAAGTTTCGGGACGAAACTTCCAATTGGTTGGGTAGGATGTAGCGCCCCGTTTCCCCGGTGCGGGGAGCGCGGCTAAGAAACACAGACGGTATCGTTCGATCGGGATAGATTGAATTAAGAACTCGTCCTCGTTATGGATTTGTTTCTTCGGAATCGATTCCCATATTCAGTGGACTGCGCCCCAAGGATCGGCTTAGCGACAGAGTCAGGAGGGACCTCTCCGCTGCTATCTTTTATTGCCTCGGTTTTCGATGTCGCTTGTTGCTTTCGTGCTTTGAGTTGGTTTTGGGATTTGCTTGTTTTTCTTGAACGGTTTCGATGGTTTTCATTATTTTCGTTCATTGACTTGCACTTCTATTCCGAGAATGGAAAGAGAGGAAGAAGTATTAATCGAGCTGTTCGTGTGCAGGTGAACGAGCAGTAGGCGGCTTGCGAGCGGAGTCGTGAAGCGCCTCTTTCCTTCTTCTTTCCAAAATCTAAGTGAGTGGCTACCAACCCGATTAGCTAGCCCTGCTTCCAAGCTTCACTCCTTGCCCCGATCAAACGATACCAAGTAAAATAAAAGAAACCAAGATAAAAAAGAATAGACTTGGTTAATACTGCTTGTCAATCAAACTATGAACGGTTACTTACTTGCATGCGTGTTCGCTCGAAAATATTTATCATATGCATAATATAAGTTAGAATGTATGCTCTTCTTTAAATTATGCTATGAACATAACTCATCCTGAATGCAATAATCTGATAGGGAGACTATGCCAAAGTAGCTCTCCTCCTGTTACTGTCCCGTACCTGTTATTGCCCTGATTTGCCTCAACTGCTAACTTAGTGTATATGTTGATCACGGACAACTTGTGCACAAGGCCCTTAGTTTCTGCGGACGGTCGCTGGGGCACTGGCACCGATCCGATCCGGGCGGGAACTCTCCTGTTTAGTCATCCTGTGCAAGGACGGAATGGCGTGCAGCACTCCCGTGCTCTCGCTGCATACCATCCTCGTCAGTGACTAAAATTGGTCCAATATGGCATCCAGCCAGTGATCCCCTGTATATTTAAACTTGTTGCATACTAACTTGTGTCTTCGTGGCAGGGAAGGCATAGTAAGTATTGTGCAGGTAATTCAGACGGTCAGGTAAAATCCACCGAACGGTGGCACGTTCATTTTCAGTAAATTCAATATGCTGCTTACTTGTAAATGAACTAAGGCAAGATAGAAACCCACAAAAATATGCATGCTTCACTAAACAACGTGTTGATTGGTATAGTTCGGCTAGCTCGCCTTCACCAGCATGTTTCGATATGCTGACCCTCGAAGAAACAGGTTCTCCGCACCAAGGCGAATCGAGCGAGGAGCCGAAGTCGTCTTCCCGATCCAGTCCAGCTGTTGGCGCATCTTCACCGTGCCCCTGAAGCCTTTTGAAGTCCGAAGCTGCAACTCTTCATACACAAATGCAGCTCCGTGGCAAAGCTATCCTCCAGCCTGGAGGTCTTTATCATTTTGAGTATATAAAAGGATGTAATATACAGGACTGCTATCTCATTTTGAGTCAACCCTTTTGTAAGCCGTTCGGCATATTAGCTGACTCGTTCAGGAGTTTGTAATAGATGTTCATTATCAATAAAGAGAACTTTTCTATGTTTCAAATCTGTGTTTCAATTTATCTGCGTACTCTGAATATGTGCTTGCTATGCAAATCATTAAAGCCTTGTGCGGGCGCAACTCCAGGCCCGCACGGCGGTCACGATTCGGGGGACGCCTCAAGTGATTCTACGAAATTGGGTCATGACAGCTCCGGCTGGTGCTGATGTGGACGACTGCTTTAGACTGGTCTCTCTCCTGATGATACGCTCCGTGCGTCGGGCTGCAGCAAGAACGTCTGAGTAAGAAGTAGGTGCGACGGATCCGATCAATTTCTGTAGCTCAATGTTTAGTCCGTCGAAGAACTTCTCGGCCTTCTCTTCTTCTGTCGGGATCAGGGTTGGGGCAAAGCGACTTAGACGAATAAATTCTGCGTTGTATTCTTCCACTGTCAGATTGTCTTGAGTGAGGCTATTGAACTTATCGCGAAGTTCTGATCGAGCGATGGCTGGTATGTACATCTCCTGAAAAAGTCTAGAGAACTCTTCCCAAGTGACTCGGTCTGGTCCGAGCCGTGTCTCCTCAGATAGCCACCAGTGATGGGCATTATCCGTCAACTGCATTCTGACGGCAGTCATCCAACGTTCCTTTGGAAGCTCAGCTGCTTCTAATTGATGTTGGGTGTTGGTGAGCCACTCATGAACTTATGTGGGCTCCTCTTTGCCTGAGAAGGTACGGGGCTTCAGCTGACGAAAATCAGAAATAGAGCCCGTCGTGCTGGTAAATCTGCCTGCTCTAGTGCGATTGCTAGGCTGCAAATCAAAGCCTCTTGTTGAGCTTGCATTATTGCATAGATCATTTGAAACATCTGTTGTCCGTCTATGGCCTTCCCTTGTGGAAGGGTAGGCATCAGTGGAGCAAACTGCGTCGATGGTGGAACGTCGTCTTGCTGGATTCTCGTGGCAGGCCGACTTGCTTGATTGTGTTGTTGAGCTGTTTGACCTTCTTCTACTGGTGTTACTTCCTCTTCATTGGTTACCAAAATATCCCGTGGTGATCTTGCAGGAGTCTCGTCGTTTGTTCTTGAGTCCATAACTCTGTAACCAAAATAAACAATAAGAGGCGCTCAGGAATCAAGGCAGGATGCAAGTCAAGAATTTAATTCGAATCCGATATAGATATCAAAAACGTTTCAAGCAAGTGGATGAGATCCTAAAAACTTATCCTATTCTTTCTGCAGGCTTGCTCGGTCCCTAAGTTGAAACCGAACAATTTAGTCGTTGACCTGCATGGGCCACCACAAAAACCATGTCACGCCCCAGTCCCAAAATACCGCGGGACCGGACGCGTGGCAATGGCCAGCAGCACACACCGATGGACAAACCCAATTTAATAGATCCATCAGGACATGCTTAAGCTGTAATTCAACAATAAGTAGGTCCAATGATATAAGTCACAGTCTATACTAATCTCATCCACAACAAATAATCACAGATCAAATGACAGAAATGAAATAAATAAATAGATAACAAGTCTCAATAAAAGTGTCACGGAGAACAATCCGAGAACAAGTCTGATACATCAATGAAATAGACTGGAAATGAAATAAAATAACTAGAACGGAAATAAATGAGTATCTCAAGACAATACTCAGGAGAAGTCCTCTGGTACGATCGCGTCCTCTGATCCTGGTACTGCTCCAATCTAGGCACCTGCTTCTGCTCCTGCTAATGCTCCTGTACTGTATAACTCTGGGTAGATCTCGTCTACAAATCATGGGGACATAATCCGGATCCAGGTCCTCAGGGGACATAGCAAGGTACAAAATAACTTAAGCCAAATAATGCAGTGCAGGAAATAAATGAATGAATATAAGTAAAATATGTAACCATCTGTGTGAAATGCAAGAGAGAACATCACTGGTACTCAGGCTGAAACTACTACAAGCTTTGTGTCGGGGAGCCGGTAGCAGGGATATCATGTGGGTTGTCAAGCTCAACGGGAGACTGCGACAACGGCATAATATAATCAACCTGTAGCATGTGTGTCTCTCCAGCAATAGATGAAACAATAGGGTAAATATATAACCAGCTAAGGAATATGCAAGATGAGAGCAGCACTAGAACTCAGGCTGAACCCACCACTAGCTCTGTGTCGGGGAGCCGGTAGCAGGGATATCATGTGGGTTATCAAGCTCAATGGGAGACTGCGACAACGGCATTATATAATCAACCTGTAGTATGTGTGTCTCTCCCCCCCCCAATGTAATCATACGTCTCATGTCCATGATGCCTCATGTCCATGTCACGCATAATCATATCTAATGCACAAGTCATATAATGTCTAGGAATATAATATCAATGTCAAGTCCTGTATCCTATACAGAATCACCATGAATATCTCAGGAAGATCATGTCTCAAGAATAGTGTCAAGTGTCCTGGGTCATATGTACTTGATAAGACAAGTACGAAAATGTAAAGGGGTCACGAATGTCCATCTCTAGATGACAATACACAATACCGCGTACGGTGTTGGCACCCGACAATAATCGGACGCTAAGTACGTCACACGGTCCTAGGTTAAGCATGCACAGCAATATAATGGAACAAGAAAAATATGTAACAATACTGCAGAGTTTGGCAAGGTACACTTGCCTGTGGTCCTGGCTCCAACTGTAGCTCTGGTCTCAGTGTGATCTGCAGGTACTCCTCCGGTTGCTGAAATAAACATTACCATTAGATTCAGAAAATATCAAATAACTAAGAACGCCTGTCCTTGAGTCTAATTTGGACACAAGGGCAAAAATAACACTTTCGGGCCAAGGCGGGGTCCACATGTGGGCCACTTTGCACCGAAAAGCGTGTCAGGATCAAAGGTCTCCAAATCTGTCAAACTTAGTGTCTACAAGTCAGGAACGATGATACGATCCCAACGGAACTTCCAGAATTAGATTCCGATGAGCCGATCATAAAATCGCCCGTCAAGTGGAGCCTGTGGGGCCCACGATACGCGATTCTGTCAACGTTCCCAGAATCAGACCAAACTTGGGTTACAGGACCAGCGTATTGCTACGAGTCCGATGGCGTAAGTTTTGTCTTGATTCGACGTGTGTACACAAAGTTACAGCGTATTCCAGAAAGGACGGATACGGGACGGTGTCCGCGGATACGCGTTGATTCCGGTGTGCACGCACATCCGAATCGACTTCTGCGAAATCCCACACGTCTGTATCAACGACGCGCACATTTCGGTAAAGACCGCGAGCGACCAAGTCGTCCCGTTTGGCGGGGCGTACTCAGTTCCGGGGTGAAACAGGCCGTTGGTTTTCCTGTTTTTGGATCGCGGTTTGCGATCACCACAGGGCGCGATGCACCGAGCGGGTTGCACGGGCACCGAGAGGGTTACACAGTCTGTGCGACGCAACTGACGGAATCGAAAATGGGGCAGCGAGGAGAGAGATAATGATACCTGAATAGGGCTCCGGAAGCTGAATTTCTCCGTGTCCGTGTCGTGTCCGAGTCCTGTGTCCACGGTGCTTCTAGGGTCTGTTGTGTCCACGGCTAGGGTTTGCCGTGTCCGGGCTAGGTCAGCGGGTCGGGATCGGTTTGAACAGGAAGTCAGAGATGAACGGAGGTGGTGGCCGGAGGTTGCAGCTCCGGTGGGGGTCAACGTGGTGGAGGCTGTTGTAGCGTCGAGGTGCAGCGGGGTCTGGACGGAAGTCGGCGAGGCTGCGCTGGGCTGGGCGGAGGCTCTGTGGGTGTCTGGAGGCGGTGGCGGAGTCGTTTGGGGACGGCGGCTGGGTGGTTTAGTGTTCAGGGGTCGGTGGCGGCTGAGGAGGGAGGTGGTGACGGATCGAGGGGGTCGGTGGTCGAGAGGGTACGGGGAAGAACTGGAGCTGGCCGGAGTCGGGGTGAGCTCGATCGTAGGGTGGAGGAGATAGGTGGCCAGGCGGAGGAGATAGCTTCGAGCGGAGGAGCCGGGCGACTGCGGGGCTGGTCGAGGCAGAGATGGGAAGCCGGGTGGAGGAGTTCGAGGGATGGTGTTGTACTGAGGCGGAGTGAAGGAGAGGGAGGTCGGGGAGTTAGGGTTTCGGCTAGGGCGACGACTGGAGGATGGCCGGAGATCCACCGGAGGGGTGGCGGAGGAAGCAGCTGGGCTTGGGGCGGCTTAGGGTTAGGGTTAGGGTTAGGTTAGGATTAGGGATTTTTAGTACTTAGGGATTTGTTTCTTTTTTTCTTTTCTTTTTGTTTGTGGAGAAAACTCGAAAAAGTATGTATTTATACATACAGAAATTGGACTAGGGTTTGACCTAGGATTGGGCTGGGTCAATGCTCCTTGGGCTTGGCTTCGGCTCTCATGGGGATGTCGGGCGTTGGCACGGATTTAATTCGGTTTAATCCTACATGGGTCTTCAGGGCTTTAAACGGGTTTCCGGAGTCCAATAAATTCGCAAAAAATCACCCTAGGTCCGGTTTTTCATTTTACACCATAAAATATTATTTTCATAATATTTTAATATGAATTAACCGAAATTAAAAATCATTAATCTGCCAAAGGCCTAGGTTTAATTTACAGAAAATTCCCGAAAAATCCAAATTAATATTTCTGAAAATCAGGGGGCTTACAATCTACCCAACTTATAAAAATTTCGTCCTCAAAATTAAAATATGGTAGGGTTCTCTCTATCCAATCTCACTTGATTACAGTCTAAAGGATTCCTCTCAAGTGAACTTTGCGGTCTCTACCCAACTTAGAATTTATCCATCTATCATCTAAGGCTATACATCTAATAAAGCTATGCCCCAACTTATTTAATCATGTTATTGAATCCTCAAGTCTTTAACACCAAACATATCACCTATGACATGCCCTTAATCATATATAAAAGGGTCATCAACAATACGACCGGCCTGTGGGGTATATCTAGTACTGTCCATATATCAACTTATACCAAGCACGAGGTTTCGTCCTTCCGAAATAAGGGAAGACGAAGATCAATAATAAGGAGTTCAAGGGTGAGGTAATAGAATAGAAGTATCAGGATCAAGGCGTTTAACGAATTTAAATGGGATTTGTCAAGACAATTGTGGATTAAAATCCTATTCTGGTAATTCTTCGTTCGCATGCTCGTATTAGTACAGTTATGTAACCGATACGATATGCTCAGACATATCTAGAGGGCAAGTATACTAGTCATCTATACATCTCAATCCACGTAAAGTAGTCGTGCGAAGTGCGAACCAAAATGCACTAAGGTTGATCAGACCGTAATACACTGATTCTGAATAGACAATTGTATTAGTGTGTCGATCCAATAATACAGATGTCATGAACAAGCTCGATAAAGAATAAGCTTGCAAAACTAGGCTATAGAATAGCAGCATAAGTCAAGTTAGTACCACAATTATAAGTACGCTAGATGATGATGAAAGGAGGTACAACTTAACTCAAGTTCACAAAACAACCCAAAATAAGCACAAAAACAAAAGACTCTATAATCTCTACAGTTATCAATTATAAGCAAGTTCAAAATTACTAGGTTAAGGCCAGGTCACGAACCAACAGGCATAAACTAAAGCGAATACTAGAAACAGAAAACGATAAAAACTTACGCGCATTAGTTACTCCATGAGTCTGCGCGTCTTCCACAGTCATAGCCAGAGACCCGCGGCGCCGTTCCCCCGCCCGCTCCGGTGCGGCGCCGCCTCCGGCCGGCGCCGTCGGCTCCACCCCGGCCTCCCTTCCTCCACCACTTCCCCTCAGCAGCCCTAACCCTAACCCTAGGTGAACGACCGGACACTTCGTGTCGACGCGGACACGGAGGAAATTCGATTTCCGGAGCCCTGTTCAGGTACCCGTTTCTCTCTGCTTGTTTACCCGTTTTCGATTCCGTCTGTTGCATCGCGAACCCTGCGTGACCCTCTCGGTGTCCGTGCAACCCGCTCGGTGCATCGCGTCCTGTGGCGATCGCGAACCGCGATCCAAAAACAGGAAAAACAATACCCTGTTTCACCCCGGAACTGAGTACGCCCCGCCAAACGGGACGACTTGGTCGCACGTGGTCTTCACCGATACGTGTGCGCCGTTGATACGGATATACGGGATTTCGCAGAAGTTGATTTGGATGTGCGTGCACACCGGAATCAACGCGTATCCGCGGACACCATCCCGTATCCGTCAATTCTGGAACGCGGCGTAACTTTGTGTACACACGTCGGATCGAAACAAAACTTGCGCCATCGGACTCGTAGCAATACGCTGGTCCTGTGACCCAAGTTTGGTTCGCTTCTGAGAACGTTGACAAAATCGCGTATCGTGGGCCCCACATGCTCTACTCGACGGACGATTTTGTGACCGGCTCATCGGAATCCAATTTTGGAAGTTCCGTTGGGTTCGTATCATCGTTCTGGACCTGTTGACACTAAGTTTGATAAAATTGGAGACCTTTGTCCCTGACACGTTTTCGGTGCGAAGCGGGCCACATATGGGTCCCGTTTTGACCCGAAATTGTCATTTTTGCCCTTGTCTCCAAATTGGACTCAAGGACAGGCGTTTCTAGTTATTTGATATTTTCTGAATCTGATGGTAATATTTGTTTCAGCATCCAGAGACGTTCCTGGAGATTTCACTAATACCAGAGCTACAATTGGAGCCAGAACCACAGGGAAGTGTACCTTGCCAACATTGCAGTTTTTGTTACTTATTTCCTTGACTTATACATATATATGGTTGTGCATGCTTGACCTAGGACCGTGTGACTTTACTTAGCGTCTGATTAATAGTCGGGTGCCAACACCGTACGCGGAGTTGTGTAACGTCACATAGACATGGATACCGAGACCCTATACTTCTCGTACTTGTCTTATCAAGTACATCATAACCCAGGACACCTGACACTATTCATGAGACAGAATCTTCCTGAGACATTCATGGTGATTCTGTATAGGATACATGTTCATAACATATTTTTTTACATATATGCTTAGAGCTTATTATAACTTGCTGTATTAGATATGATCTTGCGTGACATGGACATGGGGCCACATGGACATGAGACGTATGATTACATTGGGTGGGGAGAGACACACAGGCTACAGGTTGATTTTATATTATGCCGGCGTCTCAGTCTGTCACGCCCCAGTCCCAAAAATACGTAGGACTAGGACACGTAAGCATGCCAGCCGCATGGATATGGAAACTCCAATATATGGAAACCAAATCCATACGTACACTGTAATATGAATATAAAATCCACAAGTGGTAAAAAATGTAATACAAGTCACAGGGTAAAATCTAAATCTCATCCACCAAAATCATATTGAAATAAATAACCAGTATCTATGAAACTGGATCTCAACAAGTATCTAAGGATGATAGTTGGGTGGAAACAAATCCACTACCAACTCAAATGGAAAAGTAAATACAATATAAGTACAACTCACTCAAACAATATAAGTACCAGCTACCAATCACGGCTCGAAGAGAAGACATCCACGGAGCATCTATATCCTTCCAAATCTGTGCTCCTGCAAATACTCAAGAACAGGTACACCTGGCAGCGGACCAGGTCCTCAAAGGGACGTAACAAGATACAGAAAATACGAGCCAACTTGAATACAGTAAACATGCATATAATTTGAAAATAAATAAGTACGCTGTACAAGACAATCTATATGAATGCAAATGAGGACAACTTTTTGACGTATGGGCAAGGGTAGGCTACTCGATCTACCTCACAACTCACACATCCGTCAATGGACATCAGAAATCGACATACCGCGGGGGTAGCGACCAGCGAGACTCCAGAAATCGACATACCGCGGGGGTAGTGACCAGCGGACACACACGCCCGTAGCGCGAACTATATACTACGGTTTACCAGAGTGGTCAAAAGCCCATACGCCTAATAATTGTCCTCTATGATACTAAGTGCCATGTGTGTGTCAACATATCTAATACATAGTAATGACTGAAGGAAAACTACACATGCAAGAACTATACAGAAAGAAAATAAATAAACAGAAATATATAAATAGCATGCAAAGTACTGTAAACAATTTGGCAAGGTATCTTGCCTGGTAAGAAAGCTGCAAGGTGGACTGTCCAGAAGTCAACGCACAAGATCAAAAGCTATGGCCAGAGAACAAATGTATCCGGATGCTGAAATAAACAACACCAACGTTCCCAAAATAAGCAAAATAGCTAAAAAGCACTTCTCTTTCGTCCAATTTGGACACAGGGGCAAAATGGTAATTTCGGGTAAAAGTGGGGTCCACATGTGGCCCACTTTGCACCGAAAAGTGTGCCAAGGATAACAGTCTCTAAATGGGACAAACTATAGGTCAAACAACTCTAAATGTCAATACGAACCCAACGGTATGTCCAAAAAGTCAACTGTGGGACCCGCCAATTGGCGATTTGGTCAACCATCTCAGAATTGCGTAAAATTTGGGTCACAGGACCAGCGCGTTACCACGAGTCCAGTGGCGCAAGTTTCGTCGCAATCTGAGATCGTTACAAAGGTTAAAGAGCAGAATATAAGATTATGTATAAAATAAAGATGAAAGTTAAATTATAATTAATGGATTATTGGAGGGTTAAAGTGAATAATTACTTCAAATGTAAGCCCTTCCATTTCTTCCTGTACGTGCATACATATCATCAACCAAGGTGCTATGCTATCTAACAAACGTGGGTGGCATGTATATGGAGATGGAAGTTAAATTCGTACCCTTTTTTTTTATTCTCAGACTATTGCTTCTTGGGAACACCATAGAAAATATTGGGATGAGACCGCCTCCTTTTGCTCCCTCCATTTTCTCACGTTAGTGATTCTAATCTTACCATCGTCCAGCTTATTCGGAGGGGAGAAAATGTGAAGGTGACGAGGGAGGAGGGCCCGTTTCATGAGAAAAGCAAGAGAGGTTTGTGCGGCGCTATGTTAGGGTTTTCTTTTCTGCTGCTACATATATATATAGGACTTTATATAACACCATAGTTGATAGGGTTTGGGCGGATCCGGGTCTTATTGGAATGAAGGGGCTTTCTCTCAGCTAGTTTGCTGCAGAGTAAGTCTTAAGTAAAGTAAGTAGTTGTTTATTATTAATATTATTATTATTAATAGATTCTTATTAAATAATTCTTTTTTTCTAATTTTTTTTTCTTAATATATATACATATATATATATATATATATATATATATATATATATATATATTTGTGTCTACATATATATTATATATATTCTCATAAGAAAATTTATAGATTAGGGTAATGCACACCATTAGGCTAGCAACTGCTCAAGGGGTCTCCTACATGGAATAAATTCCTAAAAATTTCTGATGGTCCCACAAGTCCTCTAAGTGCCCGAACACCTAACATAAAAATTATTAAAAATCTATTTCTCCTATTTAGCCCTAATTACTACAATTTAATTAATAATTCATAAATAAAGGGTATATACGATTTTCTAGGAAGGGGGTTTTACATTCTACCCAACTTATAAAAATTTCGTCCTCGAAATTAAAATTAAGCCACGATAGAATGTCAAGAATGGTATAAGATTTGCATCGTTTAAAATGCAAGGCTAGGTTTAAAGGGTTGGCGATGTTGCGCATTGCACATCCCGAAAATCATGGGAAAAATCCATATGAGCGAAAAATAGGTTTCTTCATGTGTCATGTCCAATGGTGTGGACACATAAATGCTCTTTTGCATAAAAGCGTCCAACAATTGAAAAATTGCACAAGGATGAGAATTGGATGATGGGCATGTCTAGGATAAGGGTGTAGAATTTGTAGGAAGGCAGTGGCTAGTGTAGTGCTCCAATTATCGGAGCACGATGAGGGGCACTAAGTGATACAATATTGCAAATTTAAATAAAATACTGTGTTCTACTTCTAACTGGATTCAAACTAACCTTAGTCTCACTAACTCGGCCAAGTAGGTCAATTTTTTTTTTTTTTTTTTTTTTGGTGAGGGGTTCACAATCTGCCGAACTTAAAAATTTTCATCTACCACCTAAGGCCAAACATCTAGAAAAACTATTGCTCAAATTATTTAATCATGATTTTTAATCCTCAAAGGTTTAACACCAAACATATCACCTATGATATGCCCTTAACCAATTATAAAAGAGAGTCACTAAGTCATGTGTTTAGCCTTATGGGGTATAGCTAGTACTATCAGTGTCAACTTATACCAGCACGAGGTTTCGTCTTTCCGAAATAGGGGAAGACGGAGAGAAATAATAAAGAACTCAAGGTGAAGGTGACAGAATACAAGTACGAGGTTCAAAGAGATTAAAGAATCGAAAAGAGAGTTGTCAGGACAGTTGTGGATTGAAATCCTATTTTTTTGATAATTTTCTATTTACATGCTCGTATCAGTACAGTTATGTAACCGATACGATGTGTCAGACATATCTAGGGGCAAGTATATCTGTCTACTACCATATATCTCAATCCACGTAAAGTAGTCATGCGAATAGCGAACCAAGTGCACTAAGGTTAGCTAGACCTTAATACACCGATTCTGATTAGACAATTGTATCATTGTGTGCACCCAATAATACATATGCCATGAGCAAGCTCGATGAAAGAATAAGCTTGCAAAAACTAGGCTATAATAGCAGCATAAATCAAGGTAGTACAACAAACATAAATACGCTGGATTATGATGAAAGAGGGTACAAATTAATTCAAGTTCGCAGAAGCAAAACAACATAAGCAATAATAATAAAAGACTCTACAATCTCTACAGTTATCATACTAATTCCTTGTCTAGGTCGATATTGACAAAGCAGGGGTATGGCTTCTAAGCTCTACAGTCTGAAAAAAAAAAATGTCGTCCTAAGCTAACATACAGTTAAATGTCATTCATTCACACTTCAATAATAAGGCAAAAGACTATGTGATACTATGTTGTGAGGTATACTACCCAACTTATAACAATAAAATAGTACTGTAATTGTCTTAAGGATACCGTAGAAATTCTTGTTAAGGTTTACGAGAAGGGTCTTGGTACTTTATTGGGGTATCCTCTTTTATTACATAGGTCATGGTCATCTTACCTCTTAGTCATAGTGCTTATAGAACAAGTGTCAATAGTAAAGATAGAAAGGTTACTAGCCCTCAAGTGAGAGAGGAGATAACTTATGTGGAGATATGGGTTCAATTACGTGATTAAAACTAAGTTGTAACCATAAAATTATAATCTAAATGAACAGCTCAACTATCAAATTCTTGCTACTAAGCACATAATTTCAAAATTCAAGATTACAACTATAATTCTAGGAAACTATATATCATATCATAAAAGAATTCATTTGGCCTACAATCAGAAGTGTCAGAGGGCACGAGTTGAAAGATGAAGAATAGAAGAACATGATTAGTCGTCGCACAAATAGCGAGTGCTAAGGTTTCAGGGAAACAAATATATGAAATAAAATAGAGAGGCTATAGATAATGTCAAGGTTTCCTAAGGGGAGATGCTACGCTACTCTCTGTGTTTACGGTATGTTCAAGAAACTACTATATTCAATGCTCTTGGCTTCCTAAAGTGTTGTCTACTAATAATAAGACAATGATCTAAGTTTATAGTTCTAATATTATCTAACTATGAAGGTTAGTTTAGTCCAAATATTGAGTTTTGGTTTCCTATTGGTTCCTCAATACTAGGGTCAACAATATGGTCAAACTTCTAACTAACTCTAGTAGTGTCTATACTACTCTCAAGTCTTCTTAATACATAAAGGGGTAATGATAAACCAATCTATAGATAAGGAATTCTACGGTTCACTTAATTGTTCTAAACTTAGTGGGGTGTCTATATTCTCGTTGTATTCTTAATAGGTGTGCTACTCTAATTATCATCCTAATAACATGGGTTCCTATATTATAGTAGAAGGCTATACTCAAGAACTGTTAGGGGAGTACAGGAATCAAGCAGGAAGCAATTGTTCAAAATAGAACATATAGGAGAAAGATGAATCATAGTCAATTGTGGATGAGATCCTATACTCTAGTCCTAGGTGCAGGCTTGTTCGGTACAATAACGTAACCGAGACAATATGCTCTTGACCTGCATGGGCCACCACAAAAATATGTCACGCCCCAGTCCCAAAAATACGTAGGACTAGGACACGTAAGCATGCCAGCCGCATGGATATGGAAACTGCAATATATGGAAACCAAATCCATACGTACGCTGTAATATGAATATAAAATCCACAAGTGGTATAAAATGTAATACAAGTCACAGGGTAAAATCTAAATCTCATCCACCAAAATCATATAGAAATAAATAACCAGTATCTATGAAACTGGATCTCAACAAGAAGTATCTAAGGATGATAGTTGGGTGGAAACAAATCCACTACCAACTCAAATGGAAAAGTAAATACAATATAAGTACAACTCACTCAAACAATATAAGTACCAGCTACCAATCACGGCTCGAAGAGAAGACATCCACGGAGCATCTATATCCTTCCAAATCTGTGCTCCTGCAAATACTCAAGAACAGGTACACCTGGCAGCGGACCAGGTCCTCAGAGGGACGTAACAAGATACAGAAAATACGAGCCAACTTGAATACAGTAAACATGCATATAATTTGAAAATAAATAAGTACGCTGTACAAGACAATCTATATGAATGCAAATGAGGACAACTTTTTGACGTATGGGCAAGGGTAGGCTACTCGATCTACCTCACAACTCACACACCCGTCAATGGACATCAGAAATCGATATACCGCGGGGGTAGCGACCAGCGAGACTCCAGAAATCGACATACCGCGGGGGTAGCGACCAGCGGACACACACGCCCGTAGCGCGAACTATATACTACGGTTTACCAGAGTGGTCAAAAGCCCATACGCCTAATAATTGTCCTCTATGATACTAAGTGCCATGTGTGTGTCAACATATCTAATACATAGTAATGACTGAAAGAAAACTACACATGCAAGAACTATACAGAAAGGAAATAAATAAACAGAAATATATAAATAGCATGCAAAGTACTGTAAACAATTTGGCAAGGTATCTTGCCTGGTAAGAAAGCTGCAAGGTGGACTGTCCAGAAGTCAATGCACAAGATCAAAAGCTATGGCCAGAGAACAAATATATCCGGATGCTGAAATAAACAACACCAACATTCCCAAAATAAGCAAAATAGCTAAAAAGCACTTCCCTTTCGTCCAATTTGGACACAGGGGCAAAATGGTAATTTCGGGTAAAAGTGGGGTCCACATGTGACCCACTTTGCACCGAAAAGCATGTCAAGGGTAACAGTCTCTAAATGGGATAAACTATAGGTCAAACAACTCTAAATGTCAATACGAACCCAACGGTATGTCCAAATGTGGATTCCGATGAGCCGAACACAATTTTGTCCAAAAAGTCAACTGTGGGGCCCGCCAATTGGCGATTTGGTCAACCATCTCAGAATTGCGTAAAATTTGGGTCACAGGACCAGCGCGTTACCAAGAGTCCAGTGGCGCAAGTTTCGTCGCAATCTGAGATCGTTACAAAGGTTAAAGAGCAGAATATAAGATTATGTATAAAATAAAGATGAAAGTTAAATTGTAATTAATGGATTATTGGAGGGTTAAAGTGAATAATTACTTCAAATGTAAGCCCTTCCATTTCTTCCTGTACGTGCATACATATCATCAACCAAGGTGCTGTGCTATCTAACAAACGTGGGTGGCATGTATATGGAGATGAAAGTTAAATTCGTACCCTTTTTTTTTATTCTCAGACTATTGCTTCTTGGGAACACCATAGAAAATATTGGGATGAGACCGCCTCCTTTTGCTCCCTCCATTTGCTCGCGTTAGTGATTCTAATCTTACCATCGTCCAGCTTATTCGGAGGGGAGAAAATGTGAAGGTGACGAGGGAGGAGGGCCCGTTTCATGAGAAAAGCAAGAGAGGTTTGTGCGGCGCTATGTTAGGGTTTTCTTTTCTGCTGCTACATATATATATAGGACTTTATATAACACCATAGTTGATAGGGTTTGGGCGGATCCGGGTCTTATTGGAATGAAGGGGCTTTCTCTCAGCTAGTTTGCTGCAGAGTAAGTCTTAAGTAAAGTAAGTAGTTGTTTATTATTATTAATATTATTATTATTAATAGATTCTTATTAAATAATTCTTTTTTTCTAATCTTTTTTTTCTTAATATATATACATACATATATATATATATATATATATATATATATATATATATATATATATATATATATATATATATATATATATATATATATTTGTGTATACATATATATTATATATATTCTCATAAGAAAATTTATAGATTAGGATAATGCACACCATTAGGCTAGCAACTGCTCAAGGGGTCTCCTACATGGAATAAATTCCTAAAAATTTCTGATGGTCCCACAAGTCCTCTAAGTGCCCGAACACCTAACATAAAAATTATTAAAAATCTATTTCTCCTATTTAGCCCTAATTACTACAATTTAATTAATAATTCATAAATAAAGGGTATATACGATTTTCTAGGAAGGGGGTTTTACACAGTCTTTCGCTGAGCTAGACGACCACATGATATCACTGCTACCGGCTCCCCGACACAGAGCTTGTAGTGGTTTCAGCCTGAGTTCTAGTGCTGCTCTCATCTTGCATATCACTTAGCTGGTTATTTAATGTTTTCCCTATTGTTCTATTTATTGCTGGAGAGACACACAGGCTACAGGTTGACTATATTATGCCGGCGTCTCAGTCTTTCGCTGAGCTAAACGACCACATGATATCACTGCTACCGGCTCCCCTACACAGAGCTTGTAGTAGTCTCAGCCTGAGTACTGGTGATGTTCTCACCTGTATTTTACATAGATGGTTACATAGTCTACCCTATTGTTCTTTTACTATTATACTGCATTTATCTTGGCATGTTGTTTCTTGTACCTTGTTACGTCTCTCTGAGGACCTGGTCCCCTGCCAGTTTTACAGCATAGACCATTGTGGAGCCTGTCTGGAGCTGATGATGTGAGATCTACCCCGAGGTATACAGTTCAGGAGCATTAGCAGGAGCATTATCAGGAGCAGTACCAGATCCAGTAGACGAGTGATCACTGAGGGTATCTTCTGAGTATATACTGTGTCTATACTCAGTATTTGCTGTGGTTAGCTTTATTCTTGTATCTTGACAGATGTATCAGACTTGTTCTCGGATTGTTCCCCGAGGCACTTTTATTGAGACATATTAGATTATAATTATTTACATTTATTCTGGCATTTAATTTATGATTATCTGTTGTGGATGAGATTAGAATAGACTGTGACTTATATCATTGGTTCTATTTATTGTTATACTACAGCTTAAGTACGCCCTGATGGATCCATTAAATTGGGTTGTCCATCAGTGCGTGCTGCTGGCCATTGCCATGTATTCAGTCCCTCGGTATTTTGGGACTGGGGCGTGACATAGTTTTTGTGGTGGCCCATGCAGGTCTACGACTAAATTGTTCGGTTTCAACTTAGGGACCGAACATGCCTGCAATAAGAATAGGATAAGTTTTAGGATCTCATCCACTTGCTTGAATCGTTCTTGATGTCTATTCGAATTAATTTATTGACTTGCATCCTGCCTTGATTCCTGTGCGCCTCTTATTGTTTATTTTGGATACAGGGAAATGAACCCACAAGCCAGCAACGAGGCTCATACAGGAACACCACAAAGCGTTGTGGTTACCCACGAAGACGATGTGACACCAGTTGGTGAAGGTCAATCATCACAATGCAGTCAAGCAAGTCAGTCTGTCTTGAGAATCCATCAAGATGACGTTCTACCATCGACGCGGTCTACTCCACCGATGCCTTCCTTTCCACTGGGACAGCCTATGGACGAACAACAAATGTTTCGAATATTCTACGCGATGATGCAAACCCATCAGAAGGTACATCAAGAAGCTCAGCAAAACCAAGCGAAGAAGTTCATCGACAGATTTAGCTCGGAGCTACGGACGTTAATCAGCTTAAATACAACTACCATAGACGAGGACGTTCTTGCTACATCACGACCCATGGAGGGCACCACAAGGATCGAGTCCAGCCAGAAGCGGCCGTATGCGTCAGCACCAGACCAAGAACAACAGGAAAGAGCTGCAAAGCGACCACAAATAAATCCACCACCGAGAGCAGCACCAAGAGCCTCATTCCTTCCTACTTGTTACCACTGTGGCAAGATAGGCCATATTAATAAGGAGTGCAGACGCAAGTTAGGATTATGCTTAATTTGCGAGTCCAATCAATACTTAGCCAAGGATTGTCCTCAGCATCAAGAGAAAGCAGTGATGATTCATCAACCAGCCACATCAGCACCTGCCGGAGCACCACAGAAAGAAATTGCAAAGAGTTCTCCCATGCACCAGCCGCCAGAAGCATCTCCGCAAGTACTACCTGTCTGTCCATATTGTCGCTGGCGAGGCCATATAGAGAATGAGTGCAGACGCAAAAGGAAATTATGCTTAGCTTGCGGATCCAGTCAGCATTTATTAAGGGAATGCTCTGAGCGTCGAGAAAGAGCACCAATGGTAAACCAACAAACTTTACCAGCACCAAGGCCAGCCTCTCCAACACTGGAAGCACCACAAACGGAAGTTCAAGAAGTCCTACCACCAGCTCCAGGAGGGTATCAGTCGAGGCCACCTTTGATACCCCAGACACTACTCTTCCAGCAGGCTCAATAGCAAAGGAATCGACTGCAAGGACGTGAACAAGCCCTGACGATGACCGTAGAGAACGCGCAGACTCGTGGAGTAGCTAATGCGCGTAAGTGATTCATAGATACTGTTTCTAGTATTATTTTAGCTCGTGCCTGTTGGTTCGTGACCTCAGCCCCAACCTAGTAATTTGGAACTTGTTAATAATAACCTGGTTTTTCTAAAAAGTTGTAGTTCTCTTGCTTTAACTATATTTTCTTTACTCTGGAAAGTGCACAACTTTCATTCTTAGGGAAACGATATTTTCCTAAGTGTCTTGTGATGTGTTTCGAACAATACTTGCAACCGTGTCATCTCTGTTGACCGGTTATTCTTTGATTGCGAGGACGCAATCCACTTAAGGGGGGTAGATTGTAAATCCCCTGATTTTTCAAGATTTTCAAAACTGGATTTTTAGAATTTTCTGGGATTTTTCGAGAATTTTTACTAATTAAAAACCAGGGTATTTTGGCCTTAAATATTTTTAAAATATATTAAAATATTATGAAAATAATATTTTATGGTATAAAATAAAATATTGGACTTAGGATAATTTTCCTGGAATTTATTGGACCCCAAAAATATTTTTAAAAGCCTAAAACTATTTTTAAAATTAAAAAAATAATAAACCGGGCTGAACCGGCCTGAACCCGGTCCAGCTGAACCCGACCGGACCGCGCCTAACCGGTCGGGCCGGGTTCGCCCAACCCGCCTCCGACCCGAACCCGCTTTTCCCCTGTCACCCGCACGACCCGCACGCTGCCGCTTCCTCCGCCGCCTCCCCGCGCTTCCGGCCGCACCGCCCGCACGACCGACCACGTCGTCGCCCCCCGCGCCCTTCGGCCCACGACTCCGCCTCCTCCGCCGCATTGCCCGGCGCTATCGGCTCCCCTCCAGCCCTTTAAATCCCCCGCGGCCCTTCCTCCTCCGGCCAATCCCCTTCACCACCTCGTCGCGACGCCGTCACCGCCTCCCGCCCAGCTCCGCCGGCGACGCCGCAGCCCCGAGCCCCCACCGTCTTCCTCCTCCTTCCTCCTCCCTCCCTCAGCCGCAGCCAGTCCCCCGACCTAGCAGCAGCCGTTGCTCCAGCCAGAGACCCGCAGCGCCGTTCCCCCGCCCGCTCCGGCGCGCCGCCGCCTCAGCCGCCGCCTCCAGCGCCGCCCCGGCCTCCCTTCCTCCACCACTTCCCCTCAGCAGCCCTAACCCCAACCCTAGGTGAACGACCAGACACTTCGTGTCGACGCGGACACGGAGGAAATTCGGTTTCCGGAGCCCTGTTCAGGTACCCGTTTCTCTCTGCTCGTTTACCCGTTTTCGATTCCGTCTGTTGCATTGCGAACCCTGCGTGACCCTCTCGGTGTCCGTGCAACCCGCTCGGTGCATCTCGTCCTGTGGGGATCGCGAACCGCGATAAAAAAACAGGAAAAACAACGCCCTGTTTCACCCCGGAACTGAGTACGTCCCGCCAAACGGGACGACTTGGTCGCACGCGGTCTTCACCGATACGTGCGCGCCGTTGATACGAATGTGCGAGATTTCACAGAAGTTGATTTGGATGTGCGTGCACACCGGAATCAACGCGTATCCGCGGACACCATCCCGTATCCGTCAGTTCTGGAACGCGTCGTAACTTTGTGTACACACGTCGGATCGAAACGAAACTTGCGCCATCGGACTCGTAGCGATACGCTGGTCTTGTGACCCAAGTTTGGTTCGCTTCTGAGAACGTTGACAAAATCGCGTATCGTGGGCCCCACATGCTCTACTCGACGGGCGATTTTGTGACCGGCTCATCGGAATCCAATTCTGGAAGTTCCGTTGGGTTCGTATCATCGTTCTGGACCTGTTGACACTAAGTTTGACGAAATTGGAGACCTTTGTCCCTGACACGTTTTTGGTGCGAAGCGGGCCACCTGTGGGTCCCGTTTTGACCCAAAATTATCATTTTTGCCCTTGTCTCTAAATTGGACTCAAGTACAGGCGTTTCTAGCTATTTAATATTTTCTGAATCTGATGGTAATGTTTGTTTCAGCATCCAGAGACGTTCCTGGAGATTTCACGAATACAAGAGCTACAATTGGAGCCAGAACCACAGGCAAGTGTATCTTGCCAACATTGCAGTTCTTGTTAGTTATTTCCTTGACTTATACATATATATGGTTGTGCATGTTTGACCTAGGACCGTGTGACTTTACTTAGCGTCCGATTAATAGTCGGGTGCCAACACCGTACGCGGAGTTGTGTAACGTCACATAGACATGGATACCGAGACCCTATACTTCTCGTACTTGTCTTATCAAGTACATCATAACCCAGGACACCTGACACTATTCATGAGACAGAATCTTTCTGAGACATTCATGGTGATTCTGTATAGGATACATGTTCATGACATATTCTTTTACATATATGCTTAGAGCTTATTATGACTTGCTGTATTAGATATGATCTTGCGTGACATGGACATGGGGCCACATGGACATGAGACGTATGATTACATTGGGTGGGGAGAGACACAGGCTACATGTTGATTTTATATTATGCCGGCGTCTCAGTCTTTCGCTGAGCTAGATGACCACATGATATCACTGCTACCGGCTCTCCGACACAGAGCTTGTAGTGGTTTCAGCCTGAGTTCTAGTGCTGCTCTCATCTTGCATATCACTTAGCTGGTTATTTAGTGTTTTTCCTATTGTTCCATTTATTGCTGGAGAGACACACAGGCTACAGGTTGACTATATTATGCCAGCGTCTCAGTCTTTCGCTGAGCTAGACGACCACATGATATCACTACTACCGGCTCCCCTACACAGAGCTTGTAGTAGTCTCAGCCTGAGTACTGGTGATGTTCTCACCTGCATTTCACATAGATGGTTACATAGTTTACCCTATTGTTCTTTTACTATTATACTGCATTTATCTTGGCATGTTGTTTCTTGTACCTTGTTACGTCTCTCTGAGGACCTGGTCCCCTGCCAGTTTTGCAGCATAGACCATTGTGGAGCCTGTCTGGAGCTGATGATGTGAGATCTACCCCGAGGTATACAGTACAGGAGCATTAGCAGGAGCATTATCAGGAGCAGTACCAGATCCAGTAGACGAGTGATCACTGAGGGTATCTTCTGAGTATATATTGTGTCTATACTCAGTATTTGCTGTGGTTAGCTTTATTCTTGTATCTTGACAGATGTATCAGACTTATTCTCGGATTGTTCCCCGAGGCACTTTTATTGAGACATATTAGATTATAATTATTTGCATTTATTCTGGCATTTAATTTGTGATTATCTGTTGTGGATGAGATTAGAATAGACTGTGACTTGTATCATTGGTTCTATTTATTGTTATACTACAGCTTAAGTACGCCATGATGGATCCATTAAATTGGGTTGTCCATCGGTGCGTGCTGCTGGCCATTGCCACGTGTCCAGTCCCTCGGTATTTTGGGACTGGGGCGTGACAACGTAAAATTTGTAAAATACAGAAAAAATTTACGGCCAATGAAATAATTCTTGTATACCAAACGAATTTCAGTACAAATACATTTAAATATATACAAATTTTAGTTTACTCCAAAATTTGGTCACACTTTTTTACTATCTAATACTGAAATTCTCATAAAATGAACAAAATTACATGATCACACTTGATTCCAGCAACTAGGGCCATCAGAGGAGAGCTCAGAATGGATTTCTTTTACAACATCATTATATTTGTATATAGCAACAAGTTAAGCTTCATGGCAACCAACTCCTCAAGTATTATAAGCTCAAGTAGAGAACACAACCAACCAACAGCTCTAATTCAGTCTCAGAGCCAGTGCCGTGCTCTGTAGAAGAAGCTCAGCAGAGAACAGAGGTAACCAACACTTCTAATTCAGTCTCACAGGCAGAGGCAGAGCCATCTCTTCCAATTCATCGTTGCCCTGTCAGCTTGTCAGTCCATTCTCCTTCCAATGCATCATTTTCATGATACTGCAATTTACAGTTTTGATACATGCTATATATAAACTACTTGAAGCAAACAACATAGCCCAAAAATTTCTTAACATACACATATTGGGTACTCATAATTATAAGTTATAAATGCATGATATTCATAAAACCTGGAGATGTACATGCGACAGATAGTAAGACAGCACGGAGTCCCAGTGAGTATCGTATCAGATCGAGACACTCGGTTCACTTCAAATTTTTGGAAGAGCTTGCACCAGAGTTTGGACACCAAGTTGAGATTCGGTATTGCCTACCATCCTCAAACGGACGGACAATCAGAGAGAACCATCCGGACATTGGAGGATATGCTGCGAGCTTGCACTTTGGATTTTGGAGGGTCTTGGGAAGATCACCTTCATCTCGTTGAGTTCCCATACAACAACAGTTATTAAGCAAGTATTCAGATGGCACCATTCGAAGAATTATATAGGAGAAACTGTAGATCACCATTGGCATAGGATGATATAGGTGAGTGAAAGATGTTAGGCCCAGAGATGATCACGCAGACAGTAAAAGTTGTCAAGTAGATTAGATAGCGATTTCGGGTTGCGCAAGATAGGCATCGACATTGGACGGATCAGCATCGTAGGCCTTTAGAGTTTTGTGTCAGCGACCACGTGTTCTTGCGGATTTCTCTAACCCGTTGAGTCATTAGATTCGGGGTTCGTGGGAAGCTTAGTCCGCGATACGTCGGTCCATTCGATATTCTCGAGCGAACCGTGTCACGCCCCAGAACCAGAATACTGGAGAGCGGAACCGGACAAAGCCAGCTACGTACACCAGAGTATTTTATACCCCGAGATACGTTCACGGCTGTCTAGACATGTGAGGGTTTACTCTACAATCCTACGTATTTTGGGACTGGGGCGTGACATTGCATCTGCTGTCAAATAGTCTAGGGACATGGACTATCATGGTGCGATGGTCTAACCTTTGTCTTTGTTTGGTTGTAGGGTTAGATTATTATGTCACGATAGGCTATGAACCAAAACTATGAGACAGAACTATATATATATATATATATATATATATATATATATATATATATAATCTGGTTTTATTTTTTCATCCGTGCTTCCTTTGTGGTACTTGTTATTTGGGGTCTAATCCCACTGGTTTTGCATGGCCAGGTTTAGAGCCAATACCCGAGGATCAAGCGTACTTTCCCCTGAACCATGGCGTGCACCAGACGGATGGCCACTGAGGGAAATGAGTGAATTTCTTCTTTCCTGCTCGTTATTGCACATTTTACTCATTTTGGACGTTTAACCACCGGCACTTATTAGCCGTAAATCTGGACAATTAGTTTTCTTACATGATTGTAATTAATCAGACTGCAGCTGATCATGGTTATGTACTTTTGCTACTCTGCCAGCTTTCTTATTTTTTTACAACTGGTTTCTTGAATGTTGTGACAGGACATTTGGTACGCCTTACTTCCTTGTCATATATGTTCTATGTTTACTGTTCTTACTTGACTGATTGAGACAATAGATGTGTTGTGTTACCCTAAGTGACTTGCTTGTAGTATGCACCCCTTGTCGAATTAAAGTTGTGACCGTCGTACGACGTTCTATACCTTGTACGGGAGAGTTGGCCATGTTTGTCTCCGTATTCCTATACTGGACGTAACAAAACATGAGAAATATTTACAAAAAAGTTAATTAATTAGAATATATACATTAGGGTTGGCCCTTAGATATGATACATGTTTCACGTAGTGCATATCATAACCCATACAAAATGTAACATAGGGTACTGAATATTATATAAACCACCACATGATAACTATAAGAAAGAACATAACACCACCTCCTCCCAAACAAATAGTCAACTTGCTTGTGTGGCAACTTTTAGCTTTATTGTATGTGGCACATTGGGGTTCATTATCAAGAGAGCTAAAGCAGCTCATAGCCACCTCTCTATTTTTGCACTTGAAATAACAATTCCCTTTGAAGCCATTAACTTGCATGTGGCAGTTTGACCACTGAGTGTAGACCCCAGGAACCCTCCTCTTCAACACAACATAATACGTCATTCTAACATTTCAATCAACATATAACATTAGACACAATTTAAACCAAAGTAGACAATATATACATACCAACATGCTACCAAATGTTCATAAATATTACAAACTAAGTTTAAGTTCACATACTAAAGTTCACAAAATATTACAAGCTAACAAAATAGGAGCATACTAATTGAAGTTCACAAGGTTACCAAATGTTCACAATATGTTACAACCCAATATAATAGGACCATGCTAATTGAAGTTCACAAGGTTACCAAATTTTCACAAAATGTTTGCCCCCACAACATACTACTATAAGTTCTCGTCAAATGTCTGGGTTATGGAAAGAGTGGTTGTCTTCAAACTTGTGCAACCATTGGCCACGAAACGGTTCCAGTATTCCCATAAATTTGGTTGCCTCAATTCCGTGCACCGCTAGGAAGTCATATGCCTGAATAAGTAAGTTGGCATCGAACCCTTGCATGCCAAAAATAATGGATCCTAGCTTCTCAACAAAAGGTAGCTTCTCATGAAAAGGTGTATTGAACCCTTTGTTGATAGCGGTAGCCATTACGTTAACGTTATCAATAAGCTTACTTATGGTATCATCTCTTGCTTCTGTCACACTCCTACGACGTTTTGACCCCGACAAAGTGGTGGTATTGGATGGAGTAGCCTTCGCTTTAAAAGCATTGCTTTGTGAATTGTTGGACCTAATTGTCATGGGACTATTGGGATCATCATCATCTTCATACTCACATCTATCCCAATGTGAGAACGTATCCCGTGCCAGGTCCCCCCTTGCATGGTCGTCACCACACACAACGCTAAGCATATCATAATTGTTGATTGGAACATTTATCCATGGAGCCATTTCAGATTTTATCTACATAAGAACAAACGAATATGTTTGTTAGAACCTACATAGTCTTAGAAAGTATATAATAGAATAATACAAGTATCTCTATTACATTTATAAGATCTTCATGGGTATGACTATCCAAAAGAACCATCTTCAACTCGTTATCCCATCATGCACCAGATAGGTCATTAGCTTTCAAAATCCTCAACCACTTAGTCTTCCATCCTCGCAAGTGGTTCTGTACATTTTTTACCGTATAAGATTCCCCGAACTTCCTATTGATTGCATTGCATACATGTGTGAAGGCTTCGCGTTTGAAGCTCTTGTCACACTTTCTCCCTTGTTCCATTTTATAACAAAGAAGCTTTAGCATCTTGTCGGAATGTGAATCGGGCCATCGCTTGTTAGGGGCGCCCCCTTCATTTTTGCCTCCTTCTACCCTACTATTCTTATGTAAACCCCCTCGATTTATTCTGTAGATAGTTGGAGTGGACCAGAAAAAATTTTGATGGCAGATGTTGAGGTTTAGAGTAGAGGATTTTATCTGAAATTTTAATCCAATTAATTTAAACCCTTGGCGTACCCTATCTTTGTCTAGTTATTCGGAGCCCATTATCAGCCCATAAATCCCGTACAAATATTGTACTCTCGACTCAACTCGCCAAATTAGGCACATGACTTTTCTGACTGTTAAAATCAATTTTTGTGTGCTCTAAATTAATTGCGCAACATTCCGAAAATCGTAACCCATATTTAATTCCGTGTCGGACACATGTGTCGTTACCCTCGATTTTGGGGTACCAACTTAACCCGTTGAGCCGGACCAACTAAAGGGTCCAAGACTGACTCCAAGCCCCCACCATTTTTGGCCTTTGCGTCATTTCCGGATTTTGACCCCACGGGCCCCAATTAAATTAAATTCGCGGGACGCTTTATCTTTTATTTAAATCGGGATTTCCAACTTTGTAAATCCCATTTTAATCCTGAATTAATCCCAATGCTCTTCTAATTAGACCCACGCCTAACGCGCAACACCCTCCCACCATGGAAAATTTTAAATATATTTTTCTCCGCAATTTTTGCGTCATTTCATGTGTCCATGCAATTTTCCGAATTTACGGGGGCTAAGTCGCAATTATCAAATTGTTGGCAACATCCTATTGGTCATGAATAAATGAGATGGTCCCAATATAGGGTCCCATTCTCACCCACCTATTCCTCACATGAAGAAACCCCTCTCCTATTCATGTTAAATCTCATCCATCCACTTTGAATGGATGGATCCCAACCCTTCAATCCCCAACACACTCCCCTATAAAGTAACATTTCCCCCACCCTCAACACACAAAACTAACCGGCCCTAATCCCAATATCTCTCTCTCTCCTCCCTCCATCAATTACTTCTCCATGCAAGCAACCTCCTCCCTCCATTCTCATTCTTCTTCTTCTTGTAATCTTCATCTTCTTCTTCTTTGTTTTGTGAGAAGCCCCGGCCTGACTGATCATACTCCGGCCCGACTCCGACGTTTCAGCCGTCCGGCCAGCCGCCCCGCCCCGGCCTTTCCCGGCCGCTGTTTCATTCCCCGCCGACTGCAGTGCATTCCCCGCCGCCGACTGCCGTGTATCCCCGCCGACTCGACGACTGCAGTACAACCCCGCCGACCCGCCGACTGTAGTGCATTCCCCGCCGACGACTGCAGTGCATCCCCGCCGACCCGACGCCGACCACCGACTGAGCAGTCCCCCCGCCCCGGCAGTGCTGTGTTCTTCTCGACGACCGCCGTGCTCTTCCCGCACGGACTGGACAGCAGGCCGACCGCTGTGCACTTCCTCGCCGCCGACTCGACCGGCCAATGCGTTTCCCGCCGACCCGACCGGCCTGTGTGTCCCCCGACCAGCCGTGCTCCGACATCGACGATCTCGTCGAGGTCGATTCTTTCCCCCTCTCTATACATTTATATATTGTTATGTGTATTAGTTAGGGGTATGTTGTATAACTCAGTTGTGAAAGGTTAGTGTAATAAGGACCCTATATGAAAAGAGATATGAGATTAGGGTGTAATGTTGAGATTAGGTTTTACTTACATAAGTAATTATAATGGAATTAAAAGATATGCATGGAATTTTAAGGTTATGAATACTTTAACTATTCATTGTTTTAGGTCATGCATTAGTATACATTGATGATGGAAATGAGATACATGAGGAGGAAGAGGTCAAAATGCCATAGGAGATTGTGGGACCTTATACCTAATGACATATGAGATGTGCTCAATTGATTTAGTATATGACGCGATACTTAAAGGTTGGTAAATTATGACAAAATACTGTGTGTTAACCTTAAGTCCATTATTTTAAGGATTCGTTATTAATGACGAACTCGATCAAAGAATACAGATGGGTAATTGTGAGCTATGCATATGTGAGAAGGGTGGAGTACTTAAATGATTGGTTATAAATAAGGTCTTAATCAATGAGTTAGTTATTTAATTGGAGGATGATAATTCAATGTACATGCTCACGCCTGTGAACACCGGGAGAAGAAAACCAGAGGATTGATCATGGCTGGAGATACTGATAAATACCTTGGTAAGGTATAAGATTGAGGATTGTCCGATGATAGTATACAGTGATTGATCGTAATGGATATAACCCTCTAGCTTAGTGTCTTCTGACTTGTAACTGAGGATTGGATCAGGGTGATTAACTGAATATCGTGATTGAGGTTGGGTTGATAAAATGATACAAAGGGTTAGCTTGATTGATGTAATGCACCAATAGTCGACCTTGGTCAACCCCCTAGTGTCTTGTCCCTGTGGGTCGTAGCTCGGACTGAGTTTAGTTGTAGATGTTTGTAGCACCCCTGTCTGTCGTAGAATAGAATATTGATTCTGGTTTGTATTTCATCTCTAGGTACTGCGGGACCTGAGGACTTGGACGCGGTACCAGATCCCCGTCATCCGCAACCGAACGCAGGCAAGTGTACCTTGCCACCCTGTATTTCAGATTACAGATATTTGTTGTTCTTTATGTACATTGTGCACGTACCTAGGTTGATGTTCGATACTCCGTGTTCGGTTCACAACCGGGTGTTGACATTCTACTTAACGTCTTAGAATAATTACTAGATGCTTCATAGCACCTCGATGCACGTACCTGAGTACATCGATACCCCAGGACACACTCATACACTGTGATCGTGCCAGATTCCTGTATCCTGACACTGACATCATGACCAGAGACTGGGACGACCTTAGGGTCGCGTCTGTTGAGTTATCTTCCGTGTGTCGAGACTGTTAGTTAGAGGTTTAGGTTCAACGCACAATCGTTGACCGCTTTGGAAGGGAAGACAGTTACTAGACGTTTGGGCTACTCTGCACGCACTTATATATATGTAGTATTTTCTAGTGATACATGTATCTAGTGTAACTGTTTCACCCGTGTGACTCTTTGCCCGGAGCTGCGGTACGTGCCGTGTGTTTCCGTGTCCGGAGCTACGGTTTTATTTTAGAAAGCCCACGCGTCGAACATTGTCTTTAAACTGTGTCACACTAGTTGGTTATGATAGAGTACCCTGTCGTGCACTTGTACTTTCTGTTTACTTGGCTTGCTATATTTCTGTACCTTGTTACGTCCCTCTGAGGACCTGGTTCCCTGCCAGTTTTGCAGCATAGACGATTACAGAGCACTTGGAGATACTGATGGAGTGGCATATCTTGCGAGCATGGTACCAGGTACTCACATTATATCTACCGACATTATGGTTATTTTACATTGATTATTCATCTGCTGTTGTAGCCTAGTTTTGTAGACTCATACTTCTTCTCGAGTCTATTCGAGTTAGTGTGTTATTGGACGGCCGACCTTAGCACATATAGCTCTTTCTTGTATACTGATGTACATTGTGGATTGAGACATAGAGGTTTACATTTATGGAATATCTAGATAGTGTGTCACGCCCCAGTCCCAAAATACCGCGGGACCGGACGCGTGATAATGGCCAGCAGCACACACCGATGGACAAACCCAATTTAATGGATCCATCAGGGCATGCTTAAGCTGTAATATAACAATAAGTAGGTCCAATGATATAAGTCACAGTCTATACTAATCTCATCCACAACAGATATCCACAGATCAAATGCCAGAATAATGTAAATAAAATAAACTGACAAATCACAATAAAAGTGTCTCGGAGAACAATCCGAGAACAAGTCTGATACATCAATGCAATAGACTGGAAATGAAATAAAATAACTAGAACAGAAATAAATGAGTGTCTCAAGAGAATACTCAGGAGAAGTCCTCTGGTACGATCTTGTCCTCAGATCCTGGTTCTACTCCAATGTAGGCTCCTGCTTCTGCTCCTGCTAATGCTCCTGTACTGTATAACTCTGTGTGGATCTCCTCTACTAATCCTGGGGACAGAATCCGGATCCAGGTCCTCAGGGGACATAGCAAGGTACAAAATAACTCATGCCAAAATAAATAATGCAGTGCAGCAATAAATGAAACAATAGGATAAACTATAAAACTATCTATGTGAAAAGCAAGTGAGAGCATCACTAGTGCTCAGGTCGAAGCCACTACAAGCTCTGTATCGGGGAGCCGGTAGCGGTAATAACCGGTAGTGGGCCAAGCTCGGGCTTCAGAGTCTTATACCTCTCAATAATAGGGGTTTTATATATATATATGATCAGCATGTAGCCTGTGTGTCTCTCCCCACCCAATGTAATCTCACGTCTCATGTCCACGATGCACCATGTCCATGTCACGCACAATCATCTCTAATGCAACAAGTCATCTAATATCTAGGAATATAATGTCTATGTCAATCATGCATCCTATACAGAATCACCATGAATATCTCAGGAAGATCCTGTCTCATGATTAGTGTCAAGTGTCCTAGGTCGTAGTGTACTTGATAAGACAAGTACGAGAATGTAAAGTGTGTCACGAATGTCCATCTCTAGATGACAGTACTCAACACCGCGTACAGTATTGGCACCCGACTAATAATCGGACGCTAAGTA
This sequence comes from Iris macrosiphon, assembly GCA_036927795.1. Classification (NCBI taxonomy): domain Eukaryota; kingdom Viridiplantae; phylum Streptophyta; class Magnoliopsida; order Asparagales; family Iridaceae; genus Iris; species Iris macrosiphon. Next base: position 8,614,257 of record JAYESA010000007.1, read on the forward strand.
CGTCACACGGTCCTAGGTTAAGCATGGACAACAATATAAATGAAGCCAGGGAAATATGTAACAATACTGCAGAGTTTGGCAAGGTACACTTGCCTGGGGTCCTGGCTCCAACTGTAGCTCTGGTCTCCGTGTGATCTGCAGGTACTACTCCGGTTGCTGAAATAAATATCACCATTAGATTTAGAAAATATCAAATAGCTAGAAACGCCTGTCCTTGAGTCCAATTTGGACACAAGGGCAAAATGACATTTCCGGGCCAAAGCGGGGTCCACATGTGGGCCACTTTGTACCGAAAAGCGTGTCAGGGTCAAAGGTCTCCAAATTCGCCAAACTTAGTGTCAACAAGTCAGGAACGATGATACGATCCCAACGGAACTTCCAAAATTGGATTCCGATGAGCCGATCACAAAATCGTCCGTCAAGTGGAGCCTGTGGGGCCAACGATACGCGATTCTGTCAACGTTCTCAGAATCGAACCAAACTTGGGTCACAGGACCAGCGTATTGCTACGAGTCCGATGGCGCAAGTTTCGTCTCGATCCGACGTGTGTACACAAAGTTACAGCGTGTTCCAGAATTGACGGATACGGGACGGTGTCCGCGGATACGCGTTGATTCCGGTGTGCACGCACATCCAAATCGACTTCTGCGAAATCCCACACGTCCGTATCAACGACGCGCACGTATCGGTGAAGACCGCGCGCGACCAAGTCGTCCCGTTTGGCGGGGCGCACTCAGTTCTGGGGTGAAACGGGGTGTTGATTTTTCTGTTTTTGGATCGCGGTTCGCGATCACCACAGGACGCGATACACCGAGCGGATTGCACGGGCACCGAGAGGGTCATACAGTCTACGCGATGCAACAAACGGAATGAGAAACAGAGTTACGAGGAGAAAGATACAGGTACCTGAACAGGGCTCCTGGAATCCGGAATCCTTCGTGTCCGACACGACGCGAGACCTAGGGTTAGGGTTTGGGGATGCTGTGACCGGATCTGAGGCGGAGGGGGCGGCCGGCCGGAGGCGGGTTCGCTGGAGGTGACCGAGGGCGGTGCGGCGGCGCTGAGAGGCGGTGCGGTGGCGCTGGGAGGCGGCGCAGGTGGCGCTGGCTCGGGCGAGGGAGGCTCGGGGTGCTGGGCCGTGCGGGGAAGAAGGAGGAGGGGGAGGAAGTCGCCGGTGGCGGCTGGGCGGCCTCGCGGGGGTGGCGCCGGGGTGCTGAGGCGGAGGGGAGAAGGGCAGCGGCGACGTGGAGGATGAGGAGCGGGGCGAGGTGGCGGCGGATTCGTGGCCGGAGAAGAAAGGGGCTTAGGGTGGCTAGGTCGGGCGGCGGCTGGGCGGCACTGCGGTCGGAGGCGGACCGGAGGAGCGGCGCTGGCGGCGCGCCGGAGCGGGCGGGGGTTCCGTCTGGTTGGGGAGAGGGCGGAGGAAGGATGTGGAGTTGACTGGGCTGGAGGCGGTCGAGGAGAGGGGTGACTCTGGCGTCGGCACGGTGGCCGGAGGCGGCGGCTGCGTCGATCGGGTGATCGACGGCGAGGAGAATTAGGGTTTGCGGCGGCGGCACAGAAGTCGAGGCGTCTCATATAGGTGCGCCGCCGCGGAGTCGAGGCGGATTCAGATTAGGGTTACTGTGTGGGTTAACGGGTTTCGGGTTTCGGATTCGGGTCTAGATCCGACCCGACCCGATACGGTTTGGGTTTGGTTCAGCTGAACCCGGTCCGGTTTGGTTTATTTAAAATAAACCCGGTTTATTTCTTGGTTTAAATTGGTTTATTTTATAAATAGTTTTTAGGGCTTTAAACATGCTTCCGGAGTCCAATAAATTCCCGGAAAATTACCCTATGTCCGGTTTTCCATTTTACACCATAAAATATTATTTCCATAATATTTTAATATAAATTAACCGTAATTAAAAATTATTAAAATGCCAAAGGCCTAGGTTTTAAATACAGAGAAATCCCGGAAAATCCAAATTAAAAATTCTGAAAATTAGGGGGCTTACATAGTGCCCTTTATATTACAGCTTATACGTATTCGAGTCAGACCAGAGTCTGGTCGAATGCGTAGCTGGCGTGTCACGTATTCCTGGTCCTACATATTTTGGGACTTGGGCGTGACATCTTACCCTTGTCATGTCGTACCTTTTTTTCCTTTTGTAGCTACACTCTTCGCTCTTCTCTTAGAAGAAAAAAAAACTTGAACCTCAATCGGGATATTTTGTTCATTAGAGGCATCGGTATCTACATCGACATAGGAATAAGAATCCCCAAATGCACCTGTATTGTAAGGCCAGTATTGAGGAGGGAGCATTGAAGCCATGAAGGTATGTGGTAATGTCAACTTGTGCAGAAAAATTATGAAACTTCTTCTCTCCCAGTATGCAAAAGTGATTCTTAAGCGTTACGAATGCACATTTTATTTTAGTACGCAACTTTGGGTGCCTATAGTTGAAGAGTTCCTTCGGATCCGAAGGATTACGACCTCTTCTGGGATTCAAGTGGTACCTAACTCCTCGGTAGGGTGCAATAAAATCGAGCATCATTGTAAATCCAGCATCCACTAGGTAGTACTTTTCTACAATCAAAAAATTACAAATTTAATGTCGTATTAGGAACCTACATAGCTAGAAGAAAGTACAAAATAACTGACCAATAGTTACCTGAGATGACCTTAAGTCCATTGGGCCTCGAGAGAGCATCCTTTAAAACGGTCATGTCATTTGCACAACCCTCCCAACCAGCCAAAACATATGTGAACATCTTGTTGGGTGTAGCAGCGGCTAACACATTTTGTGTCACTTGTTTCCTACCCCTAAAGCTCGGTACCAATGCAGACGGTAAAGTTGCTTGGACATGTGTGCCATCGATCAACCCAATACAATCCTACAGTTCAATATGAACAAGTGTAATATGTATTGCCAAAACATATTAATTCTAAATCTAACCAACGGACTATGAAATAGTATATTACCTTAAAATAGGGAAACCATTTAGTAGACTCTCTAATCTTGGTCGGGACAGCACCACTAGGTTGCTTCATGTATTGTTCTTTAATAGTACTTATAGCACGAAGTACTTTTCTGAAATATCTAGATATGGTTTCGCCAGAACGGATAAAATCAATGCTTCAAACCCTATTCTTAGACTTATGTCCCAACATGTAAAGAAAGAGTGCAAGTTGCTCCTCTACACATATATGTCTTGTATCTTGGAGCGACCCATTGTCTTTCAACATGTTTGCAAGCCTATAGAAAGGGTCACAACTCATCCTAAAATAGTGGACACGGTTTATTGAACCCCTCGTAAGGATGCGATAGATGTGGGCTTTGCGCCATTGTTCTCTTATCATTGACGATTCCTTTGGAACACCTCTTTGTTCATTGTCTTCCTCCTCCATTAATGTAATTATAATTGTAATAACTGTAATTACATTTGCGATGGCAGCTCGCAACAACGGACCGTTAGGATTTGATAAATCCATCTACAAGACAAATCATTTCGATAAATTAAAATATAACCTATACTCATTCTATGCAATTAACAGTAGGAATACAAACATAATTTCGTAAAAGCATCTTTATAAATGTGCTGAACTCCTGCAGACAGAATATCCAACCCCAGGGACACTCTATGCAAAGTTCCTACAGACCTACATTCATAATCAATTTGTACTGCAGATTTTTTTTTTCATGTGTTCAACGACCAATCCTGAAAGACACACTCTTTCGTCTAAGGATGCCTAACCGCCGCACCGATCGGTTGGGGGGGGGGGGGGACACTGTGGGGTGGGTATCGGGCAGTAGGAAAAATATGTGCAGACCCAAACAATATTTAAATACGTACATATGTAAAATTTTAGGAAAAACATGATAGAGGTATCAAAGTTATGTAAAAAAATACATATGCTATAAATCTCCAGATCTGGCCAACTTGCAGAACGTCACAGTATATAATGTCAAATTTTTGGCATATTTTTTACAGTAGCAGAAGAATGAGGGGAAAGTAAAAAACCCCAGATATATAAGAATGAAGGTCGAAACCCTTAAATTTAAGCTAAAAATCCCCAGATCTAAGAAGAATGAAGGTCGAAACCTACAGATCTGAGCTAAAAATTCCAAGATCTAGAGGAATGAAGGTCGAAACTCTTAGATCTGAGCAAACCTCCCCCCCCCCCGTTGTTCATAAATCGTTGCAAAATATAGAGAAAACAGTCACAGAAGGAAGAAATATGGTCGAAAAGGTGAAATCATCGGCGGAAAAAAAATTATGTTCTTACAGAGAGCAAGAGAGTGAAGGGAGAGTCGGTTGTGGGGGTGACGGCAACACGGTCGACGACTTCAGCCTCTTTTGCTCCCAATTTTTTAGGGAGAAACTACACTTTCTCTCTCTCTTTCAAGTGTACATCACAGATCCCCCTCTCTTCACTTTTATCCAATTTTTTCGGTGGTGAAAGTAGCCAAAGAATGAGGGGGACAGGAACTGCAACGAGGTCTTGTCAAGACTTTCGGCAACTTTCAACCCAACCAGCCAAACACGAAAACTATGAGCAATTCAGACGACTTTCCAATTTAGCCCCACTTTCAACCTACATTCAACTAACCAAACAGGCCCTTAATGTTATTTATACCTCTAAATTATCTCTCCAAACCATCCTTCGGGCTTTTTGATATTATCCCCATGTTAGATGAGGAATATTGATATTACCTCAGATTAGATCAAAAGTTGAGAACATTCCCCTAAAAGTATCGTAACGACACTTTGAGGAGGATGTTCTTAACTTTTGATCAAACAGGGAGGTCATATCAATATCCCTCATCTAACATGGGGTATATAAAAAAAAATCTATCCCTTCTTATGTAGGAGCTTACGTGGCATGTTAATATGACATCTAACATAGCCGCTGACATGACAAATTTTAACAAACAAATTTAATTATCCAAATTTTTTTATGCTATTATTGATACTCCTAAAATCTCATGATGCGTTCCTCTTCTAATTTTATTCATTCAAATTCCAAATCAACCCTGCATTAAATTTGACATTAATTTGTGACACTCCTAAAATTCCATACTGCACTCTTCTTCTAATTTTATTTATTCAAATTCCAAATTAATGTTTGATTAATGCAGAGGTGGATTTGGAATTTGAACAAATAAAATTAAAAGAATAGTACATGATGAGATTTTAGGAATGTGTATAACGGCACCCGGATGCCATTATTGACACTCCTAAAATCTCATCATGTACTCATCTTCTAATTTTATTAATTTAAATTTCAAATTTGTCCCTACATTAAGTCTGACGCAAATTTGTGACACTCATAAAATCTCATAATGCACTCATCTTCTAATTTTATTCATTCAAATTGCAAATTAATGTCAGATTTAATGCAAGAACAAATTTGAATAAATAAAATTAAAATATGAGTGCATGATAAGATTTTAGAAGTATCAATAGCGGCACCCTTAATTTTAATATTAATGTTAATTTAAAATTTGCTATGTCAGCTGTCATATTAACCGTCACGTCAGCTGCCACATTAACCATCACATCAACTGTCACATAATGAGAAATAGTTTGGAGGGATATTTTGGAAGGATGAATATCATTATTCTTAGAAAGAGGAGGACGCGGAGCAGCAACCAAACAGTTTCATTTTTATTTATTTTTTTAAGTTGGTCCTCAAGTTTTCAAATCAACATGTTTCTCGGGCTCAAATTTTTTTTTCAACTATTCCTACTAGGGTTTTGTTAATATATGCTCTAAAGGCACATGTTAAGGTAATTAATAGAAAACAAAATTTACTAAAAAAAATTGTTATTTACACCAACTAAAGAATTAATATAGTAGTTTTTTTTTTTGCTATGTAAAGCGTTATCTAGATCAAATAAAACATTTTTCAAAAAAAATATCTTGAATAATAAATTTTTATTAGATCTAAATAGCATTTTCGAAAAAATATATTATATCAATTATTTAGTGGATATAAATAACAATTTTTAAAACAAATAATTATTTATTAATTATTCTTAATATGTATTCTTAGAGTATATGTTAACAAAATCCTTCCTAGTAAATGCAAGAACCAGAAAGGTCTAAAACCAACATTAATAAGCATTATGGTACATGTTGACTTTATTCCTTACTTTGAGCATCTTCAGCTCTATTGTGATTTTGGGAAAAATCTGTTGCTAGATATGAATGATAATATTTTATTTTAAAAAAAAAATTAATACAATTGTCAAATAAATTGTAAAATTTATGTGACAAAAGTTATAGAATATATAGTGAAATTGATTATCTAGTTCTAGGCAATGTACTTGACAATGCCTTCACCTTCATGTCGTCAATTATAAATAACTTTTTCAGAAAAGATGAAAAAGAAAAAAGTTGTCTTGGAAGCTGAAAAAAATTAAGTATCTCAATACTTTTAAATTGGAGAAGACTTTTCTACTTCATTGTCTTTTGTGAATAGTCTTGTCACATAGGAAGGAGTTGTCTATTTCTAAACAATACACTTGACACTTCTCCTATTCTTTATTTATTTTTCTATTTTTTTAATTCATAATTGATGACATGGAGGTGAAGACATTGTCAAGTGCATTGTCTAGAACTAGACAACCAACTTTATAATGCCTTCTATAACTTTCGCCATAATTTTTTTATAATTTACTTGAAAAATGTATTGAAAAAAAAAATTTAATAAGATGTTGTCATTCCTATGTGGCAATTTTTCTCCTCCCAATGTCACAGAAAGGTTGGAGATGCTATCATAGTAATAAAAAAAAATTTATATTGACACATGACAACCTTTGGGTGACGTTTGGATAAAGATTTTGTATTTCCAGAAATTTATTTTTTATTCCATTTTAATGAAAAATGAATTCAACATTTTCATACCCATGTTTGATTATATTAGATTGAGAATATGAAAAATGAATCTTAATTCATTTAGTTTTTCATAAATATCCTTTCATGCTTCTATTACCTAAATTTATATGTTTGGAATAAAAGTTAAAATTTTAAAAGTAAAGTGAGAGTATCATTGTCCAAATAAAATATTCAAACAACTTTCCTATAAAAATAAAACTATTTTCAAGGGACATTAGAAATTATTTTTCCACAATCATGAGAATATAAAATTTTTCCTATTCTCTCATAATTTTTAATCATACACACATATCAAATAAAGGTATGTAAACCTCAAAAACTTAACAAACCTCACCGTAAAAATCATTCAGAATTTGGTGGGTAAACAAAAATATTCTCCACAGGAGTGTGAACTCTCTCTGAAGCACATACTACCAAGTCGAGTGGGCCTTGATGAGTTTGGGGTAAGTGGGTGCAGAAATGGGTGTGGTGCGCATATACAAAATACACGCTAACTTGCGCCGCGCGCGCGCGCACGCTCATTTTCCTTCCAGCGAGAACTTCTGACTTTGGCGGCAGCAACTGTTCTAAAAGTTACGTGACATGCCATCCACGAGAGTGCTAAAAACGGAGACAGTATTCCAATAAACCCACATTCGACCCAGAAGACAGAGTGGGTCCCATGAGGAAGGGTTTGGGTCCATTTGAGGGTGTTTTGTACATGGCTTCCTTCCTTCCGGTTTTGTAGCTCGGTGGTGGTGACGTCAGTCTTATTTTACACATTTGTAAACGAGATTCAAATTGCCAAATTCTAAAAACACTCAGAGACTCAGATAATTATTTAGGACAGTCTATTTTTATGTTTATTACTTCAGGACAGTTCAAATTTTTATAATTTTTATATAAAGACTATTTGATTGTACGAAAATATGTAAAGTACGAAAGTAAAAAAATAATATTTGCGTACGCAAAAAATTTGACTTTCCAAAAATTGTTTAGTTGGTGGAATTAAAAAATATGAAAATGAAAAAAAAAATTGACTTTCGTTGTTTGGATGATTGTTGAAAGTGAAAAAAAATGGAGTTGGATTATTTGGATGGTTGTTAAAACTGGATGTTGATGAGAGATGTTGTAAGCATAGGTATCCATTTTTGCTTTCCAAATAATTCTCATTTAATTAGTAAATATTAAAATTTATTTTACACAACTAATTGACACAAAATCAGTTTAAAAATATATTAAACTAAATTAAATTAATTATCATCTCAAAAAAATTTAAATTAATTATCATAATTAAATAGATCAATTGTAATTAGATTTTTTTTTATTGAATTAACAATTAAAGATTTTTTAAACCCATTTTAAATCCGGATCCCATAGAGAACATCTGTCTTTTTCTCCAGGAGACATTTGTCCATTTCCTCATATAAGAACTTCTTTTTCTAGAAAAATCTCCAACATGATATCCTCAAGAACTTTCCAAAAAAAAAAAAATGATAATCCCAACCATCCTTTAAACCCATTTTTAACTTCTTTCTCTAGAAAATCTCCAACCGGAGATCCTCCTCGCGGAGGCGCACTCGGCGGCTCCACCGTCAGAGATCATCCAAGCCGCCACGGAGATGCTCCTCGTGCTCAGTCGCTTCGGTCGGCTGGCTCTGTCCTGACTGGTCGCGTCAGACATCTATGCGGCCTTTGCCGGCACCGGAGCCGTCGGATCTTAGTCCAAACAATATCTGCGAGTCCCGCGCGGACTCCTCCTCCGTCCGAGACGTCGCTGGATCGACTAATTTCAGGAGTGACCGCAATTCTCCTTCTTTATGACAGTTTCACTCCCTCCTCTCTCCTCATTTACAGAGAGTTTCCTCTTCTTTTTTGATGTCAAAAAGTGAGCAATTTAGAGGGGGGGGGGGGGGGGGGGGACTGTGGTCCATCAAATCAACCAAAAAGATCGACTTTCAAACTTCTTTGCCAAACAGATGAACTTGTAGATATTTGGGCTGTTTCATTGCAGTTTCTGCAAACCAAACGGACCCTTAGGACATCACAAAATTTAATCAGGACAGTCCAATCCCCCAAACCTTTTATTCTAAATTTCTACTCTCTCTCTCTCTCTCTCTTCAAATTTTTAACCCCAAAACCCCAACCCCAACCCCAATCGCCGGAGGAGGAGAAGGCGGCGGCGGCGGGTGACGGGGGAGGTGGCGGAGACGCGCGCGCGGGGACGGCTGCTGCTATCGCCGTAGCCGGCGCGCCCCCGTGCGCGCCTCCGTCGCGTGTAACCCCCCGCACACGTCTGCCCCGCACCCCCGCTGCCCACCTCAGCACCCCGCCCTTGATGATGATGATGCTTCTTCTTCTTCTTCTTCTTAGGAAGGACTGTCAATTTTTTACAGTCCTAATTATTTAGGACCGTCATAAAGTTGACAGTCCTTCCAACTGTCACAATATTGACAATCCAATTGGAAGGACCGTCAGTATTGAAAGGACTGTCGATTTTTTTTGCAGTCCTAATTATTTAGGACCATCACAAAGTTGACAGTCCTTTCAACTGTCACAATATTGACATTAATTGGAAGAACTGTCAACATTGTTACAGTTCTGGAAAAAAAAAATTTGGACATAAAAATATAAGTCATTGACTTTATATGAAAATTTGGGTTGTCCTCAAGTAAATAAATTAGATGGTAAACTTGTAAATAAACTGAAAAAATTGGACTATCCTGAACAATTTGTGTAGTGCCTTTAGAATTTGTCTTCAAATTTTAAGCTCAACATAGTTCAGAGTGAAATTTTGTTCAATTAAATTTATTGTTTACAAATTTAATAATATTTACAAATGTCATTCAATGCATAACATTGAATCATATCATGTGCGAAAATTTGAAATATATTTACGAGTTTCTAAATCATAATGGAACTTGCTTAATATAAGCATATATCTAACCAATGAATGCATATAATAGATTAATAACTCATAATTCATATTTTCGAAGGTGAAAAAAGTAATTAAAAAAACTAAAAGGCAATTAAATTGGCCGGCTAAAGAAAGGAAAAAAAATCACAAACATGGAGGATTATTTAGAAATCATAACCGTACTATTATAGTTTGTTGGATTAAACTAAATTAGCCACTACTCTGTTAACAAATTTTAGGTTAATCTTAAACAAATTCTGCTTCTTAGACTCCGTCACTAATTTATCAAAAAATAAGTTGAAACAGCTCCTACCAAACACTTACATATTCTATTTTATATTGTTGTTGTTCCTTGAAAAACAGAAACAAACTATTTTTTTTTTTCCAAAAAGATACCAAAATAGATGACTAACTCATTACATACTAGAAATAATCTAAAAAAAAATCTTTGATAACACAAATTCCTATTTCTCAATGATATTCCGCTGAATTCCTTAAAACCCTTTAATAGAAGTTCATTGTTATCTTCTTTTTATAAAACAAGACTTCTGACTCTTGAATGATTCACATCACTTCTGGTTCTATTATAACAAAGATTAACTTTTTATGTAAAAAAAAACTTGTGTTATTAATAAGAATCTTACATATGAACAATTCCATTACTCGCAACAAAATATTTTCTTCATTGCAGAATCATATGTTGTCATATTTTCTTCATTGCAGAATCATATGTTGTCATATACCGATTGCATCGTTACGAGTTTGGACAAGACCGAGTCTCGTTCCGAGAATATCCGTTTTAAATGTTCGGAATTCTACAACATATTCATTCACAAACAAACTTATTCTCTAAATTTTACTAACAATTTGAACCAAACCCAGGTAAAATAAATAAACTAATAAATAAATAAAAGCATCTCTGTTTATGGAGAACATGACCAGTTCTAACAAGCGAGTCTCCGATCTATATTCAAGTGGATTTTTCCTTCTTTCTATTGGGTTTACTGGATTTGATCAAATGGCTTCCCTGGCTGTTCTGCTCCTCAAAAATGATTCCTTTCAAGATGATGGAGAAATTGATACATAGGCATTTCCCTTTCAACAATACACAATAAATGCTTAAAGAAAAACAATAAATAGCCGAGGGAAGGGAATGTTCAATAAAAAGATCGATGACATTGCTCACATCATATTATGAGTCCGATGGGGCTCACATCCATTGTTATAATAGATGGTCATATAGACACTAGACGGTTGGTGTCCGTCTAGACGTCTGTCTAGTCCTCCCGACGTCCGACTATTCATGTTATAGAATTTTATGAACTTGTTACGCAATTTTTATTAAATTTTTTTAAAAAAAAATTATATTTTTCGAACCACCTAGGCGAACTAGACGCTAGGCAGCAGATGTCCGTCCGACTAATACCTAGCGCTTTTTACAACTTTGCTCACATCATATTATGCGTCCGATGAATATCAAACTCATTATGATCTCCCAGTGCTTGCCCAATGGGGGCAGCATTAAACACATACCCATCGTAGAACCTACCATCGTGCCCCCCTCCTCCCTCTGGTCCCCGCGCCAAAGGAAACGCGCCCCAGGGGACCAGATTTGTCGACTCGATACCCGACATATCCTGGTTCATGCCGGAAAGAGATGCGGCGCCATGGCTTTGTGGGGAGTTCCCAGAAGCTCTCCAGTTGTTGGAATTTCCAGCGTTCATCAAGGACAATGATTGCTGCTGCTGCTGCTGGTGGCTCTTTGCCGGTGGTGACTTGGGCCGCAGGCTCTCGATCTCGGGGGTGGTCAGTATGAGATGAGGTGCTTCGGGAGGTGGGTTTCGCCCGCTGCCTCCCTGCCAAACTTTACCATCCTTGTCAGCAAAGTTCCTGATATACGTCTGCAGAATATAGGAACTTTGATTAGGACATTGCTCTTCCGCAAATGAACCAGACTGATTTTTTCTATGCTGACAGTTTAACCATTAATGACGAAGCAGGGCGGCTACAAAACCAACACGACAAGAAGCTCAGTTTAGGCTAGCGAGGGTCTGAGACTATGCAAATGTCAGCGGCAGTTATGAATGATTCATTCTATCGACGATTCGACTCTCTAGCCTAATTCTGAGAAAATAAACTGTATCTGGTACTTGAATGCAAAACCTTATTCTTTAAATCAACATTCACAATCAATAGGAAAATGTATATTGTATCAGGACAAGCGACAGCCCAATTACGACGGTATATCTGCAAAAATTCTTGCTCCCTCTCTGGGTTTCAAAGCTGAGATGCTACCATATATAGTAGAGTATTAGCAAAAGTATATACCTCGGCGTTGAAATTTGAGGAAGATAGCCCTCTCCCAACAGTCAGCCAACCAGAACGGATGTTATGGTCCTCGCCAAACAGTTCCAGCCGCCTCTTGCCCAGAGCAAAATGCTCGATTATCCTATACATATCATCAGGCTTCTTCGTAGAACCTGCTAGGTATAAAGGAGATGATTACTGTAAACCCCCTGAATCTTCAAATTATTAAATCTTGGATTTTTCCCGATTTTCTGGAATTTTCTGGGAATTTTCTGTAATTAAAATCAAGGCTTTTAATTAATAAATGATTTTTAGTTATTAATAAATAATATTAAAATATGGTGAAAATAATATTTTTGGGTGTAAAATGGAAAATTGGACTTAGGATAATTTTTCTGGATTTTTCTGGGCCTCAGACCTATTTTTAAATGCCTAAAAATAATTTTTCTAATTAATTAATTAATTAACTGTTTTTAATTATTATTAATTATTATTATTATTATTATTATTATTAATTTTATTAATATACTCGGCCCGGCCCATTAGCCAGCCCCCGGCCCGCGAAACCGGCCCAGCCCCTAACGGGTCGGGTCGGGTCCGCCTGAACCCGACCCGCCCGACCCGAAACCCGGTCCCCCTCTCTCTCTCTCTCCCCACGACCGCGTCTCGCGGCGGAGACGACGCCGCCGCCCGCTCCGCCCGGCGCTCCGCCCGCTCTCTCCCGCACGACCACCCCTCTTCCCGCCCGTCTCGGCCACGACACCCCTCGGCCACCTATTTATAGCCCCGCCGTCGTCGCTCTCGACCAACGCCCACCGCTGCCCGACGCCGCCACGCCCACTGCCGCCGCTGCCCGACGCCGCCACCGGCGCCACCCCGCCCGCGAAGCCGCCGCAGCCATCTCCCCCTCTCTTCCCCGGCGGCCCCTCAGCCGCAAGCAGCAGCAGCACCCCCTCCCCTCGCCTGAGCCGCTCCGGCGAGCTCCGTTCGCCGCCGACCAGCCGGCCGCCGTGCAGCCCTGCCCCGGCCCGCCTCGCCGTCCTCCGGCGCCGCCACGTCAGCAAAACCCAAACCCTAGCTCCCAATTCTCCGTGTCGTGTCGGACACGACACGGACACGAAGATTTTCGGTTTCTCGGGTCCTGTTCAGGTACTCGTATCTTTTGCCTCGTAGCTCCGTTTTCAATTCCGCAAATTGCGTTGTGAAGCCTGTATGACCCTCTCGGTGTCCGGACAAACTGTTCGGGACATCGCGTCCTGTGGTGATCGCACACCGCGATCCAAAAACAGGAAAAACCAGGCCCTGTTTTACCCCGGAACTGAGTACGCCCCGCCAAACGGGACGACTTGGTCGCGCGCGGTCTTCACAGATACGTGCGCAGCGTCGATACGGACGTGTGAGATTTCGCGGAAGCTGATTCGGGTGTGCGTGCACACCGGAATCAACGCGTATCCGCGGACATCGTCCCGTATCCGTCTTTTCTGCAATTCACCCTAACTTCGTGCACACACGTCGGATCGAGACGAAACTTGCGCCATCGGACTCGTAGCGATACGCTGGTCCTGTGGGTCAAGTTTGGTTCGATTCTGAGAACGTTGACGAAATCGCGTGTCGTGGGCCCCACTAGCCCCGCTCGACGGGCGATTTTGTGTTCGGCTCATCGGAATCCAAATCTGGAAGTTCCGTTGGGTTCGTATCAGCGTTCCTGACCTGTTGACACTAAGTTTGGTGAATTTGGAGACCGTTGACCCGGACACGCTTTTCGGTGCAAAGCGGGCCCCCCGACGGACCCCGTTTTGACCCGAAACTGCCGTTTTTGCCCTTGTCTCCAAATTGGACCCAAGGACAGGCGTTTCTAGCTATTTGACATCTTCTGAGCATAATGGTAATGTCTATTTCAGCTTTTGGACTCATCTGTGGAAACTTCCCCTAGAACATTAAACAGATCCAAACATCAGGCAAGTACCTGCACTTCAAGTTTAACCTTTATATTGTGATAAATAGATTCCCTGCTTTATATAGTACCATTGATGATTATATGTAGAGTTGAAACACTGGATTTCATGTCTTGAATAATATATTTCATGTCTTCCTTTTCGTGTCGGGCGGGAGAATACTAGGAGGCATGTAGTTTACCCTTCCCCCCTGTATTCACTGTGTACCAGCTGTTAGTACGCGATTGTACCATCAGCCTTGTACTTGATTATTCCCGTATTCACTGTGTACTAGTCGTCTATGACGGCCCTATTAGCCTTATAAACCCCTACATGCCAACTACGTATTCTAAAACAAGTACCAGTTCACACAGCTAGTCTCTAGTCTTGTTACATTTCTTGCTGACTATGGTAGTTACATTTTCTGTCTCATTTATTCCCTGCTTTCTCATATTCTTGTTTATAGCATTTAGACTCTGAAAGATTAATGTTTCCTTTATGCTATTTTCTTAATATGATACTCAATTTAATTGTCATAAATATTCAGTTTAATTTTGTTGTGCACTGTGTACTTTGCTCCTTTCCTGACTGGATCCGTTGTTTAGGTGATGATGAGAACTTTGCCCTACCTATTATGATCCCTATGGCGTAGCAGGTGACACAGTTGAGAAGCAGGTTCCCACTCAGGAGGCTACCTCTGAGGAGTAGTAGCCAGTTAGCTAGTTTTCCCTTTTCAGCTCAGTAATCGGGTTTGTCCCCGATTTATCTTCTGTTCATGTATAAACTTTGGATCTGTTATCACAATTTGTTTTTATAAATTAGCATTCCTATTTCCTGTTAATTTCCTTGTCTATTTACTTTAATTGTGGATGAGATAGATAGTTATTGATCCCAGAAAATAACCTAGACAGCGTACTACCGCCGACACTGCGGCGTAGGCTGGACGTGCCCACGCACTCGTGCCCGAATAACCGGGTGCGGGTCGTGACACGTTTTTGTGGTGGCCCATGCAGGTCAAACGACTAAATTGTTCGGTTTCAACTTAGGGACCGAACAGGCCTGCAATAAGATTGAGGATTTTAGGAAAAGCTCATCCATTTGATTGAATCGTTCTTGATATTCATATCGACTTCGAATCATTTTATTGACTCGCATCCTGCCTTGATTCCTGTGCGCCTTTATCGTTTATTTTTGGATGCAGGATCTACCAGCAAGCGACGAGACTCCTACAAGATCACCACGAGATGCTCTACCAGCATAACCGTGGAGAACGCGCAGACTCTTGGAGCAGCTAATGCGCGTAAGTGATTTCTTTAGCTGCCTTTCTATTATTGTTTAACTCGCGCCTATTGGTTCGTGACCTCAGCCCCAACCTAGAAATTTTAAACTTGCTAATAACCTGCTATGCTTTTATAATTAATAAACTATAGAGATTTTAGAATCATGTGTTTGTGCTTATTGTAGGTTGTTTTGTGTTGTTTTAAAATAATTTGTATCTCCTTTTCATCAACATCTAGCGCACTTAATTTTGCTGTACTTGACTTATGCTGCTAATTTATAGCCTAGTTTTGCAAGCTTATCCTTCTATCAAGCTTGTTCATGACATATGTATTAGTGGGTCGACACACTAATACAATTGTCTATTCAGAATCAGTGTATTACGGTCTGATCAACCTTAGTACATTTGATTCGCCCTTCGCCCTACTTTACGTGGATTGAGATATATAGTTGACTAGTATACCTGCCCTAGACATGTCTGAGCATAACTGTGTTAACACAAGCATGTGAATAGGAATTACCAAGATAGGATTTCAATCCACAAATCGTTTGACAATTCCCACTTGAATTCTTTACACTCCTTGATCCCAATACCTCTGTTCTATCACCTCGCCCTTGAACTCTTTATTATTGATCTTCGTTTTCCCTTATTTTGGAAAGACGAAATCTCGTGCCTGGTATAAGTTTGGTACATAGATAGTACTAGATATGCCACATAGGCCGATCACATACTTGAGGATTAACCTTTCGTAATCGAGGACATATCAAACGTGACATGATCGACGTTGAAGTTTCGAGGATTGAATGACATGAATAAACATATTAAGGAATATTTTTCTTAAGGTATATAGTCTATTGTGATGTATGGGTAAATTCTAAGTTGGGTAGCAGTGCAGTTGTCAACTCAAGATAAATTCTTTAAAATTGTGACCGAGAAGATTAGATTGGAAGAGGTTCAAGCCATTCTCATTTTGAAAATTTAGAGGAGTGACTAAGATGATTAGTGAATTGATATCAATAGTTATATCTCAAGTACATGATTTAAATCTTGAATAATGAAAGTAAGATCATCAATTAAATTCAGAGGATATATAATTCATACTTGAACATTGGTGAACCACATCTAAATTATTTTTCAATTTGGTGTTTGAATTAAAGCTCGATGGTTGGACTACCTAGTTAGAATATTGAGGATGTGAATGGAATTTAAAATTTAAAACATACAATTGTGAATGGAAATACTGTTGGACTCGAATCACTTCTAGAGGAAATTTATGATAGTTAGTGAGGCAAGGTCATAAGCATGTGCAATCCTTGAAGATGTTATATGAACTTAATCAAAAATCTGCCTGTGGATAATTTGAGGAAGTAAGAAGTAATAACCCTAGGTTGAATCTTGATTGGAATAGTAGTCATCCTAATCATGAAATGATTACAGTGGACATGACTTGGATTTAAATTATCGCAAGGAAATTATGATTGATGTACGTGAAGGTTTAACAGAGTATGGCTTAATTTTAAATTTCGAGGACGAAATTTTTTGTAAGTTGGGTAGGTTGTAAACCCCCTGAATCTTCAAATTATTAAATCTTGGATTTTTCCCGATTTTCTGGAATTTTCTGGGAATTTTCTGTAATTAAAATCAAGGCTTTTAATTAATAAATGATTTTTAGTTATTAATAAATAATATTAAAATATGGTGAAAATAATATTTTTGGGTGTAAAATGGAAAATTGGACTTAGGATAATTTTTCTGGATTTTTCTGGGCCTCAGACCTATTTTTAAATGCCTAAAAATAATTTTTCTAATTAATTAATTAATTAACTGTTTTTAATTATTATTAATTATTATTATTATTATTATTATTATTAATTTTATTAATATACTCGGCCCGGCCCATTAGCCAGCCCCCGGCCCGCGAAACCGGCCCAGCCCCTAACGGGTCGGGTCGGGTCCGCCTGAACCCGACCCGCCCGACCCGAAACCCGGTCCCCCTCTCTCTCTCTCTCCCCACGACCGCGTCTCGCGGCGGAGACGACGCCGCCGCCCGCTCCGCCCGGCGCTCCGCCCGCTCTCTCCCGCACGACCACCCCTCTTCCCGCCCGTCTCGGCCACGACACCCCTCGGCCACCTATTTATAGCCCCGCCGTCGTCGCTCTCGACCAACGCCCACCGCTGCCCGACGCCGCCACGCCCACTGCCGCCGCTGCCCGACGCCGCCACCGGCGCCACCCGCCCGCGAAGCCGCCGCAGCCATCTCCCCCTCTCTTCCCCGGCGGCCCCTCAGCCGCAAGCAGCAGCAGCACCCCCTCCCCTCGCCTGAGCCGCTCCGGCGAGCTCCGTTCGCCGCCGACCAGCCGGCCGCCGTGCAGCCCTGCCCCGGCCCGCCTCGCCGTCCTCCGGCGCCGCCACGTCAGCAAAACCCAAACCCTAGCTCCCAATTCTCCGTGTCGTGTCGGACACGACACGGACACGAAGATTTTCGGTTTCTCGGGTCCTGTTCAGGTACTCGTATCTTTTGCCTCGTAGCTCCGTTTTCAATTCCGCAAATTGCGTTGTGAAGCCTGTATGACCCTCTCGGTGTCCGGACAAACTGTTCGGGACATCGCGTCCTGTGGTGATCGCACACCGCGATCCAAAAACAGGAAAAACCAGGCCCTGTTTTACCCCGGAACTGAGTACGCCCCGCCAAACGGGACGACTTGGTCGCGCGCGGTCTTCACAGATACGTGCGCAGCGTCGATACGGACGTGTGAGATTTCGCGGAAGCTGATTCGGGTGTGCGTGCACACCGGAATCAACGCGTATCCGCGGACATCGTCCCGTATCCGTCTTTTCTGCAATTCACCCTAACTTCGTGCACACACGTCGGATCGAGACGAAACTTGCGCCATCGGACTCGTAGCGATACGCTGGTCCTGTGGGTCAAGTTTGGTTCGATTCTGAGAACGTTGACGAAATCGCGTGTCGTGGGCCCCACTAGCCCCGCTCGACGGGCGATTTTGTGTTCGGCTCATCGGAATCCAAATCTGGAAGTTCCGTTGGGTTCGTATCAGCGTTCCTGACCTGTTGACACTAAGTTTGGTGAATTTGGAGACCGTTGACCCGGACACGCTTTTCGGTGCAAAGCGGGCCCCCCGACGGACCCCGTTTTGACCCGAAACTGCCGTTTTTGCCCTTGTCTCCAAATTGGACCCAAGGACAGGCGTTTCTAGCTATTTGACATCTTCTGAGCATAATGGTAATGTCTATTTCAGCTTTTGGACTCATCTGTGGAAACTTCCCCTAGAACATTAAACAGATCCAAACATCAGGCAAGTACCTGCACTTCAAGTTTAACCTTTATATTGTGATAAATAGATTCCCTGCTTTATATAGTACCATTGATGATTATATGTAGAGTTGAAACACTGGATTTCATGTCTTGAATAATATATTTCATGTCTTCCTTTTCGTGTCGGGCGGGAGAATACTAGGAGGCATGTAGTTTACCCTTCCCCCCTGTATTCACTGTGTACCAGCTGTTAGTACGCGATTGTACCATCAGCCTTGTACTTGATTATTCCCGTATTCACTGTGTACTAGTCGTCTATGACGGCCCTATTAGCCTTATAAACCCCTACATGCCAACTACGTATTCTAAAACAAGTACCAGTTCACACAGCTAGTCTCTAGTCTTGTTACATTTCTTGCTGACTATGGTAGTTACATTTTCTGTCTCATTTATTCCCTGCTTTCTCATATTCTTGTTTATAGCATTTAGACTCTGAAAGATTAATGTTTCCTTTATGCTATTTTCTTAATATGATACTCAATTTAATTGTCATAAATATTCAGTTTAATTTTGTTGTGCACTGTGTACTTTGCTCCTTTCCTGACTGGATCCGTTGTTTAGGTGATGATGAGAACTTTGCCCTACCTATTATGATCCCTATGGCGTAGCAGGTGACACAGTTGAGAAGCAGGTTCCCACTCAGGAGGCTACCTCTGAGGAGTAGTAGCCAGTTAGCTAGTTTTCCCTTTTCAGCTCAGTAATCGGGTTTGTCCCCGATTTATCTTCTGTTCATGTATAAACTTTGGATCTGTTATCACAATTTGTTTTTATAAATTAGCATTCCTATTTCCTGTTAATTTCCTTGTCTATTTACTTTAATTGTGGATGAGATAGATAGTTATTGATCCCAGAAAATAACCTAGACAGCGTACTACCGCCGACACTGCGGCGTAGGCTGGACGTGCCCACGCACTCGTGCCCGAATAACCGGGTGCGGGTCGTGACAATTACAACGAACATATCATTTCAAATAGAAACAATTTGTCTGAGGGATTTGATTAGATACAAAATTCAATTTCTACTATGGGTGAACCTCTCCAAAATGCACGAGTTGTCCTTTGATGCTGCTGTACTTCAAGGAACCAAATTTACTATGACCCCATATAGTAAATTATAGACATCAATCATGACATAAAATGGATGCATTTTAGTTATGTAACATGGAGTTCCCAAAGGGTTTGTTTAGTTTAGGGATGTAAATGGAATCGGGTCTGGCGGAGCTCCAACCCACCAAACCTGATTCGGAGCGGATTTGGAGGCAAACTTAGTGAATGTGGAGGCGGATATGGATATGGAGACGAGTTTCAACCTCCGAAGCATGTGATTTTACTATTTAGTTTTAGTCAATGTTGATGTGAATAATCTCCTATGCATTTTTCCATTAGTTGAACTTAAACATTGTATCATATTTTTAGAAAGAGTTGAGGTTGGAGGCGGATGTGGTGTCAGCGTCGGAAGCGGGAATGCAGACCTCCATTTGGAGTTGGAGGCAATATTTATCCTCCGATTGGAGACACATTTGGAGGATTCCAGTTTCAGTAAGTACATGGTCAACCAAACACAACGTGCAAGATTGCTGGAATTACAGCAATGATTAAACTAAGAAGATCATTTTAGATAGAAACAACTGCTTAGAAGGATCAGAATAGGATGATACATGGCATGCAAAACTTTCCATATAGAGGATAAAATTATACAAAATATATACATCAGATAAAGTTAAACCTCCAGTGCCGATGAAAAATAATGTATTAGTCTTAACTTCTTAACGTTTCCAGAAAGGGCAGTTTAACTAGCATGTTTTATCACAACAGGATACAGGATAACATAAAAGCTAAAATCAATCTATTTTTCCCACTGTCTCGTGTTCTTTGGAATACTATCAGGAAGTATCACATTAGCTTTGGCTTGTTTACTCAAATATTACACATCAAATGCATAAATATCTACTGAATTTTTTAGAGCTTCCCTGCTTCCTAGGCCACAAGTATAGCAAACTAATCTTCAAACCATCACACAATAATGTATGTAAAAGATGAAAATAATAAGCAAATGCAATGTTAGATATTAGAATCTCATGGTCAAGGGAGATGAACTAACACCAAGTACTAACCATCAGTAGGCTCTTCAGCTATGATTATATCGGTGTTGATATTGGCATGAATGATGTGTCCATCTGTGCTACGACGTACAGTTCCCTTTATGCCCATCAAACAATGTTCCTACAGATCATAGACAAAGGATTTAATTGACTCTGTACATGAAATATTGCAATTACATTGCTGCCAAAACAATAATACTTCTAGTACTGATAACACCAACCTTTGAATGTTGAAATAATGTATGAGAGTCATGCCGCAAGCCTGGTGTTGCATTTCTTTTATTGGTTTTCACCCAACAAATATCCTCACATCTCCGGAAACCCCACTGCACTACGAAGAGCTCAGGTTAGCTCATCAATCATTACAGCAAAAGTAGACGAAGATCATGACATGTAACAAAATTTCAAGATGAAAAGGAATAAATATCGGAGTTTCAGAGCCTAACACCAAGCCACTGTCACCGAGTCATCATCAACCACAAAGTAGTATATCATAGGCACATGTGGTTCTTTAGAGTTTGGCCTACGTAAAAGACATAATCTATGACCTGATGAAGGACATTTACATTTTTCCAGCTATTTGGTCTGCTAGAATACTTACTATCCAGAGAAACCAAATAAACGGTCTAAATTTCAACACTGAAAAACAGTAAACTTTTGCTTCGACAGCTTTTGAAGAGAAAATGACGACCCATATTGATAGTAAGTTCAAACTTCAAACCAATGATTGGAAATTTTGTTTGACCTGTAAAATTAGTTTCAAGTAATAAACTAAACTTGTCCAAACACACAAGAAATTTGGAAAACCCAATCAGTGTACCTTCTTTAAACACTGGCGACCTTGTTCAAGACCTACGCCATCACCAACCCAAAGAAAGATAAACGATGGAGTATCTGCAATTGCCTGATAAGATAAATTGAAGCACGCTAAGTTTCACACCCACACATCAAGTTTCAATCCAGAAACAATTACGTAGAAAACAACCAATTAACTGTCCTTTAACATTACTGAAAGCAGAAAAAGATATCACAGATAAGATGATCTGAAATCAGTAAGAAAAAACTAACCTCAATCTTAAGATTTTGTATCTCTTCAAATGTCCAGTACTCCAAATGGTCATTAACTCCAGGGGCCCGATGGACATACTCTTCCCAAGGAGGATCTACAAGAATAACATCAAACTTGGTGCCGAAGAACTCTGGCGAGAGGACATGCTCTCGCAAATCACACCTATAATACATTGGTGGAGAAGCAGCCATGGCAACAATCTCATCCTTCCTCTGAATAAGCTCTCTAAGCTTCGGGTAGTCCTCCACAACACTCGTGAGCTCGAGCTCCCGGATGAAATTCTGCGGCCTCGTACCAGTATCAACAAAATTCTGAGAGTAGTCATTCTGCTCTCCCCTTGAAGGAGCTTTCCCTGTAGGTCCACTGTTTCTCATCTGACCCCAACCACTAGGAGGCTTATTATCAAGAGGCATCTCACGACCGATTGGGCCCATCGGATTAAACCCAGGACTGGCAATATTAGGGTGGACTCCTCTTCCAGGGCCAGGTTGATTGAAGAACATCGCAGGATTTGCTCCAGTTGCAATGTTGGGTCCGAATCGGGGTCCTGCATGCCCAGGAGGAATGGGAGGGAGATTTAGAGGAACAGGGAGCATGTTCATGTCCACACCTTGAGGTCCTGGCCAAACAAGAGGTCCAGAAAATGGGGGGATGAAAACGCCTGGAGCAATTGCTGGACTGGGAGAAGGGGTCATATTGGGTCCAATTGGCTGAATCGGACCAGGGGGTATGCCGAGGGGACCAAATTGTGGGCCCATCATGGGTAGTGGAAGTCCAACCCGTTGGAAATCTCTACCAGGTAGTCTCCCCCATCCTCCTCTAGCGGGTCTGCCTCCTTTTTGCCGTTGTTGAAGACTCCGATTGAAAGAACCTGGGCCATGGTTATTCCCGTATGGAGGGTGCAAACCACTACTAACACTCTGGCCTGACCCTGTCCGAGAAAGGTTCATAGCTCCCTTCTGCCCCCTTTCCTTCCCAACCTGGGAATCAAAAGAATTTCTCCCAGAGCTCTGATCCATGGTTGAACCATCATCTTGGAATCTCTCCTCTGGTGGATAATCCCATTCTTCATCGCTCACAACTCCAGAGCCAAAATCCTGCTGTGAACCAGCTTCCGCTCGCCTACCAGGAAATATGGGAACCGTCTCCTCCCTTCTGAAATCAATATTCTTGGTTGGTCTGATTTCTATAGCAGCAGAGTTTTCAACTGCCTTTGCATCTTCGTGCCGGTTTCTGGCGTCTTTTCTATAACCAGCACGACCATAGAGTTGATCTCCATCTGGCCTCTCTAAGCCTCTCCTTTGTGCATCCCATTCCTTGTTATGGGCAAACTCGTTTTCCCCTTCCTTGGGCTCTTGCCTGTACTGACCTCTCCTCCAGTGGTCTTTTGAGCCTTCCCGGCTGTCCTTTCCCTTTGACAATCTATCATCTCGGTAACTAGTGTTCTCCCGTTCTTTACCTTTAATGCTTATGCTTCTCTCAGTGTCAGATTCTGAAAAGCCACGATCGTGCCCATCCGACTCCTTGTAGTACCTCCCACTTCTCTCTGGGGTTCGAGACCTTTTAGCAGGCCTCACTTCCCTCTCACTTCTATCCCTTAACAGACCATGTCTATCTTCGTCCATGTTGACAGATCTATCCCTGCTTTCAACCTCGTCACGTCTATGCTTCTCACCCTTATCACCATAAGACTTGGTACCATACCGATGACTGCTAGTTTCCACATCCTCCAACCTTCCCCTGTACTTGCTTTCCTTGTCATCCCTAACTTCACGAGTTGAGCGCGTCGCTCTATTATCTTCATCTTGTGCATCTGCTCGGCCACGACTCCTCTCTCCATCGGCTCTTCTATCTTTATTACCCAACCTACCACCTTTCTCGCCACTAGAACCCACAATCCTACTCCTATCCTCACCGGAGTCATTTCTCTGGTCAGTTGCTCTCTCTCTACTACTTCCATGCTTGTTATTATCAGAAATCCTTTTATCCCCGTGACTATTTTCCTCGGATTCTTTCCTGCTAGCGTCTGCCTCATCCCATCTTCTCCTCATGGAATTCCTCTCCTGATCTTGCCGTCTGTAATCCTTCTCTTTACTGCACTCGTTCCTTTCAGAATACCTTGTGTCCTCTTGCCCCTTCGCAACATCCCTCTCAAGGGTACTCTCCGCCTTACTTTTCACTTTAACCTGAGAACCCTCGTGACCAATGGATGGCTTCACACTCGTCCTCCTTGAAGAACCCCACTCGCGCTCATCATCTTTACTCTTTTGATTGCTCTGGACGTCTCTATCCCGGTACCCATCGCTCGATCTCACCTCGCCCTTCTCTTCAAGACTCTTCCTCGGGATCTTAAACCGAGACTCCCTTCTTTCATCGGCATCTTCTTCATCTCCACTGCCAGCTCGGCTAGAGCCACCGGATTTCCTCCGGGCATTGCTCCGGTCCACAGAGCTCTTCCTCCTCCCGCTGTCCTGCTCTTCGGCCTCTTCTTTATTGTCGTGCTTCCGGGACTTGCTCGCCAGGTGCTTTCTCTTGTCCGATCCATCATAGTCTTCGCCATCCTCCGTCCTGCTACTGTCCCTAGCCTCAACTCTTTCCTCCAACTTTCTCTTGCTGCGACTCCGGCTCGATTCCGAACCATCCATTTGCAACACCTCTTCTTAACGAATAATAATTACTCCACTATGTACTGATAATGTAGCTCCCCGATATAACCAAACCTGAAAACAAGTAAAAGAGATAAATATCACCGCAAAAATCACACCTATAATGCAGTAGATTCCTAATACAAAGGATTCCGATTCCAATTCCGATTCCGATTCCAATTCCAAAGTGAGGGTCTTGGAGAATTGAACCTAACTCCTGAATTTTTCCAAGTACGAACCCTAAAATTTGCAAGAACAACACATCCATCTAGTAGATTCAAAGCCATACATTGATAAAAATCACATCTTTGACTGCGATATATTCCTAACAAAGTGCGTCTTCTTGTAAATTCAATAACTTTACAGGTTAAAACCACAGAGTAATAAGCATAACTATAATTGAGGACGTAAATAAGACCCTAACCCTAAAAACGAAGCAGAACAGAGCAAATCAATCCAAGAACCCTAATTTCAACGAAAACCAGTAAAATCAAGCAAAAATACGCCAAATTTAACGCGTCCCGATCGAAAACTGATCGATTTGAAAGGGGAAAACGACGGGAACAGAAATCGAAGGTGGAATAGAGAGAAGAGACAGAGAGGGTGATTGAGATTGATACGTACCTGATCCCGGTTGACAGCAGAAGAATTAAGCTAGGGTTTTGGTCGAATTTTTTGATCGGCGACCGATTTCAATTTTTTTCTGACCTAGGAGACTATGATGGTCGGCGTCGATATAGTTGAGGTCCTTCCTTGGGTTAAAAGTTTTTAAATAGGGGCTGTTAACAAATATGGAAACCGATAGGAGCAGTAATTACTAATCAGGAAAAGTTTGGGGACTTAAAAAAAAAAAAGGGGCTAAATTGTAACTTGATACCCTCAACTATTCACAATTTGATCCCCAAGACTTTAAAATATACAACTTAATACCCTAAATTTTTTTTCCCAAAATGCTCTCCCGCTTAAACAGCCCCCTCCCTCCCTCCCTCCCTCCCTCGGCTGCTCCCCTCCCACCTCGCCGCCGTGCGCCCCCCACGATGACCTCCCTCCCCTCCCCTCCCTCTCCGGCCGGCATGGAACGCCGTGCAGCGCCAGAGCTCGCAGTCTGGGACGTGCGCCGACGGGCGCGCGCGTCGCGGTGCCGGAGCGTGGGGGGAGGAGTCGTCGGATCTCGCGGTCCGGGACGTGCTCTGGTGGGGGAAGGGGGGGGGGGGGGGGGCTCGCAGGAGTGTGGGTGGGGTTCGCGTGCGCGACGCCGAAGAGTGGGAGCGCGCGGACATGAGTGCGGACGTGGGTCGCGTTTGCGGCGCCGGAGCGTGGGGGCACGCGGTCAGGGGAGGTCTGATCGCTGGCTTGAGGCGGGAGGGAGGGACTGCCGGGGTTGGGGAGGGGGGCGGGGGTAGAGATTTGTTGGAGACGGGAGGGCATTTTGGGAGGAAAAAAATAGGATATTAAATTGTCTATTTTTTAAGTTTAGAATATCAAGTTGTTAAATATGAATTGTTGAAGGTATCAAGTTGAAATTTAGCCAAAAAAATAAGCAAAAAAAATTCTGTACAGAAGTATATCTTGACTGTATTACGTCTTAAAAAAGAAATTATAAAATTTACAGAAAAAAGAACCAAAATATCTTTACTAAGAATGTATTTACTCAATTTCATTATTCACAATTCAAACTTCCTTAGTAAGGCCATTTGATTTTTTTTTTATTTTTTTTTTTCGTTTTGTGTTTACAACCGATTCCAAATGTAACAACATTTGGCTACTGTTGATTGTAAACCAAGCGCCTACATTAGTAGCAAAGTAAAGGTCTTGATATTTACAACCGGCCCATATCAGTAGCAACACTTAACTACTTTTTTTTTAGGCTTTTTTTTTTTTTTTTCTTCTAGCCAAGAAAAAATAAAATAAAAATTTGGAATGCCCTTGCTAAGAACGTTTTAGATATACTATATGTCCTAAAACGTCCTGCGTAAATTTTTCTTGTTTTTTTTTCTGCTACAAAAATTGTAAATGTTTTTACTTTTACTAAGGACGTTTAAGATTATTTTACTTTAAAAAAAAGTCAAACGTCCTTACTAAAACGTTTGAGTTTTTTTATGCAAATTATAGTAACTTTTTTCTCTAAAAACAATATAGACAGAGTACAATTCTCTGCATGTATTTGATATTGGTTTTGATTTTGATCCTTAGACATTGTGAAACACCTAGGTTTATAGGTGATGACTTCTAATTTTTTTTAGCTTTTTTTCTTAAAATAATTCCAGAAAACTAAGTTTTTTCATGAATTTAATTTTTCAAAGTTTATTAACATGTACAAATTATGATACTCGGTCTGTTTGGTCCTCATTAAATATAAAAAATATGTAACATATGTATGTCCGTGGGATCGTGACATGTTATTTACGATAGAAGGCTTCCGAAGGATGGACACGATTTTAATTTTTCTTGAAAACTTAGTTTCTAATTCGATGGAAAGGACATATAAAAAAAATGTAACATATGTTGCATATAATATTTATTTTTGTGAGTAAAATCCTATTCCGGGACTTACAAATCAATTATTTGGAATATGGACTAAACATCGTATTGGGTTGATGTGTCCTTTGTTTCATTTTAAATGAGAATCAAATTAGTTCTAAACTATTTTTTTTTATTTTAATGCATTTTTTCCGAGTTCCATAATCTTTTTCTATTTGTCCTAGAGAACATGAAATTTTTTATCTGTCCTGTAGAACATGAAAATCCTCATAACTGACATCTATTGGAAAGCTCAATTGGAAGGCTATGATGATTATGTTACAGCCACATGAGTTATTATAGTCAGGGTCTGAAATTTTCTAAATTTAGAATGTAAGAGCTCATTGTGAGCCCCATGATAGCTCCATACCATTTTGGTTTTGAAAATGGATAATAAATAAGCGAGAAAAAAAAAAATTTCAAATGTGCCTCCAATCCAATTATATTATTTCTACATGTACCCAATTCATTATAAACTTATATATTTTTATTATTATAAACTTGTATCTCAACATACATTTTTCAGTCCCACATATTGGAAATGTCTCATTTCTCACTCATTTTTTTCAAAACCCTGGGCATTACAATTGTACAAAATAAGTCCTTACGTAGATATTTTCAGACTCAGACAATAGCCCATGTGGCTGGGACGTAATTATCATGGAACTCCAATTAAGTCTTACTATTATACAAAATGAACTGTCATAGTTTTTTTTCGATCCATGTCGACTACGTGCCACCTCTCCTCCTCCTCGACGACACTTCTCTAGTCGCCGGGTGGCCGGTTCAGTGCACACAGGCCCGATAATTCGAGAACAGATCTGCTGTCCGAAATTTATTCTGTCGTACTATGTCCCCATCCTATGACATGTGGACCCGAACAGCAGTTTGGGAGCAAATATTGAAATGGAGGCCCACGTATAATAGGATGAGGACATGAAAGAATAGGATAGGAGAGGGGACAGCAGATCTACTCTCCGAGAAGCCGGTCCTTCTCCTTGGTCGCTCTACGAGATTGGGCCAATAGCATGGGCCAATAATCACAGCCCAATCTTTTCTGCAACATAAACCATACACGTGGCAGCTAGGTATTGGAGAAGAAAAGTAGGCTACACTACTTCCCCTCCTCCTCCTCCTCCTCCTCCTCCAAAGGAGAGGAATTTAAAAAAAAAAAAAAAAATTTAATGGGAGGGGATTTGTATGCTCTGGACTTTGATGGAGTGATATGCGACAGCTGCGGAGAGAGCTCCCTCTCCGCTGTCAAAGTAACAATCAATCTTTAATCTTCTTCGTCGAAGTAATAATTGCAGAAAACCCCCTTCTTATTTTTGTATATTTACAGGCTGCTAAGATCCGATGGCCCCAACTGTTCGACCGGGTGGACTCCGCCATGGAGGACTGGATCGTCGAACAAATGCACACAGTCAGTCCCTTCTTCTTCTTGTTGCTCCTGTAGTTTGCTATGTTGCGCACTATTTCGCACGGACACGACTACGACACAGGCATGGGCACGGGACCGATGCAAATTGGTTTCAGCTTCGCGGAGAGAAATAGGGAGATTTTTGATGAAATCTCCGTAGAAGACCAAAACCAGAATTTGGTTTTGAAATCGCGATGGGATGAGGCAGTAGTATAAGCAGTATAAACCGCGGAAAAGAATGTTGCTAGGACTGGGGTGGTTAGAACCGCTTTTGCTCAAAGCGAGATTTGACCAATTCTCCTCGTCGATTCACTCCAATGAACTAGCAAGCTCCGATTGCACAATCAATCGAACTTCTGGAACGCTCCTTGTATCACCTTTCTTCTCAGAACAAGCATTGTTGCGCTTGTGCAAAAAAAAAAAAAAAAAAAAAACTGGCTGCTAGAGAGCAAGGTTCAAAAGTGTGTCACTCTCTACAAGAGTCGGTGCCCTCCTTATATAGGAGGCTCAACACTTGGTCTGTTACGAAGATGAACAACCTACTAAGCTGAACAACCTACTGTTACGAATCTGAAAAGAATTATTTAACAATACAAAACTCCCACAATCAATGGGTGAAACAACCAGTCCTTTGAAATTCAACGTCCCTGGCTACCTGCGAAGCTACCCGGCTAGGCTACCTGCATAGCGACCCTGCGGGGCTACCCGCTAGGCCACCTGCATGTTGACCCTATGAGGTACCATGTGCACCTATCTTGCGAGGTATCCACATGGCGACCCTGTGAGGCCACCTGCTAGGCTACCCACGCGATGCCTCGACATGGCTAACTGCATGGCTATATTGCGACGCTATCGAGGTGCCAATTTTGTGCCCCGATGCAAAGTGCAAACTATACCATCAAAGCGTCACTTTACAACCGAGTCCGAGCTAGGCCTTTTCAGGGTCCATGCTTGAAGAGAATAATTCCAAGCAATGATGATAAAACAAATATTGATTGCAGGATTTGGACCTTGTCCACCTGTAAAACCTTCCACCACACTTACTTTCTTGGGCTAACCTAACACTCATATGTGTACAATTCAATAAGTGATGAACCAAATATTGAATACACACATATTTGTCCCAAAATGGAATAGTAGGACCGGGTCGTTAATTGACTAACCCCAATAGTCTCCTATACATATATTTCAGTATTCCATAGAGCGTTTCCCACATTGACAGTATAACGTGCATTAGGATATATGTCGCTTACGAGTTGAATCTTCCTGAATTTGGATAGAACTACAGCAAAATATAGAATATAATTAGTTTTGAATTCAATATCATAGCTACAATTTTTTTCATTCACACAAATACATCAATTGTGCCACTGGTCGCATGTTAAAGGCCATGTGCCGACCTGGATTTTGTGTATGCATTTTGGGATCTACAAGTTTACCAACAAGAGAAACTTCTATATTTGTTCATACACATAGGTAAGTTCTTTTACTTGAGAATTTAATCTTTATATTTGTTCATACACATAGGTAAGTTATTCTACTTGAGAATTTAATCTCTCTTAGCAGGCTACCTGACTCTTTGCGGTGCTACGCCACTATAACGGACAGAACTCAAGATCTCCCTACCTCATGTGGTGTCATCCCACTATATCATGAGGTCCTAGCATCTTGTAGTGTTGTTATGCAGCGGCATGGATCTATAATCCGATAGGTCATATAGCCTCTTGTAGTGTCATGCTACCCGTGCTTCTTGTCAAGCATTCAAAATGCTCAAGAATCCATAAGGCTTGAAGCCAACCTCCTCACAAGACTTCTTTTTAATTTCATCCCACCATTGTCCATATGGACCAACCTCTGTATAAGATGTATCCCTGACTAAGAATCTTCTTTGAACAAAAAATGAGATGCCTAGTAGATTTCTCTTTGAACTAATAACAAAATATTTTATGATGGAATTACATAAACATCACATCGAAAATTCCTAAGTCTATTTTTTCTTGTTGTCCTTGGTGAACGGATTTATCAAATTTTTCTGACTTGAACATCAATCACATGAATGATGTCATTTGCGATGTGCTAATTCAGTGATGTGTGATACAATCGCACGATTCTCTTCTTCCAATGGAAGAGACCATTTAATGCTACTGCTGCAGTCATCTGATTGTCACAGTATGTCGGAATCTCCGGAATCTACATACCATCAAGAAAGAGATTATACATAAGTTTTCGAAGCCATTCCGCCTCATCTCTTGCTATAGTCAGTGCATAGAACTCAAACTTCATTGATGAGTGAGAGCAATATTTGCTTCTTTGACTTCCATAATATAGCAACTTCGCCAATAAAGAAGATAAACCCTTTGGTAGATTTTTCGCTCTTCTTTTATGAGCACAAACATACGTCACTGAAGCTTTCTATCATAGTCGGATAGCCTTCGTAGTGTACTGTAAACTTTTAAGTCTTCTTTATAAATCTCACGACTCTCTTCACAATTTTTCAGTATTCTACACTGGGAATGCTTGTGAACCGACTCAGCATCCCCATAACGAATGCTAGGTCAGGTCTAGTGCAACTCACTGCATACATAGTGACGCTTGAAAAATCCATTTGCATGATACTCTTTTTTGAATTTGGCTTCAGCTTTTTATCGATTCTAGAAAGATTTTGATATTCATAACGTGTGAGCATCTTCTCGATGTAGTGGGCTTGTGACAAAACAAGTCCAGCTTCGGTTCGGATGATTTTTATCTCAATGATCACATAAGTATCTCCCAAATCTTTCGTGTTGAATTTGGATGCGAGAAACTTCTCGGTCTCAAGATATTATCTAAATATGTGCTGATGATTAGCATATGGTCTACACATAGACAGACCATCATCTCTTAGTATAAACACATTTGTCAGTCTTACTAACTTTGTATATGTTAGATCTGATGTTCTTATTAAATTTCTCGTGCCATGTCTTGGGAGTCTGCATCATACCATAGAGAGATTTTACTATTCTTCAAATCCCTTGAATGAATCCTTCTGGTTGTTTCAGGTATATTTTTTTGATTAGATCTTCGTTTAGGAATGTTGACTTCACATCCATCTAGTGAATCACTATTTTGTGAATCGTAACAAGCGCGATTAACATTCAAATAGTTGTCATCCGAGCGACTTGTGCATATTTGTTGAAGTAATTTATCTCATGCTTCTGAGAAACCATTTTGTTGCAAGTCCGGCTTTGAACTTGTCTGTAGTTCCATCACTTCTAATCTTTTTCTTTATGATCTATTTGCATCAAATGAGTTTTGTTCTTTCAGGTAAATTGACTAATACCAAAGTGTTATTGAATGTTATGGAATCAATCTCATCATAAGTGGATCTGCTTCTATGTGATAGATGACGAAGTTATCTCCGAAGTCCTTTGGCTTTGTCACGATCCGCACCCGGTGTGAGGGCACGAGTACGTGGGTACGTCCAGCCTACGCCATAACACCGGTGGTAGAATGTTGTCTAGGTCGACAATACTATCTATCCATCTCACACAATAATATATGAACCTGTCAATGATATCAAATCCGTGTACGAAAGGGCCCGCGATCATGGCAGTACATGGATAACCCGGACCCACCAACTCATCAAGCATTTTCCTAAGCCCTCAACTCCATATGGAGGACAAGATGACAATATAATGATAATCAATACTCAATCACAATGAAACTATAGAAAGATAATGGCACGATATCAAATAAGAAATGGAAATCACAAAGTCTCAAACTAGAACAAACACAACAAAATATCCAAGTCTATGAATCTAGCAATAACACAATAAGGCTAAGGTATCAACAACATGACAATAGTCTAGAAGCTGAAGACAGATCCAGTACAATGAATAATACTAGCTAAGTGTCTCCTCAACAGCTGGTCCTGGTCCTCCTGTACTACAGTGCTATCTTAGTAAGCTTTCCAACATATGGTCCATAATACGTAGGTTATACGTCCTCTAAATAAACATCTGAAAAATATATTCAGTCAGGATTGGAGCGAAGTACAAAACACTGAAATCAGTTCCAAATACATGGTAGAGAATATATGACAAGCAATAGAAAAGAATACAAGATGCACTAGGAAGTGGAAATACAGCTGAAAAATGCAAATAAATACAATATGTACTGGAAAGGTAAATACAGAAAATATGAAATGAACTGTAAGTAAGAGGAACTAGAATACAGTCTATGTGATTTAGAGCACAAGTTCGATATGTGATCGGCTTGGGTTGCACATGATTATTCTAAGGTAACTCGATTATACGTGAAGTGTATAATCGACATACACATAATTACGCTAAGAGATTGATCACATAACCAACTTCTACTCCTCTGTCCCAACTAATAATCATGGATCCAATCACGCACGTTACGCACATGATTATAATATAAACACACTAGCACATGGGATATTGAGAGCACATGAAGTACATGAAAAACAATACCCGATACACATGATGAAATACATGTGTAAGGAGTACCCGCTGATCACGGTAAGAGGATAACATCTCCTGACATGATCCATATAGTACCAGTCCGTGTAACAATGTGTCAGAATCAGGTATATTAGTTCTAGAACAAGTGATATATACACTATTATGAAATAAAAACTAACAGAGAGATGTACTCGCCTGAGGTCCAGAGCAATGAATGCAAAACGGTGTCCGAACTGGTGTCACACTGATCTATATATGAAATTACATGTCATTTGGGTGTAATGAAGTAATAAGCATGTTTAAATAGTCTAAAATGTGATTTCTAGGTCATACTAGTCAACTAGGTCAAATTTAGTCATATTTGGTCAAACTATGTCAAATCTAGGTCAGCACAGTCAAACTAGGTTATTTCCTAATTTCTAGGTTGATTTTACCTATCTACAAGGTTTATAAAGTTATACTAGGTCTTAACAAGTCACTATTTGATTTTTAGGTGCTAACTAGGTCAAACTAGTCAATACTAGTTAATACTAGGCCAATGCTAGGTTTCTAGGCTATACTAATAAGTTACTAGCATATATTACCCTAATATATACTTCTACCTATAATTTCTAGCAATACCTTGGCCTATAGTTATTTACCTTACCCCGTATCACGGTATCTTAACATGTATCACACATTTACCTAATACCTTAGCCCATATCTTAAATACCTTAACTATTAGTCAATACCTTAGTTCTATGGTCAATACTTTGGCTAAACTAGGTTTCTAGTCCATACTAGTCAATACTTTGCTAATATCCAAGTTTCTAGACTAATACCTTAGCTGTATCACCCATACCTCAACTATGGGTCAATACCTTGCTAATACTAGGTTTTAAAGTCATACTAGTTAGCTATGATATAATAATATCATATATACTATATAGATATACTAATATATACAATAACTTAGTCTAACACTTAATACCTAGCCAATACCTTAGTATTACCTCATTACCTTAACCAATACCTTAACATATTATCCCGTATCTTAGTTTCTAGACTAATACCTTAGCTAATACTATTACCTTGACCAATACCCAATACCTTAACTCATACCTTGGTACCTAACCCATTACCCAAGCTAGACACTACCCTTACAATGATATCTTAATCCAATACCTAATATCATAACCTTACCTTAGTATCATATTATTATCTCATACTAGTTCTAATATTTTGGTATCTTGGTATTCTAAATACCTTGATATACCCTAGAATACCACATTCTAATTTACCCCATACATATTCCACTTGTTTGTACATGGTACCACATTAAGTATCATATGATACTAACCCCCAAGATACTAAGCCACGACCATAACGTACACTTACCTTACATCCAAGCTACTCACCCTACTCTTGGCACTTAACACCTTGATATTACCCATTACCTAGTTCTAATACCCAATATCTTAGTATCTTGACCAATACCTCCTAGATACTTACCAACTAACTCTAATACTAATACTTGATACCAAATATGATACCTTACTCAAGCTCCAATACTCACTTACCCTCACTCATGATACTTGAATGTCATGATACCAATATCCTCATGGTACCAAAGTATCACACTAGTACCTTGTCCCAAACTCTAATACCTTGACACATAACTTATACTTGGCTCACTTGATAACCACTTGTATCATCACTAACACGCACACTAACTAAAACTTATTACCTAACACTTATATATATATATATATATATATATATATATATGACGACTAAGGTAGGCCTTCAAGTCCGCAATTCCAGCATGATCACTCCCAGATATAATGATATCATCAACATAAACAATCAACACGATAATACCTGCTGAGGAAGAATGGCAAAATACTGAATGATCTGATGTGGTACGCCGAAAGCCATACTGAATGAGAACTGAACTGAACTTGTCAAACCAAGCACGAGGTGACTGTTTCAGTCCATATAATGCTAAATGGTTCAATAAGGACAAGAAAATCTAAAAATGTGATTAAGAAGGAAATTATATGGGAAATTGGATTAAGAATTTGGGAGTTAGAATTTTGAATAATAATAATAATAATGACTAATAATAGTAATAGCAATAATAATAATAATGAAATGAGCAACAAAATGTAACTGACAAATTCTTATGAAAAGAATGATAAATGGAATTTAAAATTCAAATAATCATACGTATTATGGAGTACGGTTGTTACAAAATGTTGCTAGAATTTGCTAAACAACCTGCTGGAGTGGTCAGAATCACCATCGCTCAAAGCGAGATTCGACATTCTCCTCATTGATTCGCTCCTATGAACTAGCAAGTTCTGATTGCATAGTCAATCGAACTTCTGGAACGCTCCTTGTATTACCTTCCTTCTCGACTGAAACAAAAAACCCAACCGCTAGAAAGTAGTATTTTTTTCTTCTCTTCAAAAGAGCGTCACTCTCCACAAGAGCGTGTGCTCTCCTTATATAGGAGACTCAACACTTATTACGAAGTTGAACAACCTACTCTTACAAATATGAAAAGCCTTGTAAGAGCAACTCCTATAATAAATGGGTGAAATAACTAGTCCTTTAAGATTTAACGTCCCTCGCTACCTGTTCTGCGAGACCACTCTGCGTCCGATGCGAACGAACGAAATGCTAAGTGCGTCATCAAAGTGCCACTTTGCACCCTTTGTCCGAGTCCGAGTTAGACCCAAAAGGGACCTAGGCTTGAAGGGAATAATTCTATGAAATGGTGATAAAAACAAATGTTGATTGCGGACTTTGACCCTTGTCCACCTGTAAACCCCCCACACACTTACCACTTGGACTAACACTTTTTTGGTTGAAGCGCAGATTCTCCCTCTTCAAGCTCGAGGGCTACCTCTCTTATCTCTACCTTCGAAGGGTACCGTAGCGAGCGGATATAGTCCCTTCAGATTGTGTCCTTCTTGTAGTACATAACGCTGGACTCAAGCCTCGGAATATTGAAGTCATAGGTTCGCCCACTGGTGGATTGAGCTCAAGCTTCCATTCATTCTTTAGTTTAGGAGGGTGGAAATCAAAGTTACAAATTTCAACCGTCCCGACAAGCATGCATCTTGGGTGCCCCTTGTAATGTTTACAATTCAATAAATGATGAACCAAATATTGAAATACACACAAGGGGTTTGTCCAAAATGGATAGTGGGACCAGGTTATTAACGGACTAACCCCAACAGAAATTTGGGCCATTTGTTGCTTTAGATCCTGAAATCTGGTCAAAAAGTCACAGCTTTTGGAAGAAATTTTGCATTAATGGAGACCGACCATCTTTATAAGAATCAGCTTCTTCTTCTGATCAAGAATATATGAAGCTAGGAACAATTCGGTCACAATACAGCTACATTATTAAGTTTTCATATCGCCAAAGTTTCAGCTTTATTTACGCATTGAGCTGAGTTTGCCTAGGAAGGACCTCTAACTTGATAAGGTTCCACTGAAAAAAATAAGGATTGGTGAAAGTTTTTCTACCAACAGAAAAGTACATCTAACTTGAAGAGTTTTCAGTGATGGCAGGTGACAGGCATGCATACATGCCATCAAACTTGAAGAGTTTTCAGTGATGAGTAGAGTTGTATTGCCTGGTTAGCGGATGTACATCCCTATAGTGAGAACCAAGTTCTTCACAAGAGGAAGTTGATCGCCATTGATTGCTAAAAACTCCCTTCTACGCATGAACAAAAAGTGCGGAGGAGGGTTTGTCGGTTGGGGTGACTGTTACAGTTTGGCGCTTACATCATGGAGGGTGCGGATTCTAGTTATGGAAACGGCCTCTCCATTTATTAGGGGTAAGATTGTGTACATATTGACCTTCCTAAACCCTGAAATTACATGGGAACCTTGTGGCACGAGGACCACTTGTTTCTGAAGAGGAAACTTTAGCAAGCTATCAAAGTATTCGGATGACATTAGCTTGTTAAAGGCTATCTGTATGTGTAGTAATTTATGGCTATTTTATCAAGAAGCTGAATGTGTTACTTGGTATATAACTTGAAACTAGGGATTAAGATGGATATAAACTAGTTACCAGTTAGTAGCTTTATAGGGAGTGATTTCACATATGCTATAGAATTTGCTTCCCTTTAGGCAAATGATATATTCCTGTGAAGTATCTACTAGGATCATGTGTGCAATTACCAGGTATTTATTTTTGTAGTTTTGTCACTTTTGTGGTTCTTGAATTTTGTTACATCCATGACCTCATGTGCTTAAATGTTAGCCAGGCAGTTAATTGAGATTCTTCTATAATTACAAAGCATTATACAGTAGACAGACGTTGCTTGGCTATATATATATATATATATATATACAAATCCTGAATACAAAACAACAGCATTGTACACTATATATATATATATATACAATACCACATCTTAAACACTTATCGACCTTCCCTATTCAAACTCATTTCATAGCACATTATAATACTTATTGAAGTTTTTGTTAGCCTACATGCTTTAACTTTAGGCAGATAAAGTGATTCCAATAAACTGTCTCAGTTACATGTTTTGGTCGGTACAGTAGGTCTAGATGCATTTGGATAGTTGTATTAAACTATCAAAAAAACATTTGAATGTCATGTTAATGGAGAAAGATGCAACATGGTATCTCTTTTGTGTAACAACATACTTCATCTTCATATTATTTCTAGGTTCCGTTTAACTTACATGTACTAATAATCCCCATGTATTGTGTCAGCTTCGCCCTGTGGTGGAAACAGGATATGAGAATTTGTTGCTTGTTAGGTTGCTAGTGGAGCTTCAGATACCTTCAACTCGTGTCTCATCAGTAAGGAACAAAAATTTGATAAAGAATACTATGTATCTCTTTGGCCCCTTCTTACTATCTAGATCTTATAATTAGCAGTGAAGGTGCTTCTCATTGTAAGTGGGATGCCATTAACTATTCTATTCTCAAGTATCTTTATGCATTTAAGATATTAGCTTCTATGTGCAAGGTTGCAGAAGGGCTTACAGTTAATGCAATACTGGAGAATTGGTCACAACTAAAACCTATCATTATGAAAGAGTGGAGTGAAGAGAGGGATTCTTTGGTAGATCTTTTTGGAAGTGTAAGGGATGAATGGATAGAGAAAGATTTAGTTGGTTGGATTGGTGCTAACAGGTATTTCATATCTAATAAGAAACTTTTCTTTGTTAATGGATAATCAGCATAGATTCAATCTACCTCTAACTTCAATTGCAGAGGTTCTTCTAAAATTCTAGATTCACCCAAATTTGATTTAGTACAGTTGGTTCATTTTTGTGCTACAAGATTCCAGAAAGTTCATCACAATTTGATGCGATATGTAGCATCACTATCACTTCTTACTCATGCTCCCTGTCATTCATGAATGCCTCATCTTCTTTAGCAGCCTCTCAGATTCAGTTTTCCATCAAGACCACTTTGACCAAAAATTTGGATGTAGCTGAACTATTAACCAAATCAAGATATTATACTGTACGAACGCCAAACAAGTCTTTGATTCTTATGATACAGAATTCCATTTTGTGAAGATACTCTTGACTACTTTAAAACTTCCAGAACGTTTCTCATTTACGGTAAAAAGAGAATTGCTTCCCCTCCTAATTACTGAGTTTATTTATAAATGTTTAGATTAAAGAATTCTGAATTATTTATTGTAATTGAGTAGACTTCTTTTGAACTGTCCTTTAAGAACATACCATGCTTATAGAACGAGTATAGCTTTTCAAAACATGGATTGGACATGTACAGGTGAATATGTACTAAAAAAATATATTGCTGTAGTAGTAAACACAGACTATCATATTAGTTCTGCATCCGTAGAAACTTGAAATATGTTAACTAAGCAGCTCTCTGCACATTGATGATATTAGAAGACGAATGGCTACAATATTCTCAGTTTGACATTCTTTGCAATGAGAAGATCTAGAGACTCAAACTGACTATGAGATGTTCCTGCAGATTATATCCAGGAACAGCGGATGCTTTGAAATTCGCAAGTTCTCAAGTGTACATTGTAACTACCAAACAGGTATACTCCAATTATGCAACTGTCGGTTCTTACATTCAAGCTTTTGAAAATAATAGTCTCCAGACAGTATTATATGTTTGGTGTCACATAGGCCATGTTGTAGATGTCTAGTTGTAGAATCTAGTATGAGTGGAAAATTAGATTTCAACAGCCAGCACTTTTTTTCGTTTTGTGTACTTGCCCTTTTCTTCTGGACATGTTTTTGGCTTTAATTGCTTTCAGGCTAGATTTGCCGATGCACTATTGCGAGAATTGGCAGGAGTAACAATCCCCCCTGACAGGATCTATGGATTAGGGAGTGGGTTAGTAAATGTTTTTGTGCTTCTGTTTATTTTCTAATTAAGTCCAAAAAATTAAAATTAAAATTAATGTGGTGCTTTCTCTTCAGGCCAAAGGTTGAAGTGCTTAAAAAACTTCAAGCAATGCCTGAGCACAAGGGTTTGACACTTCAGTAAGATCTCCCCTCTATTCTTAGGTAGTGGCTTTCACTTAGGAATTCACTGCGTATACATATATTCCAATCATGTTATGTAAAGAACAGTTGCGGTCTTCTATAATCTGTACTTGAGCTCATTTTTGGAATGGTTTTAGCTTCCTAGATGCTCCGCAATATGTTCCCAGATTGGTTACCATTTCCTCATAATTATACTGTTTAGCAAATATGTATCGTGCTAATTTAGTTATATACACTCTGCCCTCTCGAGAGTACTCTTGTAATCTGCCCTACCCTAGGAAGCACAGACACTCTAAAATGTGGGCTGTGTCGTGTCGGACATGTATCGGGCACATATTGGACACAATCCTGATACTACAAAATACACTAGAACACACCAAAATAAAATAGTTCTCGTGTCTGTCACCGTGATCATGGTGTGTCGTATCCGTGTCCGGTGAAACATAGGCCCTAGCTGATGGGCTTATACCTTTGATATTGATAGGGATTAGGAATCAGCAAAGGGAGGAATCAGCAGTCTTTGTTAAACTAGATTTCTGGAAGTATGTAATCTTCGTATATTGATCAGTAGTATGAACTGTAATTGAAACCTCTTCTGGGTTTCCTATAGAAATGTTACTATATCAAAGAGATATTAGTCAAAATGTGGTCTTTGTTAATACAGACATGCTAGGGACGTAAGCATATATAGTCCATGAATGGATATAACTAAAGATAGAAAGCCAAAATTCAAAATGTAGAATGTCCGGTCCCAAGTAAAAGAAGTTACTAAAAGCCATCTAAATGTAAGCAGTCAATGAGTATGTTACTCAAAAGACAAGCAGTCATCTTAGGGCAATAATTAAATCATATCTTTGACTTGTACTTTTAACCCCAATTATTTATTTGATGTAATGGCATCCACCTCGTAGCCAAGTCCATTTCCTTTTCCAATGTATAAGTGACCACTGATGCCATAAAAGTACAGAAAATAGGCATATATGCAACTCTTGTCCAACATTAGATCTTACAGTATGCAAGTTGGTCACTCAATGAGTTCATGTAGAATGTTCAAAATCATATATGCAACTGTTGTTCAACATTAAATCTTAGAGCAATAATAAAAATCATATCTTTGACTTGTAACCCCTATTGTTTATTTGATGTAATCACATCCACCTCCTAGCCAACTCCATTTCTTTTTCCAATGTATAAGTGACCACTGATGCCATAAAAGTAAAGAAAATATGCATATATGCAACTCTTGTCCAACATTAAATCTTACAGTCTGCAAGTTGCTCACTCAATGAGTTCATGTAGAGTATTCAAATACCAGACCTCCTTAGTCACACTCTTGCAAAGGAAAATTGCATCAATATTCATCAAGCTCTACCTTCATTAATGCAAAACTGTAGTCTCCATAAAATTAGTAGTAAGCTTTATAACTGCATCCAGCAATAGTCAAGGTTGTCATAGCCCTACTCAGTGCTTATCAAGGAATGCCAATGATTTGAATTGCTGACAACATGTGAAGTTCAAGGGTAAATGGTAATAAGTAGGGTCCAGAATCTGACCCGGGGATCAGATGCAATATCTGATAAAGCTTCAATGTGATGAAGAAACTTTTAGTCATGGGGGATTTCTTAAGAAATTACAGGTAGAATGATTATAAATGGAGGATCGATTTCCTAGAAGCAGCAAAAAAGGGCCAACCCTTCAAATGATGAAAGAATTGCTGATTTTAACGAGTAGGTTTAGAGAGTGACATAAAAGTACCGAGGTTGTATGGTCCAGAGGATGTGATATAGAAATTCATGTCAATCTAGCAAAGGCGACCATCTCAGGAAGGAATGGTAGGACGTGCGTGCACAGGATGGATGGGGTATTGAGCATGAACTAATGATTGCATTAGAATTGAATTTCTTCAATTACTGTAAATTCCTTCTTTTTTTACTCGTAGAGCAGATCAAAAGTAAATTATGAATTGGTTTCTTTGAAAGCAATTGGTAGGATTTACTATATTCTAGGTTCTTATGGGTGGAAAGCTTATTCCTATAAGCTCTTTGTTTCTGATATCAGCTTTGTTGAAGACCGACTCGCCACTCTGAAGAACGTTATCAAAGAACCAGCATTAGATGGATGGAATTTGTATTTGGGTAAACTATATCTACATTGTCTACTAATTGTATGTAGTTTCATCTTTTGGATTTGTATCAAGTTTTATTTGGAACAGGGAGGTGGGGATACAACACAGGGAAGGAGAGGAAGGAAGCTGAAACGATTCCAAGGATTCAGCTACTGGACCTTCCCGACTTTAGCAAGAAACTTAAATAACTTTCCCATCATGTTTCTCTGAAAATTAATGTATCGATGCAATTAATTCATAATGGCGATGCACATTGTTGATTCAAAACTCTAAATTGACAGAATAATGTGTAAAACTTTGTTCAAACTATTATTTCTAGTTTGTTCTGTTGATAATTTCTTAAGTTATCTGACTAATATCCTCATGCTATGTATATCTGAGGTTACAATCCTGTGCTCCTTGTTCCTTTTGAGTGGATGCTGAGAATTCAATCAATCAGTTTGTATTTTGTAATGTGTGTGTGTGTGTGTGTTTGAGAGGACTTACTATTCTACAAAATGAGCTCCTATATTTTAAATCTAGTATCTAGAATGTGGGATGGACCTTACTAATGATGCTCTTAGAGACATTTAACATTTGATCATCTCACATTAGCATTGACAACAAATCTGGATTTTTAGACTTCTAAACAATTCATAAATTTTAGGGGGCTTGTCTAAAAATACATTAGATTTGGGAGACTTAATTTGGCTGTCTCGTCGTCCTCTTCACCCCGTTTGTGCAATCAGCTCACCCCCATTTGTACCATCAGCGGACTCGACAACGGAGGAGGAGGAATCCAAACGACAACAGAGGAGGAGGAATCCAAATGTGTTCGAGAAAAATTGGAGTTTTTATTTTAGCAATGGTTGTGCGGCCGGAGGGGAGGGGAGAGTTGTGGAGGTGGTGCAACCGGATGAGAGAGAATTTTGTCATCTTTTTTTTTAGGACATAAGTTTATACATATCAAAATTTGAAAAACTGAAATAGTTGATGGAAAGCCTTTTAAAATAAAAACTGAAATAGTTGATGTC
The DNA here is from genome assembly GCA_036927795.1 of Iris macrosiphon. Classification (NCBI taxonomy): domain Eukaryota; kingdom Viridiplantae; phylum Streptophyta; class Magnoliopsida; order Asparagales; family Iridaceae; genus Iris; species Iris macrosiphon. The sequence continues at coordinate 8,656,769 of JAYESA010000007.1, forward strand.
ATATGCAAGGGGCATTTATGCAAAACATCCATAAGGGAGCGTTTCATATGAATAATATATTGGCTGAAAATTTTATATTTTCAAAAATTAAATTCTAAGCAACTAAATTATCTGAAAAATTGTATTCCCATATTTGGTAACTACACAAATATCCACGAAAAAAAAATAAAAAGGATAAAAAAAATACTGAAAATAAATAAAAATAAAGGAAAACAAGAAGACAAGGACAAAAAATATGTATACCCAAATATTTTTAAGAGATGATTTTCAAGTTTTGTGAATAAATTATTTATCCGAATATTTGTAATTCCTGAAAATATAGTTTTTTAACCTAAACAACATAAAGGAAAAAAACACCATATGCCATTATTGATTAGGGAACACAGGAACTCCTTCAGAAGATTTCAAAAAAAAAAAAAAAAATCAGCAACACACAAACAAGCCTTTAAACAAGAAATGTTCATCAAGTGCATGTCTAAATGATACGGAGAGAGAATGCAAAATCCAGTAAGCCCAAATTATTGAAAAGTGTTTGTACAGAATTGGGCTGAATACTACATTCTCTTCATCATTTGTCCATGAGTAACATGGAAGCAGGTGATAGGAAGCAATGAGGTTCTGATGTGCCGATGACAGTTTTAAGCAGCCAAGCTTTTCGAAGCAATTTCGTAAACATTCTCGGATAGTCCGTTGGCCGAAATTATCCTCTCCAACTGTGCCTGTTAAATGCAATAAAAAAAACATTAAGAAACCATAATCTGTTTTGAATGTGGCATCTACAACAATAGATCGTGCTAATGACGTGTCTTCCTGAGGCATGTTTGGAAAGCAAGATCCACTTCCTTCAACCATGTTTCGGAAGAATGAGGGTACAAGTAAGTGCAATAACTTTCTCCACTAGAACTCCCCACTTCCGCACCTCCCTTACACTTCTTGCAATCTAAACAACCCCCGAGTGATACTAACTGGAAATTTCTACCTCTCGTTAGAAGCAATATATTCATCTACATATTCACACTAAAACTCTGGATCCTAACATCTGTGACAATTATTCTTCATCCGCATAGTTAATGATTACTTCTATTGAAAATCCTAATCCATTAGATTTCTCTTTGCACTTACAGTAGTGTTGTTTAAGGTGTCTTCCAGGCTCAAAAATATTCCGTGGTGGGGATTGCAATTTTTCATGAATTTTCCATTTTTCACTCAACGACGAAACCTTGCTTATTTCTTTTTTTGAGGACCAACGAATCAAATGATATTTATGTTTATGCCTCTTCTTCTCCCTCTGAATCAAACTTTTTCTTGCCATAATGTACAGTTCCTATTATTATCAATGATACAGATGTAAAAATATAAGAGGGTAGATCCCCTTCTTCATCGAAAGATATCAATCTCTAACTGATGTGCATGGACATCCAAGAGTGTAGCTCATATCAAGTGATCATCTTACATTTAACTGCTGTTAATGTATATTACTAGTTTAACATGCAACTTGGTAAAAACATAAAGACATAAAAGTGCATCCAGCACTTCAAATAAGCAAATTTGGGAAGGTCAAAGGAAACAAGGAAAGTGAATTTACCTTAGCAAGTGCTTGTCTGCCTTCATCATAACGTCTCCATCTTGAGAAAGCTGAAACCATGCGGGAGGCGACCTGAAATAAAATGAAGAAACAAAACCATAAGGCTAATAATCAGTAACTCGGAGTCAATTAACTCGGTGCAAGAGTCTAATGAACAGCAGAAAGAAAAGCACCTGGGGGTTTATTTTGTCCAGCTGCATTACAACTTCTCCCAGAAATTTGTAGCCTGAACCATCCTTTGCATGAAAATTAACAGAGGACCCACAAAACCCTCCAATTAGGGAGTAAACCTGAGAAACAACCAAAACTCAAAATTGACAGGCATGTACTCATGTAGTCCACAAGAATGAAAATAGATCAAACCAAATGTAGTGGGTTTCATAAAAGCGGGCTTCTTGCTGACCTTGTTTGGGTTGCGCATGTCAAAGGCAGGATGACTCAACAAGCTCTGGACATTAGCCACATTTCCGGAAATGTCCGACATTGCTTGAAGAGTAAACCATTTATTTACCACCTGATAAAAAGAAAAAAGAAAGAATAACATGGTTATATAAACCAGCCTTTCTTATACTTTGAAAATAAAAATAAAAAGAAAGGGAAAAAAAACACCCGAAAACGACTAGATAAGTAATCGAATCTTAGATATATGGATCAGGGTGTTACCAGAAAGTCATGTGACCACTTCTTATAGAAGTCAGCAAGAATCTCATCACGAACTCGACCAGGGTTTTGAGCTATGGCTTGTAGAGCAGAAAATTGGTCCGTCATGTTCGTGGCAGAATTGTACTCATGCAATGCAAGATTTGTGAGCTCTGGATCGTCCAATGATGCTAGATAAACTGTATGAAGAGAATGGTTAGAAGGGAAATATTGGAACTTTTCACTACATCAATCATTCTGTAGATATCCTTCAGTCTTAAGATGCTACAAAAAATTATTACCAAGAGCTGTGTTCTTCAAAGCACGTTGCGCCAAATTCTGATGGTTGAAAACATAAGGCCCTGAGCTTCTATTTTCTGTTACCTGCCAATATAGGAAATGCAATTTTAACTAGATATTTCCACCGAACTCGAGTGGCTCTTGTGGTTACCGAGGAGAGGTATAAGACCCCGGCTGGGTGACAGAAGATCAGTGGATCGAGCCCGAGGGCGTATTATTCCTTCCATTTATAAATGGTGGGAGTTGGGAGCAGTGGGCCCAACAGGCATGCAATGTAGTGTGCTCAAAAGTCCCGAGCGTTACGCCGGACCACGTGCGTTATGCCGGGATTTCAAAAAAAAAAACTAGATATTTCCAAAATCAAAGTAATCAGTAACTCATAATTGTACAAACTGCCAATTGTTACCAAGAGTAACGAGGCATTTTGCTCATAACAGAAAATGAGCTACTTATTTCTAAGCAGAGGTGACTGACTGATGTCATAATGAACCAAAGACAAAGGTTACTGATGAGTGCTACTTTGTATGCAAAGCCAGTAGTAATTAAAATCTCACAGCTAGAATAACCCACACTGCTTGCAAGATAGATCGTTATTGGCCCATAACTCAGTTTATTAATGCAAATGCTCAGTGTTTTACTATACCTTTTGAGTGAATGTTAAAAAAAAAAAAAACTGACTTTTGCATATTCATACCTTTCCACCAAAAATAGGACAGACATGCTCTCTTCCAAAACCCTCTCTAAATTTTTAAACAAGTATTAAGAAGTAACTAGAGTTGACTGTCCCATGCAACATATGATTTTTCTTTTACTTTTTTTTATAGAGAAAATAGTAATAATACCTCAAGTTTATTATTAAGAAGTAACTAGAGTTGACTGTCCCATGCAACATATGATTTTTTTTTTACTTTTTTTTTATAGAGAAAATAGTAATAATACCTCAAGTTTAATACCATAATATACAGTAAGCTACATTTTCCTATTTCTTTTAGGTAACTAGACTGAAGAGTACAAATGGGAAAATTAATCTGGGAAAAGGACCCTCTCCCCACACATACATGAATTTTGTGCATCTGTTCCTCACATAAAACTTGACATAAGAACACAAAGGAAAACTTACAGTGGAAATGAACTCATTCTTAAGTTGAAGTGCAAGCTGCTTCTTGATAAAACTGCGAACAGAATGAACAGCATCAGGGTCTGCAACTTCCATCATGTCCATAATCTCGCCCTCACCAGGCAAAGTAACTGCCTTTGCTATAAATTCCTGACGTGACAGAGCAATTCAACTGTTAAGTGCAAAAAACATTTAACCGAAGCAAGAAGATAAGATGAATAAAGCACATACTTTATCCAAGCTTGTGTCCTTCAGTATGCTTCTAATTCCATCCACAAAGATTGGGTTGAGAGCTAATGGAATATTTTTCTGGTAATCAGATACAAGATTGAGCATCAATTTCCTTGCCAAAACTTGGCCTGCCTCCCATCTGCAGTTGTAAAGCTTTAGAGTGCTATTTAACTTAAAAGACTACAAATATCAGCCCATTGCTTAAGATGTTAGACTTTTATATAGCCTACCGGTTGAACTCGTCAGAATCATGTGCAAGTAGGAAAAATAGATCACTTTCTGTAAGATCAGAGTCAAGACGGACGGGAGCACTGTAACCACGTAAGAGGGAAGGAACTGGTCGCTCGGCTATGTCAGAGAACACAAATTCTGCTTCCTTCTGAAATACATGAATGAACATACTAAGAATAGTTTCAGCATATTATACATGAAAGATTACCAAAGCTAATTCATGTCACTACTTGAAACTATGCAGCTCTGAAGATAAAGGCATCAAATTTTGATTAGCAGTACTTTTAAGAAATCTATTGTATGTTCATAAATGGGGTCCAAATATCAGTACAGTTAAGAAATCTATTGTATGTTCATGAAATAGGGTTACCTTAACTAGCTTCTATTATGCTTAAGGACATTTTCAATGATTTTCCTTTTATATCTAACAAGGGGCAACAGAAACGACCCAAGAACCTATCCAGATGAACAAGTCGAGCAACATGATTCTATATTTATAGTTATGCACAACTAAAACTGTTATTAAAACATTAAAAGACCAATCTCTGCCTGAAGAGCTTTCCAGAAAAATGATTCAGCATTCTGACTTTAGCTCAACCTTCAATTGAAAACAATTCCATAAAAAATAAATCAAATCACAAACCATGGATTTATTTCATTGTCTTTCTGAAAAAAGTGAATTAATGAAATCCCAAAATAAATGGTTTGAGAACTGCTGTGTTTTGTTTTTATACATATTCACAAGTATTTGAAAGTTTTACTTTAGAGAAATATGTGCAAAAGGAACCCTAGGGTGCCCCCAGAATATCATGAACCTAGGTCCTTAAAGTTCCTCTGGCCACTAAGCCAATTTGCTGAAAACCAAAAGACTATATCCCAGATGAAGGTTATTCAAACTAAGGCTATCTTGCCAACTTCAGTTATTCAGAATTTCTTATAGGGGAATAGCACAATGATATGGCATTCAAATAGAAGTTTAAGTTGAAAATATTGGCAAAGCAAGCTTCTTTTGCACCGAGTTCCTATGCAAGTGCAAAATATATAATAGTCAACTTCTGGCCCTAAACGAAAGACACATTCATGTGGATAAAACTTAATGATTGAACATAGGACTAACCTAGACATTTAAACTATAGAAATAATTCAGTACAACTGATATAAGTGGGCATATATAAGGATGACATTCAATGAAATGAAGATCTGGAGGGTAGCCACGAGTCATTGCTAGTGGAAGCCCTTCACTATGACAAGACTTCATAGCCACCTGCTAAGTTTGCTAATTACTACTTACTTTGCTCTGATTCTGGAGAAAAGGTGCCATAAAAATACAATATGTGAAGCACAGGAGAAGTTAATTGGACCTGACCTTTGTTACTCTGAGGACTGTTGTAAAGACTTGTTCATCGGTGCTTGCAACTGTCTGCAGCAGTCCATCATTATACACTGTGGTAAGGGGTATGTCCTTTCCACTGGAATCAAGGAGTCCAACAGCAACTGGTATAAACATGGGTTCTTTCACTGGTTGTCCAGGGGTTGATGGTACCACTTGACTGAAACAAGAATACAATAGTTAACATTCTTTGAGCACGAGTGGCAAATCTGATCATGCAAATTTCTTAAGGTTACATAAATAACAATTTATCCAAAAATATGACATATGACCCTAACTTACAATAATATTAGGTGGACAAAAGTATTAAGCAGCGTTAACTTCTCCTAGATGCCAAAAGAAATGATAAAATTCATATTAGTGGAGTGATGCCCAAGTATCAGATCTTGAGTCAAGTGTCAGATAGAAAAATGAGAAAGGACGAAACAGAAAGGTAGCTGCAAAAACAGAACTTGCATGAAATGTCCTATTATTACGAGGAAAAGTTTGCCAACAACAGGTACAGATACCATTTCCAATCTCAGAATTTACAGTTACAAAAGACATTATACCCTCCACCTTGCAGGCACGTGTGTGTGACTTTCTTGAATGAATCCTGGATTGGTAGGGGTAAATATTTCACCATTCAATAAAGCCCAATCGGCTGGGTCCAGTATATAGATGAAGACAACAACCACAGATTCTTCAATTAGTAAGAGAAGGAATATGACAATTTTGAAAGCACATTAAAATGAATATTATTTCAAAATAACTATTAAAAAAATCCTATCATTCTAAATACGCTTGATAGAAAGAAGAATGACATAATAGACAAAATCATGTAAATACCTCAAGAATTGCACTAGAAAAAGAAATAACAGCAAAATTTCATGAGGTCATAGTTTGTATCTCTAGAAATGTAAACCAGCAGGTATATTGCAAAGGTACAATGAAGATAAATTTCTAACTCCAATAACATATTGCAGTGTGCGCTCTCATAACTTGCTGTAACTCATGCTCATCAAGCATAGTAGGACAACAACAAAACTATGTGTATGCACACCATCCATGTGGGCATAGAAATGATTGAAGAGCAACTCCAATCCAGAAGTCAAGTAATAAGTGCACAACAATCGAGATTTTACCTGAACTTCAAAGAATATGTCCGAGTTTCAGGATTGTAAGATGTTGTGACTTTAAGACGAGGAGTTCCTGCCTGCGAGTACCTATATAAAATGACAGACCAAACAACTGTAAAAATAAAAGTTGCAGATATATATATATATAAAAAGAAAAGTGGAGACAGGCAGCAGACCATAACAAGAAATTAGCAAAATCTGCTCCATTTGCATCTCGCATAGCAGCGAAGAAATCTTCACAAGTTACTGCTTGTCCATCATGTCTTTTGAAATAAAGATCCATGCCCTGGCACATAAGAAAAATTGGACAAGTTTTAGGATAAAAATTAGAGGAATAGTTTATTTTCAGAAGGAAAAAAGAAGAAGCATTGTCTTCCATGCACTATAAACAGCTGTGAAAGCTGTCAAAATTATATAAGAAATAGTGAAAGGTATACAATAGTACTAAAAACAGTTTAGGGCTACTTGGCTATATATTATCTGAAAATATTGCAAATCCAATTAACAGGAGAGACTACTGCCATACAGAAAAATTTGAAGAAAATAATTCCGATCTGTGACATAATATTCAAGGAGAATAGAAAAGTGTCACTGTTGCAACTATGACTTAAGCAGATGGTTCTTTTAACTGAAATATATGCTCCCCATTCATCTAATGAAAGAACAGAAGAATTCTGAAGAATGGCATCTCTGTCTTACCTTTCTGAACCCTGAACTTCCAAGCAAGGTCTTGTACATTCTAACAACTTCAGCTCCCTAAGATATATAACATAAAAATCTTCATAACTGCATCCCACTATAAACAAATTGAGATGAAAAGGGGCCAGTTGGAAATATACTAACCTTCTCATACACCTGTTAGTGAAAATGACCAACCCACCAGTGATGAAGCAATCCCGTATATAACAAAGAACAAATGATTAGAGGAAACATTGTGATTGACAAATAAAAAGTTCTCTTAATATAGCAAGAAAATATTGGCTGAGTTGAAACCTACCGTGACTGCAAATTTGGGCATAGACGCAATTCCATGCAGCGAGATTAATCATTGATGTTTAAACATAAGCAGAAGCAGAAATGCAAAGATTAGAACAGATATTTGGATTCAAGAAACCACTAGATAATGAATGTAATCAACAGATAGGTAGAAGAACAAAGAAGAAACGAACCAGTATAGAAGTTGTCCATCTGTCAAAAAATAAACAAGACAAGCATAAGTTATAGCTATTTGGCCAAAATCCAGCAAAGGACTCCCAGGATTTCAAATAACTACCTTAATATATGAATGGGGGCGAACAGGGTGAGCCATGGGGCCAGCATCCTGCAATTCACAAAACATATATAACATTAGATTCTAGGAAGCAGACACTCCAAAAATATGAAATGTGTTGTGTCGGGCACATATCAGACACAATCTGGACCTCCAAAACACACTAGAAGACACCAAACTTGGTGTCTTGTCTCTGTGTCATGTCATACCCATGCAACACAAGTTAGATGCAAAATAGTAGACAAAACCGAATAAAAAAAGTAGTCATCATAGCATAAGTTAAATATGCAAAGGAATTGTTCACAAGGAAAGATCATGCTGCCGCTGGTGCTGCTACTTGTATTTTGAGGGCACAATACTACCCACCCACCCAACCCACCGCACGCGCACACACACAAACACACCCAAAAAAATATTGCAACTCAGAGTTTAGGTGAGGCACAAATGATAGAATGGAATGATGGCAGCTACAATGGAAGTAATGCAAGATAAATATATATGTTTTGTTTGCTCACAATAGGTCATGAAATGAATCAGTATGTAGAAGATAGCAATTTGTCTCAAGAATCTGGAACAGTTCAATAACATCCTTTTGTTCTTGAAAATTGTGGGAAAGCTAAATTCCTTTTACGGAAGCATTAGCCTTCTAACCTTGGAAAACCTAATCAGAATTATAGTGAGAATCTTAATGTTAAACAGGCTCGTTATATTATGCCTGCTTAGACAGCAACATATAAAAGCTTTGGTCTAGGAACGACATGGAAGTAAAAACACCAAAGAGGACCGATTCAACAGTACTCAGAACTAACACTTCTGGTTAAATGAGCAGGAGCATTGTTATACTTCCTACTCTCAGAAGACACACATGCTGATGAAAGACGTGTGGTGTACATATCTAAAAACAACGAAAACAGAGTTGTCATGGAGCATTGAGGCACACGGCCAGAGGCACGAGGCACAGCGTGACGCAGCCGCTCACCTTCAGGATGACACCATGCGCCTCATGCCGCACTGGGCAAAAAAGAAGTAAAATATATTTTTGAAAAAGATTAATAGCTCAGGGAATAAATACCATATAAAGAGAAATAAACGAAAATAAGTACAAAAGTACACAACTATACAATAGCTAACATGTGACTTCACTAGTGACAGGCAAAAGAAAGATAATATTTCTAAGGCTATACTAAACAGGTTTATCTCACATTCTAGATAAATGTTAGGTTCCACAGATGACTCACATTCTAGATAAATGTTAGGTTCCATAGATTACTCACATTCTAGCTAAATGTAGGTTCCATAGATGACTATAGTGCACATAATAATTAACAAGAATATCTTAGGAACAATAAAACATAAGGAAGAGATACAGACACAATCATATGAACAAGATAACATAAGGAAGATACCCAGAGAGACGTAAGTACCAGATTGTGGTATCAGAGACCAATAGAATAAGAGAGGAATTGATTATGAAAATCGGTCAGAACAGATTCCCCTGGAGAAATACAAGGAACAAGATCTGGGGATACAATTTGATTTAAACCAAAGTATAAAAGAAAGGTCAATGCCTAAGCAATAATTCAACAACCAAGTAGGAAAAGAATTTGTTATGAAAATGGACTAGAATAGATTCCCCTGGAGAAATATGAGGACCATAATCTGGGGATATAATTTCAACTTGATTTATATCAAACTTTGAAAGGAAGGTCAATGCCAAAGCAATAACTCGAGTAGAACCAAGTGGGAAAAGAAGCAAGCGCCTCAAACAAAGACGAACAAAGACAAAGATAAACTTCAACAAGTGAAAGGAGAGAATTTCTAAGACTCAAGATAATGAGTGATTCAATGCTGTGCAATGCAAGTAAAATAGGTCGAATCAGTTGATATCTGATTTAATACTAATTTCATCCACATGACTTGCAGATTTCAAGCAAATAAATCTCCAGCATATTCTAAATATTCGTTTATCAAGATAAATAAGTTTGCCGTGCTTACAAACATCATAAGAGAACAGCATCAGTACCAAAAGATAAATAGATTGATGATTGCATTGTTTTAACATTTACAGTTGCTAAAAGGTTTTCCTCTAGACATACGGAGGGTCTGTTTGATTGTCCGTAAATGGAAATGTCATGCAACATTTGTTTCAATGAGAGGTATTGCAAATACTGTTTACTTGACTGTAAATGATGTTCCGAGATTTACAAATCCAATGCAATTAGGTTGCTTGGTTGAAATTCTTGTTGCTATACATATTAAGTTGTTTGGTTGGGACTTTGTGACATTGAACGAACAGAGAAAGAGAGGAAATAGTGTAAATAATTAATGTTTTAAGTTTTAACCGGTATTGTGGTCATTTTGTCCACAACAAAAGCTGCAAATTTGGAGGTCTTGCAAGTACTTTTGCAGTACTTAGCACTACTTACCCAACCCAATCGTTGAAAAGGTTGTAAATGCTGAACTAAATGTTGCAGCAGTACTACTTAGGCGAGCAAACGTCCCCCAAGTATTACTGGAAATCATGTAAGATAGTACTAAAAAAGACAAAGCGTGTTTAGTATATAACCTGTGGAAATTGGTAGATCCTTAGTTTTGAAACATCAGATATCCTCTTAACAGTACGGCTACCCATGTCGGATGAGAACTCCTGAAATATAATAGAGATTGAATTTCTAGTGTCCAAACTAATGGTAATATACATTGAATTACATAGGCAGCATATACAACGCAAGATCCAATATTACTTCAGTATCATCACCTGATCCCTGAAGACAGTAAGGCCTTCTTTAAGACTAAGCTGGAACCAATCCCGACATGTCACCCTGCGGAAGTTCAAGAATAACCCAACATTTACAAAGAAATTGATATTCATCTTCAATAATAATCATGTCACAGAAAATGGACAGCACAATAAATCAAATTTGAACATTACTGCAGAAACTACATTGCTGAAAATTCAACAATAAAGTGCCTATATAGCCACTCCATGCACAAATAAATAAATAAAAAGTCTCTGTATAGTTTAGATTTTAGAACTTTCCAAGCAAACAAACTATTTTAGCTTGCAGACACACATAAACTGAAACATATTTAGTAATACCAAGATCAAACCATATGAAATCGTCATTGAATATATAACCTCTAGAATATGTATTAAATGCAATCCTTCTATAGAAAACAAAATGCTCAAACCTGTTGCCAGTCCAGTTGTGGAAATACTGCAAAATAAACAGGTAATGTAACATCATGTCAGGAATTATAGTCTAAAAATAAATAAAGATAGATTTAACCATATGAATAGGAAAATGTTTTTGCACTATGATCTATACCTCATGACCAATCACTCCTAAAATTGCAGCATAGTCCATATCTGTAGCAGTTTCTGGAGACGCCAATACAAGCTTAGAATTGAATATCTGCAACACATACATATATTAGTACAAAGAATATTTCAATATGCTTACAAAATATGAGCCGACTATTTTATAAAATGCTGAAGTAGAAAGCAAAGAAACATACATTCAAGCTTTTGTTTTCCATGGCTCCCCTGCAAACAACAAAATTCACAAAGGCAATTTATTCAGAAGCAAAATAGAAATAAGTCCCCCAGAGTCGCAAGATATATATGATGAAGAGTAAATAAAATATACTAAAAACATCGAATTATTTATGTAAATTCTTCTATGCAAATTCTAGTTACATAGTTGAAGCAGCTACATTTCAAGCAAGCTAGATCTTTGATGAGTGGCAGAAAGGTTTTGAATCTTTGATTGCTCAGATGAAGTAACTAAACATACCAAAAATATCTAGATCATGTAAATCTTTGCTGCACTAGAAATATTTTCAGACAGTTAAAGGTACTCTAGCTGCAGCTTTGTCTATGACCCCAAGCAAGTTTGATGGCTGACAAGTAGAAGAGGAATTTGATTTGTCACATATAATGATATAAATTGGAGGATAATATAGAGTGAAGTTTGATTTCCAAATAAAGGAGTAAGGTGCACAATTTCCACTTTTTCTTCCAATCACTTCCAGATGTTCAACGTGGGATAGCTAGCAACCTATGTTGCACAAACACAGGAAAATGGTATTCGTACCGTGTCAGCATACATGCAGCATGTGTGACTGCATTGTATCTATTTAAAAATGTCCGTATGCCGTATCTGTATCATGTCCTTATGCGTTTCTGCGTCCTGCAATATAGCTAGAATGCTGAGCCTAATACTGCAGTCACTCACAGTTGATGTCTATAACCTCCACTTCCTAAAATTTTAAATTATATTTATTTAATTGTTATTGTTAGGATTAATTAATTTCTAAATAGTGATTAGTTAATTAATCCTAATTAGTATTTAGGCTAGGGTTAACCTTGGTTTAGGTTAATGGAAGATTAATGCTTAGATTAGGGTTAATCTTGGATTAGGAAATATCTAGATATTTTTCTTCCCACCACTTCATGATTAATATATAGGGGTAAAATGGTAATTTTCTCAACCCTCGACCATTAGGAACTATTCCTTCACCCTTAAGTCATGGAAATATCTAAGGGTAAAGTAGTCTTTTCACAATCCAAACCTCAACCAATAGGAGCCATTGCTTCCCTCCTAAGCTATAGGTAATATCCACGGGCAAACAAGTAATTAGGGACCTCTTTTCCACCCCTTTAGTGGCAGATTTAAAAGGAGGTCTTTCCCTCTTTCTTCTCAAATTAAAACACTCCATTAATTCCTTCCTTCTTCTCCAAATTCTCTCTTCCAAATTCCTTCTCCCATGTTAAGTGTTATATTAGTAATGGGCTTTAGTCCCACATCGGGTAGAATAATAGAGAGAGGGGTTAGCCTCTCCTATATATATGTAGCCTTTTTATCAATAAAGATCAATCCATTATTTTCACTCTACATGGTATCAGAGCCAAAACTCTGACTATCTCTCCTCCCACTTCTCTCTCAAACCCTAGTCCCACTCCGTCTCCTCCTCCTGGCCGCCGCCCGCCCCTGCCTCCACCTCCTGGCCGTCCCTCCCCTCTGCCAGCGCCGCCCCCACCCCCTCTCTGCCCGCCAGCCCCCCCCCCCTTGCCGACCCCCCCAAGACCTCCAGCCCAAAACCCTAACCCTAATATGCAGCAGCCGCTCCTCCTTCCTGTCTAAAGCCTAATTCCAAAAAAAAGTCGTATATCGACGGTCAGAGGGTAGGCAATGATTTGTTTGCAGAACCTCTGTTCCTAGATTACGACGTCAGAAGTTAACAAAGAGTAGACAAGTTGCTTGTTTACGTGGATCTTTGTTTCCTTCCTACCCCGATATCCACATCAGGATCTACACAGAGTCATTTGGGTTGCTTCTTTGTCTTGGCTTGTGTGATCCCCATACGATCTCTACTTTCCATGTGTGTGTCGGTTCTAGCCACGTTAATAGCGCACTGGTAAAGTTGATGTGATTATTGGGGATGGAAAGATCCAGCGATGATCGAATCAAGTGCATTTGCAGGATGACAAACACTGAGTCGGCTAGCAGTGATACTACTATCGGTGGCGGGAACGCCTTGGCGGGACCAACGGGCACTGGCACGACGATTTCTTCGATTCAACTCGTCGACCGGCGGTTGGACGGACCATATGGTTACTCAACATTGTGGAAGACGGTTGAGAAAAAACTTCGAAGAATGCGGATGTCCAAGCATCTGACTGACAACCCTCCGGAGACGACTGATCCCACATTTGAGCAGTAGGAGACGGATGATAGTCGACTGTTTACATAGTTGATGAACTCAATGGAACCATTGGTGAAAGACATAGTTCAGAACACGAACACGATAAAGGAGTTATGGGAGGTCCTAGCAATTGCGTTTGATGAAAACGTGACTTGTCTTATATCTATGACTCGGTCGTAAACGTCTACCGGACAGAACATGACGACAAGTCTCATAAGGATCACTTCCGGGCTTTTAAGTCTATGGTCGATGAAGTTGACCGTGTATTACCTCTGACGACGGATATCAATGAAGCGATGGCTCAACGTAAGCAGCTTCATGTCATGGCATATTTTGCATCTCTTCGTCCTGATGCAGACTCAGCTCGCTCTCAGATCATTGCTGGAGCCGAGGTTCCATCTCTAATGGAAGCTCATTTTCGTGTCCTATGGGTAGCAAAGGTCGTCGAGATCTCTCCAAGTGATGTTCCTGCTGATCGATCTACTCTTTGTGTCGCTCATACTGGATTTCGTGGTGGACGACGTGGTGGCCGAAATTTTGGCCGTGATGGTGGACGAGGCATTGACGGTCGTGATGGAGGTCAACCGCGCACCTGCTTTAACTATGGTCTACATGATCATTTCCAATGGCAGTGTACTAAAGCTCATGCCGCCAATGTTACCTCAGATACTCCTGATTTTGGCAGCCGATCTGTACAACTGACTGATGAAGCATATGCAGATTTTATTGAGTTTCAAGCTCAACGTCGAGGTGAAGCCTCTACTTCAGGGTCCACCGCAGGGTACTCAACGGCATGTGTGATACAGTCGAAGCAGTCGGTCCTTGATTCTGGTGCGTCTGCTCACTTGCAGGCGACGCAAATATGATACGAAATTATGTACCAGTTGGTCGTATGTCTAATATTACATGTGCCAATGGTGGTTCGCTGACAGTCAGTGGAGAAAGATATGCACGTCTTTCTTCGAGCCTGTCACTACATTCTGTATTACATGCACCCGGAAACCCATTCAGCTTACTCTTAATTAGTCGGATTACTCGCGATATGCATTGCTCGATAACATCCTTTTCTGATGGTTGTGTTTTTCCGGACCTAAAGACTGGAAAAACTATCGGTAGGGGACATGTGGTTGGAGGCTTTGTACATGTTTGACGAAACTTCCTCTGTTACCTATGCTGGTATGAAACTTGATCCTTTTGAGTTACACTGCCGGTTAGGACATCCATATGTCCAAACACTCCAGAAAATGTACCCATCTTTAGATGTTTCATGTTCTTTTCATTGTGAGTCATGTAGTTTGGCTAAGCATCACCAGGTTTCCTATCCGGTCAGTCAGAATAAAATTGCTTCCGCTCTCTTCGAGTTGGTACATTCTGATATATGGGGACCTTGTCCGGTTGAATCTATAATGGAATTTAAGTACTTTGTTACCTTTGTTGATGACTACTCATGTGTTACTTTTGTTTATCTAATGAAAAATCGCTCTGAATTATTTAATATTTGGTGCATTTTTTATGCGAAAATTAAAACACAATTTGGTGTTCCGATTAAATGCATTCGCAGTGACAATGGTCGTAAGTATATGTCTCGTGAGTTTATTTCAAATGTCTCGTAATGACATCATCCACCAAACTTCATGTCCTTACACACAACAACAGAATGGTGTGGCTGAACGCAAGAATGATCATCTCTTAGAAAAAACTCGTGCTTTTATGTTCAAAGCACGTACTCCAAAAAAAATTTGATCGGATGTCGTTCTTATGTTTGTTATCTAATTAATCGCATGATGTCGTCTGTTCTCAATGGTGATACTCTCTTCTCTCGTTTATATCCCAAACGAGAGCCATTTCCTCTTACCTCTCTGAATCTTTGGTTGCTTGTGTTATGCTATGGATACCCTACCAACTCTTTCTAAATTAGATCCAAAGGTTATCCAATATATTTTTCTTGGATATCATAATGATCAGAAAGGGTATCGGTATTTTTCTCCAGTCTTAAAGAGCTGTTTTTTCTCTCGGGATGTTACCTTTGTTGAAACCAAGTTTCCTCCACTGCCACAAACTACTGACCCGGCTCCGTAAGTTTACCCAAAAAAGGATTTCTTGTTGTTTCCTGTTCAAACACAACAGCCTCCCGTAAGGGTGCCCTCCCCTACCGAGACATTTTTCGGTCCGACGGTCCGCAGACACCGGTTCCGTCAGCACCGCCGTCGCCTGAACGAGTGTCACATATGGTGCCTCCGCCTATAGTCACAGAGACATCATCCTCCTCTAGCTCCACCGAGTCGCCTCCGCCTGTTTCTTCAGCTCGACCTCGTCGTGCCTGTCATGATCATCCCTTGTACGTTGAAAACTACAAAGGGCTTGCGAGCCACACTCAGTCCTTGATTACTATTGATGGGATTCAGATTCCCAATTCTGTCGAGGAGGGTCTCAAACATCCCGGTTGGCATGCTGCTATGGAAGAGGAGATAAAAGTGCTTCGGGAGAATCATACTTGGGACTTGGTAGATTTCTCGCCTGGTAAACAAATTGTCGGTTGTAAATGAGTGTTCATGATCAAAGTGAAACCGGATGGCACCCTTGATCGACTGAAGGCTCGTCTGGTGGCTAAAAGATATTCTCAGACTTATGGTGAGGATTATTTTGAAACATTCTCCCCAGTTGCCAGGATGACCTCTGTACGCGTACTCTTGGCCTTAGTTGTTTGCTATGACTAGCCACTACTTCAGCTGGATATCAAGAATGCCTTCCTCCACGAGGATCTTAACGAAAAAGTATATGTGGTGCAACATCCCGGGTTCGTTACAAGGGAGTAAAGTGTGCCATCTACGGAATGCCCTCTATGGTCTCAAACAATCACCCCGGACATGGTTTGGTCGGTTTACAGATGTTGTCACTCAGTTTGGCATGTGTCAATTGAAGAAGGATCATTATGTATTTTACCGGCATCGGCGAAAAGGATACTACTAGGTGTTTATGTTGATGGCATTGTGATCACAGGAGACGACAGTCAGGACATTGCAGGACTAAAGAAGTTTCTGGGAGAACAGTTTCAGACCAAGGTTATGGGATCGTTAAACTACTTCTTGGGTGTCGAAGTCGTATGGGAAAAGAAGCATATTGTCATGTCTCAAAGAAAGTATGTGCTAGACATACTAAATGATGCAGGAATGATGCAAGCAAAGGGAGCAATGTTGCTAATGGACCCAGGAGAAAAGTTACTCCCCGACGAGGGGATACTGATGAATAAATAATCCGGATCAATATCGTCGAGTGGTTAGAAAACTCAACTACTTGGCAGTTATGACTCGTCCAAATATTTTCTTTGCAGTCAGTGTCGCGAGTAGATTTATGTATTTTCCACGAGTTCCACATTGGCAGGCAGTTCTCAGAATTTTGCGCTATCTAGTCCAGAATTTTGAAAAAAAAAATTCGTATGAAGAACCAGGAACATACAAATGTTGAGTACTTTACCGATGCTGACTGGGGTGCAAGACTGACAGATAGACGATCTACATCTGGTTACTCGGTATTTATTAGCGAAAACTTGGTATCGTGGAAGAGTAAGAAGCAGAGTGTGATCGCACGATCAAGTTCCGAAGCTGAATATCGAGCCATTGCTTATGGCATGGCTGAAGTGTTATATTTGCAGCATCTTCTACAAGAACTGGGAGTAGAAGCAGGATTTAAAGCAGCAGATATGTGGTGTGATAACCAATCTGTTATCCATATTGCTACCAATCATGTATTTCATGAAAGGACGAAGCACATTGAAATTGATGTCCACTTCATCCGTGATGAGTATAAAAATGGGATGATAAAGTTTTATCACGTGAGGACCAGTGATTAGATAGCCGATATCTTCACGAAATCTCTTTTGGGTCCTCGGGTGCAATTTTTATGTAATAAGCTGGGGATGATTGACATATATGCTCCAGCTTGAGGGAGGGTGTTAAGTGTTGTATTAGTAATGGGCTTTAGTCCCACATCGAGTAGAATAATAGAGAGAGGGGCTAGCCTCTCCTATATATATGTAGTCTTTTCATCAATAAATATCAATCCATTATTTCCACTCTACACCTCACAACCCTAAAGTAACCCAAAACTTCTCCAAACTCCTCCAAAGAAGAGCAAAAGCTTGAGGGCTCAAGGAGGATTGCTAGAGGAAGCTTGAGGCTAGAAGAAAAAGTTGGACTTAGCTCTTGAATCCAAATCCTTTTGGATTATACTTGGGAGTCCTTCCCAAGAGGTAAAATCCTAATTTCCTTTAGACTTTATATAGTCAAAACCAATCTAAAACCTATAGGAAATCCACATCCCTAGGCCTAATTTCTAATGGTGATGCTTGGTAGTATCATGAATTTTAGTTGTGTTAGAGTGTTTTGTGTGTCTTGAATACCAATTGGTATTGGTATATGTAGGTGAGGGTGTGTGTGAGTTTATATATACATGTATAGAGTGTATGTGTTTATATATATATATAGAGAGAGAGAGAGATATACATGTGTGTTTATACACATATACATGTGCGTGGGTGTATATATATATATATATATATATATATATATTGTGTAATAGAGAGGGAAGTGCAGGAAAGCAAAGCAGCAGCAGCTGCAGTAAGCAGTGGCAGTTGTAGTAGCAGTAGAGGCAGCAGCAGCAACAGCAGTGCACCAGTGTAGTCAAAGGCGCACATCAGACGCGTCTTGCTCCTAAGTGCAGGGACAGCGTCTCAGGTCACTCCAGGAGGGATGCAATTCTTAAGACGCACCTAAGGGGCGCCTAGGCGCGCCTTTTTCGAGCGCCTTGGAATAGCTAAAACGTTCCTTAAAAATCTTGTGAAAATAATAATATTTTTTGACTGTTTTTTGAACTGTTGTACTGTTTTTAGACTTTTTTGAACTGCTATACTTTTTTTTACTGTTTTCTCTCTTACCCACTTAATTCAAAGTGATTGCAACCTAGACATGGGAGAATTTGAACCATACATGTTTATCAATGTAGAAATCTGATATATATATATATTATTTTTGCGCCTCACGTCGCTCGGGCGTGTGCCTTAAGTGCGCCTTGCGCCTCGAACGATTTGGACCCTTTGTGCCTCGAGTGCACCTTTGACTACCTTGCAGTGCAAGTGCATATGTGTGCTTGGTGCAAGTGTGTAAGTGAGTGTTTAAGTGAATGAGTGTGTAAACAAATGTGAGGTGTAGTGAGTTTAGTGTTATGTATAGTTAGTGTGTTATGTATAGGATAATAGTGACTATTCTAGAGTGGGTTAGATAAGAGTCATGGGTAAATACCAAGGTATTGGAATACCAAGGTATTGAATTAGGAAACTATGAGTGTTATATATAATCAAGTATTTACGTTAAATTGACTATATGGATAAGGTATTAGTCCAGTATAAGTATCACTAGTAGGTAAATGTTATGAGATACTTCAAATAGGGTAAACGTAAACCATAGGTAAATTACCTATTTAAGATGCCAATAGATATAGGTATTGAACCTAGAAACCAATAACTTAGTAAATAGGTTGATTTAGATTTGCATATTGCCTATTGACATGGTAAATTCTTAATATAGGTTATTTGGACCTCGATACGGTTTCTATTCTATATTATCATCTCACTACGACAGACGAGTACATTCTCTGATTGTTTTCATTACTTGATAGTCTCTATACTGCATATTCTAGTAATGGTTTTACTTGTGTTATAGATACGCTTGTATCACGGATTAGAGTTATATGGATTCGTTGTCACGAAATACGTTGTTCAAACTTGTTGGATAAATCATGCTTGCTTGCTTGTTGCTGGCACTTCATATGTTATCCTGCTTGTTCTTAATCTACGTATAGGGCTCAAATCCAAGATTGCTAGTCGGGGTGAAAAAATACTATGTGATTACGTGATCAATTCCATTAGTGTAGTGCTTGTGAATAGCTGAAATCTTACCCTTCACGTATGATTTCAGTCTTACCCAGTAGTGTAGTGCTTGTTGCTTTCGGCCATCTTTTCGATGTGCCATATTACCCCTTGCAGTCGATAACATTTTGATAGTAGTATTTTAAAATCACATTAGGGTTATAGTCTTTATTGTCACTCCATATTGTCGTCATATGCCATGTATTACCTGTTTCTCTTGCTTGCCATGACAGGTCTCTTCTTTACAGTCTTTTATATATTACATTGCTATTTCTGTTGTATAGTCTCTTGCCAAGTATTTGGAACTGCTTTCATTGATGTACTTTCGCTCCAATCATGACATGGATATGTTAAAAAATTTAGGAGAATCTCAAGGACCAGAATCCTACTTACTACGGGCCCCGGATGATTTTGTAGAGGCGTTCGATCCTACCCCTCAGGAGGATCAGGATGAGGTCGCAGTGGCAATCAAGACCGCGACTCTCTAAATATATCTAGTTAGTTATTTTCCTATTTCTGTATTTGCCCCGGATCTTGTCTCCGGTAGAATAGTTATGCTTGTACTATTCTTTTGATAAGACTCTTGATATTATGTTTATATAGACTTGAGACTACAGACTCTTGGACCTTATATTCGATATTTCATCTGGTGATATCTTCCTTTAGTTTTGTTATCGTAGTATTTATAACTGTCATATATATTGTTTTTCCTCTGATTAGAGGAGGTTGGATATATATATAAGAGTACGTGAAATTGTGTGACTATATAGACAGCGTTCTACCGCCGACACTACGGTGTAGGCTGGACGTATCCATGTACTCGTGTCTGAATCACCGGGTGCAGATCGTGACAATGTCACATTTGTAATTCATACTATCAATTTGCTCTTTCCTGAAAAATAGGAGTCCTGTCTGTATGCCAAGGTTCTAGTCTTATTATGCAACTTTGGGTTCACTCTGTGAGCTACTAAGGTTTGCAACCTCGAACTGGAATATCCCACTGTATTGATAGCAAGTCAATGCAGACTTTATTTATTTTTTAACATATAAAGAAAATAAAGTATATCATTAGAAAAGGACCACAAGGATGGTGGGGTAAAGGGACAACTTGGAGATCAGCACCCCAGACGCTGAGGAGAATTGTTACACCCTCAACCAAAAACTTCATGTTATGGGGGCTCCTGTGTATTTTCAGTAAGAGATACCACTACAAACTTGGGACAAGACTATCCACTCTACTTCAAGACAACATCTAAAGGAGGCTCAATCCGTATTGTTGGCCAGTGATGACATTACAAGCTTAGGCCACCGATCTATCCCCTCTATTACAACTGACAAGAACTCCAGCACACAACTGACAAGAACTCCACCGATCTCAAACCCATTTTAAAAGTAAATGCGGCAAAAGAACTCCCAAGTTCTCAATCATCCAACTAATTTTGACTTTGCTAGCCACCAACAGATTTGTTTCCTATGAAGAAAATCTTATATGAACTTGCACTGCCATTGTGCCTTACAATATAAGTTACAGTTCATTTCTAATTTCATGCATTTTCTAAGAATAAGAATGACATTATTTCATCATGAGCATTCTTTAGAAATTGGAATATGTACATAAGCAAATCTTTTGTAAATAGGCACCTCACATTTGAAGGCACTAATATAGTAATCTAATATCATTGGATTGTCATTACTTTCACTCTTTGGCTTAATGTCATAGAGATGAATGTATCTATAGCAAATTGTATCATCTTACTTGTTCGTCCTGGACTCCTTATAGTCCAGGATAACTTGGAGGGAGCTCCTTGGTTGCATGAGCTTAAATAGTAGGTCTACCTACCTGCCAATTGGCCACAAAAGTTTTATGGCATGACCCAATCATGCTCATAGCTACATCGACTATAGGAATTTGTACCAATATAGAGGGTTGGTGACATTGACTAATGTCGGGTCATAAAAACTTTGTCAAAATCTATTAAGGACTTTTCTTTTGTTGCGTAGCCAGCCACATTCCGATGGGAGAAAGCTTGGATGATGATGACAATGAACCTACTAATCTAATATCCAGTTCATACAATTACAATCATCAGGAACAAACTTCACAGAAAATCCCCCAAAACAATAATGTTTCCATATATCTCCAAATAAAATCAAACTTCACAGGAAGGTCCATTTTAAAATTTTAAGCTTTAGGTTTCTAAGATATTGAAATAGGCTCATACACCTACCTAGAGTTAATAATTCAAAACTAACACCATAGCATTTGAGTGTTCCATAAAAAAACTCTTCACCCATCAAAAATGTCAATTATCCAACTTACGAAGGATAATTTTGCATTTCGGTCCATGATGTCACTATAACTTAACAAAGTTTAGACAATCATTTTAGATCACGTAATCATGACCACTTTCCAGAACTATTTTACATTACATAATCATGGCTTCATCAATTAAGAGATTATAAACAAAATTAAATCACATAGTTAACTTACATATTAAAATCAGGAACTGCCACAATGTTAAATAAATCAAGATCATACTCAAGTCCAAAGACCTGCACCAACATGAAATGTATATAAACTCATCAGAATTTCAGCAGCTAGAATAGTTAGTGTAAACATAAGGAGAGACACAATTAACACTAACCTCCTCATCCCACTTCATTGCTGCCTTAAGAGAGTACATTGCATGGGCTGTCTTTGGTACATCTTGTGCTGGTGTCCAGATTCTCAAGACAACTGTTCGACCAGAACAAGTCACAAATGTGTCATCTCTGCTTTCTAAATGTCCAGCCACTAATGCAAATAAATAGCTAGGTTTTTTGAATGGATCCTCCCAAAGAGCATAGTGCTTTCCACCCTGAAGAAGATGAAATTTTGTTTAAGTGAAAATGATTTTTTCAATATTCTGTAATTTTTCTAACATTGTGACAAGAACTAGCAGTTATAGAATCACAATAGAGTATACCTGAAGGTCACCTTCCTCTATGAGATTTCCATTAGATAGCAATACAGGATAAAGAGATTTATCAGCTTCTATTCGACAAGTATATTTTGCCATAATGTCAGGACGGTCCTGAAAACATAGTTCGAGTAAACAATCCGCTTCCATATAAATGTGCAAAAGATCAATGAAGAAAATTAGCTTAGATTATGAGCTTCCATGCAATAGCACAATACATAATTCAAGTTGATTCTGCTGGTGGGTAATGGCGACATTTAAGCCACCACCAATAGTACCCAGCATTCAGAACCACACAAGATATAAGAGTCTACCAACTGGCAGATAGTGCCTAGGTTGGTCTTAATTTTAAGTGTGTCATATGGATAAATCTATTTCCATAGAATTGCATGCATAAGTTACATTATCGAGTTAATAAAACCGATGAATATAAATTACCTGATAAAAGGTTATTTTCCGAAAACCTTCAGCTTCACATTGTGTACAGAAATTCCCACTAGACTTGTATAGTCCCTTGAAAGAGGACAAGAAAAAAGCAGCATTAGAACAAAGCGGTCATAGTAGACAAGAAATCTAGTGGTGTTCAATATTTGTACCTCCAAAGATGTATTGCTCTGAGGATAAATCTCCGTAACAATTTCAAGTGTAAATGTACTGGACGGTGGTGATGACAGTGTCAGGTGACGCGAGCTCACATGGTAATCTTCTTTCTACAACATAGCAAAAATCGAAGTGAAAATGGCCAAAATGGTACCAAGGGCCCCAGCTAACCTAGGTAAGCATCGAAGGAGAGCTTTAGCACCTAGGCACTGAGTGGGCAACCCAGGTTCTAACAAAACTACTATAAGCATTAATTAAATATACTTGAATAATAACAACCATGAGAAAATGCTAAAGTTTACTAAAGAATTCAAATAATAACTTAATGAAGTGGGAATAGGTAAAGTGACAAGAATTAATTCAAAAAACCAAACATGTCTCTTAACAAAGGATTATACTTTTTTTATGTGTCCATGTGCAAAAAAAAAGGTACAAGTCTTCCTATGATCACCTGCAACCAGATGTTCACCTCCCTAAAGAGACATCTAGTATAGCAGTGGCAGCCTTGAGTTCCACATAGCAGTTATGTACTACATGTATCTGCCTATTGCCTAATTAGGCTTCCTAGGGTCTAGGAAATAATGCAACCTTGGTTATAACTCTAAGCCCCCGTCCAGTTGCCCTCCAACACTGCTTTTTAAGAAAACAATCTAGGAGGTTTTCAGGTGCACTGTGCACAAGAAAATATAACAATCATTCCATCGTCTTAGTAGCAGAATTTCTGTACCTACTTCTCTTATATAGCCTTGGAATCTTTTTCCATCAGGTTTTCCCATAAGTTCAGAGTGACAACTAGATGAAAGTGGGTTCAATTTGCATGCAAACTTCGTTCTGGACATGAACATATATTTGAGCATCCAAATTAATTGATATTATCCATTCCTACAAAAACTCCCAATGCATTTTCAATATCGATTCTTCAAATGTTATGCATGCAGCATAAGGCAGTATTCACTTAAATTTTTTGTACCTTAACCAGCTCGTATCTCATTGGGCATTAATCTTTATATCATTAGATCCCTTACCAATTTAGCTATCTAGATTGATGATGGCTCACATGAATCCTCACACTCCAGACAAGTATCCTGTAAATAATTGCTTCCTTCCTAAAGTCCCCATAATTCGACAATTTTGAATTCTTCAAGCCCTTACCTGAAGCTAAATTTATTTTTGAAATGTTTCTATTTGTAACTATATTGTGCTTACTCTGATTTATTCTTTTGTATAGAACGTTATGATACTGTATAGTTTGCCTAGTTAGCTATTTTGCCACCTCAACCTGTGCAACTGTTCGCTTTTTGATTATCGTAGAACGTCTTTCTGCTGATCACCTCACTACTACATATCTTTATATGCATGGCACTTCTACATATCTAAAGATTATCCCTTCTTTCTAACGTGTCGGTTAGAAAATTACAATCATTCCTTTTTTAATCCACCACTACCTCTTTAAATATTTGATGACTCAACATGTTCACTACTACCTACAAGCAGGTTACTGTATAATGATATAATCACTAGAATTGATCTCTTTTGCTATTAACCCCTCTCCTCATTCTACCTTATACAAGTTATTGCAAAGTCACCCGTGAAAAGCATGATATTTTTTTTTCCTGACATTACCTTAGTTGTTGCAAATATAAACAGTGTTGAGAGGGTCTATTAATTAGAACATAAAGGTGATCAAGGGTTCGAGAAGAGGGATGAGGGATGTTTTACAAGCTTTCTTCTTCAATTTGTCATCTCATTCTTAACATATGGAAACAGTAACTTAATACTTTTAGTTCATTGTTGATGCTAAGCATTAGTCCTTAATAGTAAATAGGAAATGGAACAGTATAACTTAGTCTATAAAAGAACACTACTCAAAAGTGAAACACTAGTGTATCATTACTACCTTCAGTTCGTTGCCATCAACTTTAACTGATACAAGTTTAAGATCATGTCCATTGAGCACTAATGGGGAAGAAACACCTGGTATTCATAAATAAGCTGTCAGCAACATACTTATACTGAGCATAAATCCGAAGTGATGACATAACATAGGACTTCAAGTTAGAACAATAGCCAAGAGAAATTGAGTGAACTACTTATATATCATAGATAAAACATATTTTCTTGCGTAAACAATTATGAAGAACTCCAAAAACGATAATCTATGTACAACTGGTAAGCTATATGATAAACTACCAAAGTAGATAAATATTTACCTTCAACCCTGGGGTGAACAGTAATTTTTGATGAGACTATTGTGTTATCCTCACCAAGTTCAAATTTCAGATAAACCTGGAACAATTTGGAAGGCAAAAGAGAGTGCTAATTTAACAAAAGTAGTATTTGTGAAAAATATAACAAGGTACATAATGATAACATCAATAATGTAAACTTAACAAAATAAAGGAATGTGTGTTGACAGCAATAACCATGAAAATGCATCCTCAAGCCTCATTTTTACATAGACAAAAGCAAAGCACAAACATGTACAGGATATAATAACAATAACAAAGTAATCCATTAACAGAGTAAAAGAGATACTTGATCTAAAAAAAGATTCAACAGATACTACCTTCCTTTGATCATTCATTTAGGGAACTGTAGCCACCCACTAGATATGTTCAAATATTAAGATGGTAAATTAAGACAAATTTTATCAGATCTCAGTATAACTAAATTCCAATTATCTGCATATATTTACAAAAATGTCCTAGATAACAACTCTGACAAAAGTCCATATCTGCGACTTTCTCCTTATGCTGAGGGGAAATTTTCAAGCAACCAAATTAATCAATGGCTAACATACACGAGAAAATAAAAAACCAAATTTAATACATATTATACAAGTTTTACAAGTTCTCAAAGAAAATACAAACAAATTGTTGTTTTCATGTTAATCATAATCAGAATATGATGCCATCCACTGATTATACTAGGTAAAACCACTAATGCCCAACAATGAACACAGAGATTAGCTGCTCTGGTGTTGTGTTTTCTGATGCATAAAAGCAGCAGGAGAAAGAGGCCAACATAAAACATTGACTATACTTACAGTTTCAAAGAAATAATCAGGCATCTTGTAATCCTTCAAAAATATCTCTTTAGGGGTATCCATCTTCGACTCTTCTGTCTCTGACGGCAACGGTTGTGTAGCGACTGAACACGTTAACCGTTTACTGGTCAAGTTATGCTTCTGAAATTAAAAACCACAAATTACATGACAGCAAAAAAGTTATCTTTTGTGCAAAACAGAAAGATGAATCAGACAACAAAAGGCAACAAATGGAAAAATAAGAAAAGAGCACCACTTAGTACTAGACAGGAAGCTTTTAGCTTAAACTTTTGTTAGCCAATCAACATTAAAAATGATTTAAACATCTGTTAGTCGTTCAACAGCAAGATATTAGTTGAACCTAACATAAATCACGATTGATGAGAGGCATACCCAGAGTGTCCTAGAAGAGTACTGAAGTGTCTGACATGTCAAGAAACATGAAATATGAAGCGCCCAAATAGAGCGGCAGGAATAAATCAAAAAAGATTGGCTAACCTTATCAGGTGAGACATGGCCTAGTATTGGAAACAAAGTGAAAATAGCCCAACATTGTGTTCTTTTATTGAAGAAATCTAACAGGAAAGGAACCACTTTAACAAAAAGGGAAGCGACTTTGATCAGTAGCCAACTAGTCATCAACATAAATATTATGAACTTTTATGTGGAACTAAGCCTCCCTTTATTGTATTCTTCAAAGTCTGAAATTCAGAAGACAAAAGAAGCCTAAGCATTTGGTTTGATATTTAGCATAAACACTAGTTTAGGAAAATCTGAAAATAACCTTGATGCTTTGTATGGGAAAATCAACCGTCATAGAGAATACTTTGCATAAATATAAAGAAAACAAAATTTGTTATTTTCACATCTCAATTCAATGGGAGTACACGATATTAATAGGATGCCTGGGTTGGATTTTGTGTTTAAGATGGAAAGGGGATATCATAGCACATAAAGAAGTTAATGATATACAAAGTAATGGCTTACAGATGATGACAGGGGAAAGGGGTTGCTTCTCCAAGAAATAACCTATGACAGAAATAAGGTATTCCACATGAACATGTGATTAAAGAAGATAGTTAAAACAGTGAAAAGAAGATAAGTTCATCTAAAATGTGCAAACAATGTCCAACCTTACAAGGTCCAATGTAGAAAATAAGTAATGCTAGAAAAAGAAAAAAAAACTGCAATGACCTAACCTCCTCGCTGTTACAAGAACTACTTCTATAGTAAACTTTTGTTGGGCGATAAAAAGAACAATGACGATGTGTATCCTGAATCTGTGAAGGAACAAAAAGAACTCTCAGCAATGTAATTAATAGTCATCACATAGGGTACTAGTTCCTAATAAAATGCTGCAATGATGATTGACATAAAAATGAGAAGGAAATATGAGTTTCTAATTCCAAAAAAAAAAAATTATGTTTAACATTAAATAGGTTATTATGATTCAATAAGCTTGATTGAACATGCAAGACACGACACAAACAAAAATAGCAAAAATACATCATAAAGAAAGATCCATTGCCCTTACCTGTAACCAAGTTCAGCAAGTACAAATTCTAAGTGATTCAACATTAAGTCCCAAGCGAATTCGTAGTGAATATAAAATTTAAAAAAATTATTGTTTATATGTAAAATGTAAAGGACAGTTTATTCAAAAAAAAAAATTAAGAAAAACACTGAGGGGGTGTTTTTTTTTTCCAACTAATTAGAGGTGTGGCACTTATTAGAGGTTGGGGTCCCACTTCAGTAATTAGAACCTCTAACTAGCGGTGTGTAAAAGTTGTTTTTTCATTAATTAGTGGTTATATATATATATATATATATATATATATATATATATATATGTTTTTCAGTGTCTAATTAGACATCAATTTACCTTTGTACCTTATTATGAAGTATTTATAAAATAAAAATCTTTCGCTAACGCTATATCGAAAAAATATCCATCACAGCTTTAAACTGAAATTTATATCAAAATAATTTCATTAGATATTAAGTGAAATGTCACATTCCTAGACTATGTCATGCAAGTCGAAGAAATTACATAACATATCATAAACAACACTAAAAATAATACTTATCTACAATACAACAAAATTAATCAACTGAGTAATAAAAAAAAATAACAAATACCAAAAAAACATTCAAACTTAAATTAATGTAATTAAACCCTTACCTAGTGGAGGAATAAGGAAATTGAAGTGTCAAGGATATAAGGGGCAAATACTGAATTTTCTAGGGGTTACAACTTACAACGGCCCTTTTACCTCCAATTAGAGGTTTTACCTCCAGTTAGAGGTTGCATTGCAAAGAAGGCAGCGGACTACAAGTTTCTTTTCCAGATCCTCTAATTAGTGGTCAAGCTCTAATTGAATCTAATTAGATACCCAAAAAAAAAATGGCAGTTTTTGTGGGTCCACCTCTAATTAGACTCAATTAGTGATTCACCTCTAGTCAGATGTAAAAACAAACACCCCCTTAGTTGATACAACTTATCACATATGGACGATCACAAATAAAATATCTAAAAACTAGAAGAAGAAAAGTCATACATTGCACGCAATAAATTCAACTTTTAAAGAGAACATACATAATCAAAATATAATTCATATTCGACTATTGAACAGCTTAAATTGAAGAAAATATCAGAAGCTAAACTAAAAATCTCTAGATCACTAATTAATCAAACCATGAGAATTATCTATTGATATCTATCATAGATAAACAGAACTATTTCACATATTTCAAACCTGACATGAAATAAACAAGAGCAAATGAAGAACTTAAAAAGGAAATATCAGTCATGCTAGCAGAGTCATAGGCACACATGCTTTCTCCAAAAAGAACTATAAAAACTTGTTATTCCCTAGATAATATTTTTTACTAAATTCATAGATAAATGTGAGTATACCAAACAAAAAAGTTGCAGTTCACTTTACACAAGGAACACTGAGAAAAAAAACCTAGAATTAAAATTTTCTTCTATCAAGTCAAACAAGCTGAAAATAAATGTTTACTTTCCTCGTGCCTTGCCTTTGTTTCGTCATTCGTCATGTCAGAGGATTATAGGGACCGACACAGACACTCAGGAATAAAGCTGACAACCAGTGCCTAGTCGTATTGTGTAATATCGTACAAAATAAGTATTTCTCATTACTTTAGCGATTTGGTACTAATAAATGAAAAACGTCAACCAAATTATTCAGCAATACGATCGCAGCAAGCATATGATAAAAACCAAAAGAAATCCAGACTCAAAACTAACAACATCAAAAGAACAAGAATTCAGGCGCAGATAATCACATGAAAGGACGAGAAGAGTCCCAAAAGTCCCTTCCTCGCGAAACTCGAACCTTTGCTCGGAAGAACCAAACGAGCCATTCGAAACAATATCAGATCTTTCCCAGAAATACACCAAAATCTACTGAACCAAACACTGCCCAGATGATAAAACACATAAAGTAGTCGGAATCAAACTATTTACTCGGAAGAACCAAACCCTAACCCAGAGAGAGAGAGAGAGAAGAAGGGATTGGGGGGGGGTGTGTTCAAATCTTTCCCAAAAGAAAACACTAAAATCTACTGAATCATGCACTGCTCAGATGATAGAAGTGAGAAAATAGTCTAAAAATCGAACTAAAATCGATAAATCCTGGGAAAACGAGGAAGACCCATGAAAGAAAGGGGGAGAAAGCTGCGAACTTTATATGGGTTTGTGGATAATTGGGATCATGGACGAGAAATTTTCAGAATTAATCGATTATTATTTACTACTTACAAAAAAAATTGAAAGAAAATTGAGATTGAACATTATGAAAAATAGAATTCATAGAGTTATTTCTCCACAAAAAAAAAAAAAAAAAAAAAACAGTAGATTGAAAATACCTGGTGATTAAGAACAGATCAGAGAGAGTACGAGAAGAGAGGAGATATTTCCAAGGGATTAAATATGTGAGGGAATGGAAAAGAAAAGGAAAAAAGTGCTTTTACATTTAAGTCCCTTGCATCTACTTTATTTTCACAGACATCAAAAAATGCAAAATCAGTCCAATTTTTAGGCAATCTTTTTTAGAAAAAAAGGGCGTTGTCAAAAACTGCTTTTTGGAAGACAGTGGGCCCAAAAGACATATAACGTAATATGCACAAAGTTTTGAACATTATGTTGAACATCTCAAAATAAATATTTTTTTATTTTTTAAAAGCAACAGTATTTCCAAATCAAAATTTACTAATGTTATGGGAGTTAATATGAATTCGATTTTGTTATTTATTGCTACTTTTGTCTTTTCTTTAAGAAGGAAATATCTTTAAGTTGTGTAGTAACTAATCTTTTTAAAATAAAACAAAAAATAGGTTATTTTGACTTTGCTTTTGAAAACATTTTGTCAAGCTTTAAAAACATGTGGGAGATTACTTATATTTGTACAATAAGTTATGAAAAAAAATAATGTTGTCCAAGAGATGGTGGGTAAGGGATGAAGAAAATATTATTATTGTTATTACCATTGAGGATTTGGGATGGCTTATCATGAGTATCCATTTTTTTTTTCTTTTAAAAACATGACTAAATTACAACTTGATATTCTAAATTATTCGAAATTTTCAACTTAATACCATCAACTTTGATAGTACTAATTTTATATCATTTTTCAACTAATATTTTCAACTTTGTGCCTTTTGTCATCCTAACGTTAATTTTTACGTTAAAAAAAATTCCTAATTAAACTACCCTCCTCTCAAACCCACCTCTGCCACCCCATTCCCTGCCCCCGCCACCCTACTCCCTCGTAGCACGCCCGCCGGGTGCCACCCCCTCCCCCGTCGTGCCCCATGCGCGACCACCTGCCGTGAGCCACCCCTCCCCCGTCACGCTCCTCCCGCGCGCGTATGCCCCTTCGTGCGCCCCTGCCGACAGTCCTTGTTGGTCATAGTTGCTGCTGATCTCTGTTGTGCGCCCTTCCCCCCCGGGCTGCCGGCGCTGAAGAAAGAGGAAGGGTGCCACAAAGAGAGATTTTGGGAAGGATATTTTCGTCATTTTCTATTTCGGTTAACACCGTTAGGACAAAAATGGAAGAAGGATATTAAGTTCATACCTATCAAAGTTGAAGATATTAAGTTGATGTCTATCAAAGTTGAGGATATCAAATTAAACATTTCGAATAGTTGAAGGTATCAAGTTATAATTTAGCCTAGAGATATTTCCAAAAGCTATTTGATAACAGGTGTTTGTAAAAAAATTAAAAAATCAACTTAATTTTGAGACAATTTTTGACAACGAAGAAGAAACATTTATCAAAAACTACTACTACTATTTATTTTTAAAAGCATCGATTCCAAATTAGATCCTACCAATGTGTTTGGGAGTTAGTATGGATTTGCGAAGAAATATCGTTAGTTGTTTAGTACCTACTTTTTTAAAAAATTAACAAAAAAAGTTTATTTTGACTAGCTTTTGAAAAAGATGTTGAAGACTACTTATGTTGTACAATAATTTGTGAAAAATAATAATATTGTCCAAAGATAGTGAGTAAGCATCATTAGTAAGGCACATTCCAGAATCTAGATTTTAGATTCATAATTTAGAAGCTCATTTGGTCGAATTGTAAGACTCATCCAAAGTTAAAAAATTTAAATTCTCAGGTTCAATCCATCCACATGAGCTATAGGTTGGACTTTAGAATTTCTAGATTCAGAATGTTAGGAATTTTTTTATTTTATGTGGATTAATAAGTTCCAGTTTGGAGTCCCAATTTTTAAATTCTAGATTTTACATTATTTTTTTCACATTATTTTTTGACCACACAATTTTTGGAACAAAATGTCATTTTATCAAATTTTTTACTATTCTCATATAAATCCAACACATTCAACATTTATTTTTATTTTTTCAAAATACAATTTTGAGCACCATCTACTAAGTATGCTATAAGGGAGGAGAAAAATATCGTAGTTTTTTATTTGATAGAATATTTTATTTTATGTGGATTAATCAGGAATTTTACCATCTATAACAAAAGTTAAGATTTAAGGAGGAACATGTTGATATATTATAGATCTTAGAAAGTAATATAAAAAAGAATCGAAGAACTCAACTGGCTTTTGTGTTCAGTGAGAAGAGGTATAATATCTCTGGCTGGACGGAGGTCTCGGGATCAAATCACGGGGGAGGTGTGGGAGCAGTGGACCTAAATAGCATGTAACACAGTATACGTAAAGTCCCGTACATATCGTGAGATAAAAAAAAAAAAAAAAAAAATAGATAACTAGGAATCTCGAATGACAGATTTGCCCCTACATGGGAGAAAACGAAAACAACTCTTGTCCCCTAGATGCTAAAGAGTAGAAGCCTATGTGGGCCTCCTGGCCCCACATGTGATGATGAGTTTCATGTTCAGCTTCAAATTGTTGCATCACATGTATATATTGGTGGCATCTAATGTCTTTGGATGTCGATGTAAATTATAGTATTTTGGCATATTGGTTGATTTTTTGGAAATAAATGAATGAATCTTGTTTTGATATTTGGACGGATGTCCTCAATTGGAGGACTTAAAAAATATATAATATTAAAAAAAATGGTCAAAGAATATTATTTTGATCTTTCTGCCAAAAGGGTATATAATTATAACCAAATCAACATATTTAGTATATTAATCAAGTAATTTTGTATTTAAATACCATGAGGTTTTCTCAATTATGGGCTTTTGAATAAGTATATATTATTAATTTGAATAATTTTATATTAACAAACTAGCATGGGCTTTAGTATGATTGTGTAAATTTGATATCGAGTCAGCCTTCGAATTCGATTGTACCACTGTATTTTGATCAAGTTAGTCACGTTCGGATAATGTAATTATTTTATAACTTACACATTATAATATAATTTTAATTTTATATAACATAAATAAATATATAAATATGCAAAATTAGTACTTAATAAAATATTAATTAACATAACATAACTTACAGTTTTAAATAAAAGTCGTTGTGAGAACATAAATAAAAAGACATAAAAACAGAAAATTGATAGATAATAATTGTGGCTACCTAACTTCCTAGTATCAATAGCTAGTTGAACTATAATAAATAATTAAATTTGTCAAGATGCATATTTCGTAAAGCTTCATCCTCTGTGCCCCATGGTCTCTGCCTTACTCAATAGGTAGATACTGGTTACAAAGATTTAGATGCCTAGGTAGCATCCTCATGCTACTTTTCGCTACACATTTTATTCGAGTTTCGTATTCCATGCATTGAATTATACCCCATCTATTGTAACATTCTCATAAACCTAGCTAAAGTATAGCCAAATATTGGTCATATTGCGACAATGAGGCCCTCCTCCTTCGTGGCCTTATGCCCCTTGTAATTACCGGTTGGGATATTATAAGTTGTAAATTTTAATATAAATAGATAAAATTAACCATAATTATAGAGTTTTGAAAGATAAAAATAACTAAAATAAACTTATAATATAGTCGTTAATTATGGTTGTTAGTGGATATTTTGATCATTCACAACAAAATAACAAAAATGCTCCGGACTAATGTTCGTAAAAGGCTAAAATATGAGAATATTTTGGTCAAATTGCTCTAAAAGACTAAAATACCCCTAAAGTATGGTCGTTGAGATTTTTTTTGAACATTTAAAATGGTAAAAGAATAATAATAATCAAAATGGGAGATCGGGCATTTGATTGATCTTTTGCTCTGTAGTGTCCCGCTCCTAGCGGTGCACTGTATAAGGCTTGTGGCTCGATTGACTTAGTCAAAATTGAGTATGGAGAAACTTCACGGCAGAATCGATCACGGACAATGCAATGAACATTTTCAATTGATGGATCGGCTTCTGTTGGAATGAGTCTAATAGTTTTCGTTGGATTTTTGGTTGGCTTTCTTGGATTTTTGCTGCTTGATTTTGATGAATGTATTTTCGTGATTAGTTTTCTATAATTGATTGTTTAGCCAATTTTTATCGATTGCATGCATTCATTATAGAGAACTCTGAGAGAAATGAAGATAGTAGTCTAACCAAATATTGGTGCCAATGTAGATAGACGCGTGACCGGAGCCTGAGCGAGCAAGCATCCTTTTCTCTCGGTATTTTCTATCTGGTGAGCGGTTATGTCCTATTTTCTCTACCCCGTCATCTAATAATCAATAATGTTCTCTCGTAACCTTGCTAAGTCCAATGATCGATAAAGCCACTAATGCCACAAGTTTAATACCACGAATGTAAATCAATAATTTTCATTGATAAGAAAAAAGTTCAATTTTATAACACAGGGAAGGATATGATCATTATGTCGTGGTTTGGTGACATGCCTTAGCGGTAAATTGGAGTCTACGGACTACCAATCGAAACAATGAATAAGTATGCTGAAATGATAATGGTTAAATGTGCATTGCTGCTCTAAATGCTTCAACACCTTACACTGCTATTTATGCTTATCATACAACGTATTGTATGATCATAGACAACTTGTGCACAAGGTAGTAAATTTTCTCGAACTGAACCTGGGGCACTGGGGACCATTCGGCCCAGGGGAAATAGTAGTACTTTGGTAGCGTCGGATATAAGCGGGACATTCATCGAGGCTTGCTACTTGCTTTGAATGGAGCATCGCACGCCCATCGAAGTCCTATACGGTATGTCCATCGTGGTGCTACACCACAAATGACCCAGTGGAAATGAGTTGCAGTACTAATGATGTCTTATGCAGGGACGATAAGAAAATCCTGTAGATTATACAGGAATGCCCATTGGCCGGAGTAAGAATTTCATATGTGCGAAGATTATGTATTTCACTACATAAACTGTTGCCTATATGAATTGTTGCCTATATAAACAACTTCTTTAATTAAGAAGTGTTGGTTTAGGTGAGTGGGCCAGTTATGCTCACCAATACAAGTTGAGTACTGATCCACATTTTTGTGGGCAAACCAGGTGACCAAGATACCGTGGGCGCTCAAAGAAGATAAAGCTTTTGTTGCAGTCTTTTCAAGCTTCTTCCTATTTCAAAGATTTTTAGTTGCTGCTTTCAAGTTTCCAAGAATGTAATAAAGGGGCATAATGTATGGGATATGTAACTACCATATTTTCAAAATAGGAGTATTTTTGTCATTTTGTATCATTATAAATATTGTGTTATATTTATTTATTATTAATTATGTGCATGTTATATATTGTGACTAATATAATTATTGGTTTATAGATTGGACTAGCCTATTTATTGAGACTTGACACTAGTGGACCCAAATAGACTAGTCATGATATATTGAGCCCAATATTGGACTAGGTCCATTAGAATCGTCCCTTTAGTTAATTAAGGAGATTATAATTAGTTTCCATTAGAATTAAGTGCTTTGTAATATAGCCCTCCTAGTTAAACCCCTAATAACCAATTAGTGGGGGGTATATTGGACTTTTATTGTTTTTTGGAGGGAGAGCAAGGGGCCAGCCACTATTAAGGGGGAGAGTTTCTCTCTCCACTTTATTTCATCATTCATTCTAGATCCCCAATTTAATTCATCCCTAATTCACTTCATCCCCCACCAAATTCAACCCAATTCACTCTCATTCCCTTCCATTTTTATCAATTAAGGAGCATTGGAGCTTAGATTGCAAGAAACACTTGAAGAAGAGGAATTGGCAAGGAGATCGTATCATAATGTGTCCATTAAGCTTTTCATTGAGAATCCATCTCCTAATAGGTAAATTCTGAATCCAACCCTTAAATTAGAATCCAATTCATGCATTTAACCATTATGAACTATTCTTTGGCTTAGGGCTACCTATAGGATCAAGAATTAGGTCCATATAACTTGTTTTGTGAAAGTTACATAGTAATTTATGTCAAATTAGGAAGAATTACGAGATTTATACACCAAGTGTGTGTAATGAGACCAATTAGATCTAATTAGACTTAGATTGATGGTGTGAGGCTAAATACGTATCCACAAATGGATACGAGTAGGCCACATCATGGTATTTTGGGATACCCTATGATACGGGGATTCATTTTGGGGAAAAATGTGCATATTAGTGTAAATTCTCTTCAATTCCTATTGTAGCTAATTAGTTTAGTTGTAATATTAGGTAATTGTTATGTATAATTGATAATTATAGATAATTGAGAGTTTTGACACTTTATTTGGATGAGTATCATGAGTATCCTAGTTATGCACCCTAAGTGTTTGAGGTATTGACTACTAGTGTGTATCATTGGTGATATATAGATAAGTATATATATTTATAATTATATTAAGTTGTGCATATTATATATAGAAGCAAGTGTGTTGTGTGTATGTGTATGATTAGCTATAGATGTGGACTGGTGTGTGGCTGTTACTACCGTTGTTTAGTGTTGCTGGTGTTGTTGTGGAGGTGAATGGGTAAGGGGAAGGAAGTAGGTATCAGTGCACTATGTGTACTGATTGGTTTTAGCATTAGCAGTGGATACACTATGGTGTATCACACTTGTGGAGGGGGACCAGGTATCGGGTTATGAAGTAGCCGATGCAATATATGTATACACATGTAAATGTATAAGGGGGAGAGGAGTAGCAGGTGTTTGAGTGTAGTGTTGGTGAGCTCGAGGAAAGGGTCTGTGTACAGAGAAAGGTTTGAGAGCTTGGTTAGTTTATAAGAGGTATGTGTTGTCTTCATTGGGTAGTTGGAGTTGCATTGATGTTGTTGGCAGCAAAATGTTGCACAACAATTGAAGTATCAACAGCAGTAGGAGTGAGGGGATGGCTTGAGTTGGAGTTCAAGTTATGAAGGAGTGAGTGACAGCAAGGGAGTGTGTTTGTATTATTTTTAGGTTGAGCAAGGTGTTAGAGGTCGGGTATTAGCTTCAGTATGTGTAGGTAATTATACTTGGGTGTTGTCACGCCCCAGTCCCAAAATACGTAGGACCAGGAATACGTGACACGCCAGCTATGCATTCGACCAGACTCTGGTCTGACTCGAATACGTATAAGCTGTAAATATAAAAGGCACTATCTAGATATCCCATAAATGTAAACATCTATGTCTCAATCCACAATGTACATCAGTATACAAGAATGAGCTATATGTGCTAGAGTCGGCCGCCCAATAACACACTAACTCGAATAGACTCGAGAAGAAGTACGAGTCTATAAAAACTAGGCTACAACAGCAGATGAATAATCAATATAAAATAACCATAATGCAGGTAGATAAGATGTGAGTACCTGGTACCATGCTCGCAAGACATGCAACTCCAACAACAACTCCAAATGCTCCATAATCATCTATGATGCAAAACTGGCAGGGAACCAGGTCCTCAAAGGGACGTAACAAGGTACAAAAATACAACATGCTAGGTAAACAGATAGTACAAGTGCAACGACAGGGTAATCTATCATAACCAAACAAGTGAGACACAATTTAAAGACAATGTTCGACGCGTGGGCTTTCTAAAATAAAACCGTAGCTCCGGACACGGAAACACACGGGACGTACCGCAGCTCCGGGCAAAGAGTCACAAGGGTGATACAACTACACTAGATACAGGATCACTACAGAAACAATACATATATATATATATAAGCGCGTGCAGAGGAGCCCAAACGTCTAGTAACTATCTTTCCCATCCCAAGCGGTCAACGATTGTGCGCTGAACCTGAACCTCTAACTACAGTCTCGACACACAGAAATAACTCAACAGACGCGATCCTAAGGTCGTCCCAGTCTCTGGTCATGATGTCAGTATCAGGATACAGGAATCTGGCACGATCACAGTATATGAGTGTGTCCTGGGGTATCGATATACTCACGTACGCATATCGAGATGCTACAAAATATCCAATAATCTTTCTAAGACGTTACGACGTACGTCTTTACCCGGTTGTGAATCGAACGCGAAGTATCGAACGTCAACATAAATATGTGCACAATGTACATAACGAAACAATAAATATCTGTAAACTGAAATACAGGGTGGCAAGGTACACTTGTCTGCGTCCGGCTGCTGATGACGGGGATCCGGTACCACGTCCAAGTCCTCAGGTCCCGTAGTACCTAGAGATGAGATACAAACTTAATTAATGAACTATCACACGACAAATAGGGTTGTGACACACGTCTAAACATATGCTCCGACTCAGCTATAACTCACAGGAAGGCGACGCTAGAGGGTTGTCCAAGGTTGACTAAGGGTTTATTTCAAACACGATCAATCGCCCGTTTAGTACCATCAGAACAATCCTCAATCATATACCTTTAGCTATCACTCGTCTTAAAACTACTCCTCGATCCATTTCACAATAACTACTACTCAGTTAAGTTCAACATTATTTATCAATTCTCAAAGAATGTCTAATAGTTCGATATTGCACAATATTTCACAATCAATCTCCTGCTCCTCAATGTCCATCAATGTTTTAATATCACAACATTTCACAACTATTTAACCCTACTCATCAACAATAATCAATTGCATAAAAATGAATAAGTAACTCTTTAAAAAATCTCTTATAATATTTAAACTCTATACTCCTATTAGCATACAGGAATCCCTAAACTAACTAAGTTATAAATAACAAAATCATAATATTTAAACCTGCTCCTCTATAACCATCAAAGTGTATATACTCAAATGTAAAAACCCCAAGATTTTCCATGCATTTATAAACCCTACTCATCAAGTCTAGCTTCTTAAACCCTAACCTTCACTATGTTATATTAAGCCATGATTAATACTACACTATTCAAGAAGATGTGGAAGAGTTTACCTTGACGATGCATAGTGGTGGTGTTGGCCGGTTGATGGAGAAGAACTCGATGCTGCTCGGCTGTTCGTCATCGACGAACTGTAACTGATCGCTCAGTTGATCGTCGAGTTCCATACAATCGGTCACCAGACGCGTCGACGAAGCTTGCCCACGGATCTCGTGGTGGAGGAACGTTTGCCATGGCTCGCACTCAAAGCCGGAAGAAGCTGATCTCCGCCGCGGCTCTGGTCAAGGAGAGGAGCTCCGGTGTTCAGTGTTGGCCGGAGTGTGACAGTGAATGGCGGCGGGAATACCAGACCGGAGGTGATGGAGGTCAGTGGCCGAGGAAGTTACTAGTCGGAGGAGTCTGGAGGCGCGGGGGTATGCTCGTCCGGTGGTGCGGAGCTCGGGGGAAAGACTGGCCGCCGGAGAAACACAGCTGGAGGTGGAGTGTGACCGGAGGAGGGAGCTGCCGTGGAGTCGGGCACGGTCGGAACGAGTCAGCCGGCCGGGGGTGAAGGGCTGCACAGCGGGGTCGGGTTCAGCAGTAGGCGTGTCGAGGGGTGGTCTGAAGCCGGACGGGGTGCTGCGGGGGATCGGCAGGGGAAGTCGGCCGGAGCAATGTGATGCTGGTCGGATGGGGGAGAACTGTGTGGGCAATGCGACCTGCTCCGTCAGGCCGAGCTGGCTGCGGGAGGATGAAGCTGCTGTGCAACGGGTGGAACAACTCGATGGTGCGGGGGCAGTCGGGCTGTTGGCTCCGGCGGGATGGAGAAGCGGCCGGGGGAAGCTGCTGCGGTCAGGGGAGCAGCGGGATGCGGCTGCTGATGGCCGCAGGTGGGGTCAGGGTCACCCGCGGAGTGCCGAAGCGGTTTGCCGGCGCTCGGCCGGAGCAAAGTCAGCCGCCAGAGGGAATTTAGTCGGCCGGCCGGAAGTCCTCCAGGAAGAAGAAAGGAAGAAGAAGAAGAATGGAAGAATGAAATATATGGAGGAATTTGCATGGAGAAATAAAATAATGGAGGGAGGAGAGAGAGAGAGGGGGGGTTCTAGGTTTCTTGGGATTAGGGCCTGCTTTGGGGGTTATGAGGGTGATGGTGATGGTTTTATAGGAGGGTGTGTATTGGATGGAGGGTGGAGATGTTCCAATTTAAAATAGAGGGCTAGGATTTCACATGAGAGAAATTATTTCTTCATGAGAAGTGGAGTGGGGGAGATGTGTAATTCGGTCCAACATTTGTAACCCCTTCATTAGGTCTTGGCCAATGGGGTGAGAGCACCTAAAATCACTAAATTGTAACTTAGCCCCTTAAATTTGGGAAATTGTACGAACACATAAAATAACGCAAAAATAGTGGAGAAAAATGTGGTTGATGATTTGCATGGCGAGGGGGTGTTGGGGGTTTGGCACGAGTTTAATTTAATAACCATCGGGATTAATTAAGGATTAAAATAGGATTAGGCAAAATTGGTATCCCCGATTTAAATAGAATTAAAGTGTCCCGCGCTTTTCAATTAAATAGGGGCACTTGGGGTCAAAATTCAGAAATGACGCAAAGGTCAAAAATGGTGGCGGCTTGGAGTCAGTCTTGGACCCTTTAGTTGGTCCGACTCAATGGGTTAAGTTGGTATCTCAAAATTGAGGGTAACGACACAGGTGTCCGACACGAAATTAAATATGGATTACGGTTTCGGAAAATTGTACAATTAATTTAGAGCACAACGAAATCTGATTTTGAGTGACGAAAAAGTTCAGTGCCTAATTTGGCGGGTCAAGTTAGAAGTATAATAATCCGATAGAATTTATGGGTTGATATTGGGCTCCGAATAATTAAACAATGATAGGGCGCGCTAAGGGTTTTAATTAAATAAATTAAAATACCAGACAAACTTAACTTTACTCTAAACCTCAGCATCTGCTGCTAAATCCAAAATTTTTCCAATCAAAACCTGACTATCTATAGATTTAATCGAGGGGGTTTACAGGTGTGGAGTTGGGGGAGTTGGATGCCTATGGTATCAGTGAAGGGGTATGAATGAGTGCGTGCACAATATGTTGGATTGCTCTGAATGTGTGTGTATACCTCTTCTTATGTGCCAACTGTCTTGAGAACACCATGGTGCAGCAAGTGTGTTACAGGTCAGGCAAATACCAGTAGGAGTTGAGAGTGTGGGAGAGTGAAGGGATCGATTAGAAATCAAGGGGTTGCTTGTGTGTTGGTTTGAGGATGTTGGTACACTGCAATTGTGTCTTTAGATCAGTGCACAGGTAGAGTGAGGTAACTGAAGTACATCAGGTTTGTGTCAGGTAATGTGAGCTTGATTGCATTAATATTCAGGTAAGGGAAGGTTAATACAACATCAAGTAGCAGTAAGGTGTCGGGTTTATACAACAAGATGGGTTGTGTGATGTTGAATTGGAGTGTATGAGTGCAGTGAAGTGATGGGGGTTCATGTGATGTATGCATACTGGAACATGGTAGTGTGATGCTCAAGTGTTGGCAGTTCTTGTGTCCCAGTGGGTATCAATAAACACCTGTGCACTAATTTATGTGAGCAGCCGTAGCAGTTGGTGATGTATCAGAGAGAACTGATACAAAGGGTGATAGATTGGAGGCTCGGGACTGTATGATGTTGCTGCCTGTGTCAATTGAGACACTTAATAGCAGTAGCTTGATGTCAATATCATGTATCAGTTAAGTGAGTTAGTATTGTATATCAGTTAGCATGATAGGAAGAAGATTGTTAGTTAATAGTATATGGTTAGCTAAGATATCAGTTATCAGATACCAGTTAGAATATAATGTTAAGATAGGATAAGTATGCTAGTGTATTAGTTAGAGTTAAATTAGTATATAGCTATTATCATTTCGTATAGTAGTGTATGTTAGCAATTAGTTATATATATATATATATATATATATATATATATATATGTCAGTTAGTGATAGCAACTGTTAGATAGTATGTATAGATACATAGAGTATTTCATTGTATAGTTATTAATGATATTAACTATTATAGCTAGTATTGACTTATAGTAGCTAGTTAATAGCTCATATGTGTTTAAAACCTTATAATGGACCTAGAACCTTGTTCAAAACCTAGAAATGACCTAGAAATCATATTAGTGCATTCTTTTACTCAATTCTCATTTTTACACCATTTAACATGATATTTCCTAAATAGGATTGTGTGACACCAGCTTGGGCATTGAGATACATCATTTGCTCTGGACCACAGACGAGTACATTCTCTGATAGTTTCTATTATTTAATAATTACTATAATACAAGTATATATTAATATTTTACCCGATTTTTGACACAATGGTTACACATGCTAGTTGTATGGATTTCAGTTCTGATATATCTATTGTTATCATATTCACTGTACACCCCGATCACCCTGCTCGTATATTGATTTCATCTTGTATTTCTGGTATCGTGATGTGACTTGATTGTTCTTGCATTATTGTGGATAGCCAATCCTAAGGGATTGTGTTGTACTATTATTCTTGCATTATTATGGATAGCCAATCCTAAGGGATTGTGGCGTACTATTGTTTATTGTGGATAGCCAATTCTATTGGGTTGAGCTGTACTATTGCATTATTGTGGTTAGCTAATCCTAAGGGATTGAGCCGTACTATCGTGCTTGCATTATTGTGGATAGCCAGTCCTAAGGGACTGAGTCGTACTATCGTGATCGTGTTATTGTGGTTATTGTTTATTGATTATTGACTATCGATTAAATACATATTAGAAAGTTATTGCAA
Organism: Iris macrosiphon; assembly: GCA_036927795.1. Classification (NCBI taxonomy): domain Eukaryota; kingdom Viridiplantae; phylum Streptophyta; class Magnoliopsida; order Asparagales; family Iridaceae; genus Iris; species Iris macrosiphon. The sequence continues at coordinate 8,699,408 of JAYESA010000007.1, forward strand.
AATACTTAATATAGTATTAGTTATTCTCTTATTCCATTTCCTATTGTATTGATATTCCCCTATTGTTCTGGATTACATGTCTTTCTTTTCTGCCATACCATGATATCTGTTAATTGCTTTTCCCTTCTTGTATTACATTCACTATTTATAATTTATAGTCATTATCAATTAACTTGGAACTGCTATTGGGTTGTACTCGCTCCTTCCTGACTGGATATATTTTTCAGATGCTTAGTTAGAGGAGATGTGCCCCACATATTATGGGCCACAGGATGGTGAGGCAGTTGAGCCAGCACCGTAGAGCCTTTTGAGATAGTACCACCATTTGGAGAGACTTAGCTAGTTCATTTATGATATTGTATATGTTCCTAGTTAGACACATTGGCATGTACTATTATTTGAGACTATTGTATTGTGATTGGATTCTGGACTTGGACTTGGACTTGAGTTGTATTGTGACTTCGTAATTTCTTTTGCTATTCCATATTGTGCCTCTATCTTCCTTTGGTTTTATATTGTGATTGGGTATTCATTATCATTATTATATATCATATTGTTCCTCCATTTGGAGTTAAGATGGCATAACATGTACCTTATATATATTGTGTGAGATATTTAGATATTATTGTTGACCTAGACAGCGTTTTACGTCATTATTACGATATAGGCTAGACGTTGCCAAGTACTCGTGCCCTCACATCTGGGTACGAGTCGTGACATGTTTTTGTGGTGGCCCATGTAGGTACGGCTTCGCAATGGTGCGATATTGTGGTAGTGCAACGGATTAGTTGTACTAATGCGAGCCTACGATAGGATATAATATATGATGGTAGGGTGAGAGAGCGAATAGTCAATCACAACTAGGAATATTTCTAATCTATTAATTCTTGCTATCTTCATTATTCTGATATTGTTTCTTTGAACATTATTGTCCCTTCTTTGATGATATCATATCTTGTGCCTTATTGACTTCTTTTGTTCGAACTGTCTCCAGGATGCCACCGAAGGCTATGTCGCAGCGTTCTGGAGCAGCTTCTGGGAGATCGGTGACTTCTCCACTTCTAGCACGGGCATCAGCTGATACTATACCACGTTCTTCAGCTCAGAGGGTCGCCTCGCCGGTCCAGGTGGGGGCTTCAGCAACAGTTTTTGGGGGTGCTCCACCTCCAATTCAGAGGACAGTGCCGGCCATTTCAGGGGAGTTTCCACCAAACACAATTGATTCGTCGCAAGTGTTTGAGCTCTTTCAGCAGATGATGGAGGTACAACGGGCCCAAGCGGAGGCCCAGCAGTGCCAGTCTGAGGTTATGAGATAGGGCATTGAGAATGCCCACCAGCTTGCAATCGTCGCAGTCGAGAGAGCTGCCTTGGTCCATCCATAGGTAGCTCCACCTCCGCAGGCTCCTCAGCAGACGAGGCCGGGGACCATCATTGACTTCAAAAGGATGGGACCCAAGGACTTTAAGGGCACTGGAAAAATTTTGTATGCGGATGATTGGATCGAGGATATTGAGCGGAACCTGCGGTTGGCGAAGATTCCAGAGAGCCTATAGGTGGAGGCAGCAGGGAGCATGATGTTTGATATTGCTTTAACATGGTTCAGGACAGACCCGAGGATCACAGCACCAGGACTGACTTGGGAGGCTTTTAAGGAGCTTTTTAAGGCAAATTTTTTTTTAGAAGTGGCTCTGACATCTTTAGTGAGCCAGTTTCAGTACCTCATCCAATAAGGTATGATAGTGGATGAGTATACAACAGAGTACTGCAGATTAGGTCGCTTCATGGAGGGACAGAATCCCCGGAAAAATACCAGAAAGTTCAGAAAAGGTCTGAACAGGAAGATTAAAACTCATACTAGTAGACACCGTACCGCTACCTTCGAGGAGATCCTGGCACAGGCACAGTAGGCTGAGGATGATTTGGAGCTTGGCTCCAAGAGGCCAAGGGATATGGGAGGAGCTAGCAGCAGTGCGGGTCCAGCTAAATGACTACATATCCAGCAGCAACAGTAGCAGATTTAGGAACTGATTCGTGCTCCAGTTCGAGCCTAGTACATCAGGATCAACAACAACCTCAGAGGCAGACTCAGTGGACCCCCACATGTGCCTTCTGCAGGAAGTTAGGGCATACTTGGGAGATCTGCAGGAAAAGACTTGGAGTATGTTTGAGTTGTGGAGTTGCTGGGCATAGAGTGAGGGATTATCCCCTAGCCCGTTTAGTTTCGGGTGCAACACCAAATCAGAGAGGGAGAGTTAGGACACTTGTGGCACCGCGGATTGCTCAACACCCGCAGAGGGAGCCACCCCAGCAGGGCGGGGCATTTGCGATGACGGTTGAGGAAGCCGACGCTTCAGGTGATGGGTTAGCAAGTTCTGTTCTTCCCTTCCGTCATTTTTTTATCCATTGATTTGATTGATTTCTTAGTACCTTATAGGTTGCTTGTGCTATTTAGTTAGTATAGTTAGTATTATACACCTATCAAAGACTGCAATAACATGACAGTTGGAGACTAACACCATGTATGACGACCATAATTAGTGATATCTTTAATTTGCTTGCTTGTATGAATTAGATTGGACTGTGAGTTTGACCTAGAGGGGGGTACGATCATCTTTAAATTTCGAAGACATTTTTTTTCTAAGGAGGGTAGGTTTGTAACTACCACATTTCTAGAATAGAGGTATTTTTGTCATTTTCTATCATTATAAATATTGTGTTATATTTATTTATTATTAATTATATAAATGTGCATGTTATATATTGTGACTAATATAATTATTGGTTTATAAATTGGACTAGCCTATTTATTGAGACTTGACACTAGTGGACCCAAATAGACTAGTCATGATACATTGAGCCCAACATTGGACTAGGCCCATTAGACTCATCCATTTAGTTAATTAGGGAGATAAGAATTAGTTTTCATTAGAATTAAGTACTTCATAATATAGCCGTCCTAGTTAAACTCCTAATAACCAATTGGTGGGGGGTATATTGGACTTTTATTGTATCTTGGAGGGGGAGCAAGGAGTCGACCACTATAAAGGAGGAGAGTTTCGCTCTCCACTTTATTTCATCATTCATTCTAGATCTCCAATTTAATTTATCCCTAATTCACTTCATCCTGCACCAAATTTAACCCAATTCACTCTCATTCCATTTTCATCAATTAAGGAGCATTTGAGCTTGGATTGCAATGAGCACTTGAAGAAGAGGAATTGGCAAGGAGATCATGTCATAATTGTGTCCATTGAGCTTTTTATTGGGAAGCCATCTCCCAATAGATAAATTCTGAATCCAACCCTTAAATTAGACTCTAATTCATGCATTTAACTATTAGGAATTATCCTTTGGCTTAGGGCTACCCATATGATCAAGAATTAGGTCCATATGACTTGTATTATAAAAATTACATAGTGATTTGTGTCCAATTAGGAGGAATTACGAGATTGATGCACCAAGTGTGTGTCATGAGACCAATTAGATCTAATTGGACTTAGATTTGTGGTGTGAGACTATATGCGTGTCCACAAATGGATACGAGTAGGCCGTATTATGGTATTTTGGGATACCATATGATACATGGACTCATTTTGGAGGGAAATGTGCATATTAGTGTAAATTCTCTTCAATTCCTATTTTAGCTAATTAGTTTAGTTATAATATTAGGTAATTATTATGTATAATTGGTAATTATAGAGAATTAAGAGTTTTAACACTTCATTTGGATGAGTATCATGAGTATCCTAGTCATGCACCCTAAGTGTTTGAGGTATTGACTACTAGTATGTATCTTTGGTGATATATAGATAAGTATATATATTTATAATTATATTAAGTTGTGTATATTATATATGGAAGTAAGGGTGTTGTGTGTATGTATGTGATTAGCTATATATGTGGACTGGTGTGTGGCTGTTACTACTGTTGTTTAGTGTTGCTGGTGGTGTTGTGGAGGTGAATGAGTAAGGGGAAGGAAGTAGGTATCAATGCAATATGTGCACTGATTGGTTTCAGCATTAGCAGTGTATACACTGTGGTGTATCACACTTGTGGAGGGGGACCAGGTATCGGGTTATGAAGTAGTCGAGGAGGGAAAGGAGTAACATGTGTTTGAGTGTAGTGTTGGTGAGCTCGAGGAAAGGGTATGTGTACAGAGGAAGGTTTAAGAGCTTGGTTAGTTTATAAGAGGTCTGTGTTGTCTTCAGTGGGTAGTTGGAGTTGCATTGATGTTGTTGGCAGCAAAATGGTGCACAACAATTGAAGTATCAACAGCAGTAGGAGTGAGGGGATGGCTTGAGTTGGAGTTCAAGTTATGAAGGAGTGAGTGACAGTAAGGGAGTGTGTTTGTACTGTGTTCAGGTTGAGCAAGGTGTGAGAGGTCGGGTATTAGCTTCAGTATGTGTAGGTAATTATACTTGGGTGTGGAGTTGGGGGAGTTGGGGGAGTTGGATTCCTATGGTACCAGTGAAGGGGTATGGATGAGTGTGTGCACAATGTGTTGGATTGCTCTGAATGTGTGTGTATACCTCTTCTTATGTGCCAACTATCTTGAGAACACCATGGTGCAGCAAGTGTGTTGCAGGTCAGGGAAATGCCAGTAGGAGTTGAGAGTGTGGGAGAGTGAAGGGATCAGTTAGAAATCAAGGGGTTGCTTGTGTGTTGGTTTGAGGATGTTGGTACACTACAATTGTGTCTTTAGATCAGTGCACAGGTAGAGTGAGGTAACTGAAGTACATCAGGTTTGTGTCAGGTAACGTGAGCTTTATTGCATAAATATGCAGGTAAGGGGAGGTTAATTCAATAGCAAGTAGCAACAAGGTGTCGGGTTTATACAACAAGATGGGTTGTGTGATGTTGAATTGGAGTGTATGAGTGTCGTAAAGTGATAGGGGTTCCTGTTATGTATGCATATTGGAACATGGTAGTGTGATGCTCAAGTGTTGGCAGTTCTTGTATCCCATTAGGTATCAGTGCACACTTGTGCACGAATTTATGTGAGCAGCAGTAGCATTTGGTGATATATCAGAGAGATCTGATACAAAGGGTGATAGATTCGAGGCTCAGGACTGTATGTTGTTGCTGCCTGTGTCAATTGAGACACTTGATAACATTAACTTGATGTCAATATCATGTATCAGTTAAGTGAGTTAGTATTGCATATTATGATAGCATGATAGTAAGATTAGTTTGTTAGTTGATAGTATATAGTTAGCTAAGATATCAGTTATTAGATACCAGTTAGAATATAGTGTTAAGATAGGATAAGTATGCTAGTGTATTAGTTATAGTTAAATTAGTATATAGCTATTATCATTTAGTATAGTAGTGTATGTTAGCAATTACTTAGTTATATATATATATGTCAGTTAGTGATAGCAACTGTTAGTTAGTATATATAGATACATAGAGTATTTTATTGTATATTTATTAGTGTTATTAACTATTATAGTTAGTATTTACTTATAGTAGCTAGTTAATAGCTCATATGAGTCCAAAACCTTATAGTGGACCTAGAACCTTGTTCAAAACCTAAAAATCATATTAGTGCATTCTTTTACTCAATTCTCATTCATTACACCATTTAACATGATATTTCCTAAATAGGATTGTGTGACACCAGCTTGGGCATCGAGATACATAATTTGCTCTGGACCACAGGCGAGTACATTCTCTGATAGTTTCTATTATTTAATAATTACTATAATAAAAGTACCTTGTAATGTTTTACTTGATTCTTGACATAATGGTTATACATGCTAGTTGTATGGATTTCAGTCATGATATATCTATTGTTCTTTCAATGTACACCCCGATCACCCTGCTCATATATTGATTTTATCTTGTATTTCTGGTATCGTGATGTGACTTGATTGTTCTTGCATTATTGTGGATAGCCAATCCTAAGGGATTGTGACGTACTATTGTTCTTGCATTATTGTGGATAGCCAATCCTAAGAGATTGTGTCGTACTATTGTTTATTGTGGATAGCCAATTCTATTGGGTTGAGCCATACTATTGCATTATTGTGGATAATAAATCCTATGGGATTGAGCCGTACTATTGCATTATTGTGGATAGTCAATCCTAAGGGATTGAGCCGTACTATCGTGCTTGCATTATTATGGATAGCCAGTCCTAAGGGACTGAGCCGTACTATCGTGATCGTGTTATGTGATCATTATTTATTGATTATTGACTATTAGTTAAACACATATTAAAATTTTATTATAAAATACTTAGTACAATATCAGTTCTTCTCTTATTTTATTTTCTAGTGTATTGATATTGCCCTATTGTTCTCGATTACCTGTCATTCTTTTCTGCCATACCATGATATTTGTTCATTGCTTTTTCCTTCTTGTATTACATTCGCTATTTATAATTTATAGTCATTATCAATTAACTTGGAACTGCTATTGGGTTATACTCGCTCCTTCTTGACTGGATATATTTTTCAGATGCTTGGTTAGAGGAGATGTGTCTCACCTATTACGGGTCACATGATAGCGAGGCAGTTGAGCCAGCACCGTAGAGCCTTTTGAGATAGTACCACCAGTTGGAGAGACTTAGCTAGTTCATTTATGATATGGTATATGTTCTTAGTTTGAACATTGGCATGTACTATTATTTGAGACTATTGTATTGTGATTGGATTCTGGACTTGGACTTGAGTTGTAATGTGACTTCGTGATTTCTTTTGCTATTCCATATCGTGCCTCTATCTTCCTTTAGTTTTATATTGTGATTGAGTATTGATTATCATTATCATATATCATATTTTTCCTCCATTTGGAGTTGAGATGGCATGACATGTACCTTATATATATTGTGTGAGATGTTTAGATAGTATTGTTGACCTAGACAACGTTCTACATCGTTATTACGATGTAGGCTGGACGTTGCTCATGTACTCGTACCCTCACATCCTGGTACGGGTCATGACAGGATAAGAACATTATTTTATGTCAGCCTATCAGTCTTTTCTTTTATGCAAAAAGCTATGTAAGCCATTTAGACATTTCCATTTCGGAGCTGAAAAAATTGTACTTCGTTGCAATGAATCAATAAAAGAATTATTTTTTCTTCATATACAAATGTGTGCTTTATAATCTGCTGATGTGTTGTGGAACTGTTTACAAAAGTTTTTTGACACGTGTGCACTTTCTTGCCTTATACAAGTGCAACCCCAGACTTGTACGACATCATACCCAACGAGGAAAAATGGTTCTGTGGATCCGAATGCGAGGACGAATAGGTTCTGCAGAACCCGGGCATGACATGCCCGAGTCGGGCCACCGATTTTCAGAGGTAAAACCTGTAAAACCAGTTCGACAATGTTCAGATTGGATCCGAATTTTGACTAGGTCTGGGGAAGGACCAACCTGGTTTTGATCGAACCGTCCTAGGCCAGTTTATGGACTGCCCAATTCATCTTCCACCTTGACCTTTGGGCATCCACCCCCACACAAAGAACATTATGTCCATATATGAATTCAAGTCTTGAACAGCTAGACATCTCCAAATGGAATAGAAAATCACTTTGTCAATATAAATATTTTGATTATACTCGCATTGTTACCATGAACATTTTATGATCTCTTTAATACCATGAACTTACTAAGAAGAAAGTTGGGACGTCTTAGCCTCCACCCAAGGCCTATTCAAAGAAATTCGGGAAGTCGGGACGATCTCTTTAATACCATTAAAGTAAGTATGGAAAACCTTCATTTAATATCAAACAAAAAGTACAAAGAAATCCTAGACAAAAAAATCTAAGTACAATATTTTTGATCTGGGTAATGTGATGTTGGAGATCGAGTACTACAACGACTTTTTTTACTCCGTTGACGGTCCGACGAGGGAATATGGACGCTCTCTCCTCTCTTATCTCTCATGATCTTGTGTACACGTACGTAGCTCGCCTAGAGGGGTATGGTCTCTGAAGCAGAAAAGCTATCCATTGGAACGTCCAAGTTGCTTCTATTTATAACCACCGTACTGATGGGCTATAGGTGCCACATGTGCCTCTGTTTGGTGGCAGCATGGGGCTCCTTCAACATAATATATTTGTAACTGTAGACGCATACTATGGGCAGACTGTCACATGTACATCCTTAACAGGATGTAGTTAAGTCCAGGCCGAGCTGCCATGTTGACGTTTGTTGCGATTTGCTGTTGCTGAAGATCTGGGCGATTCTCGTCTTTTGTTTGCGTGACTTGGTCAGCTTGACACGTGGTCTACATTTAGTTGAAGGGAATCACTTCAGTCGCAACATAAAGATTTTATCTCAGGGAACCCTGTCAAGTTGGATATATGGAGTCTGGGACGCATAGGATGCATGGAACACATGGAATGCATGGAGTCTGGAAAGTATGGAGCCAGAGACGCATAGAAAAGTCTGGACCGTAAGGAGTCTGGAATGCATGTGGCCAGAGACGCGTAGAACACATAGAGTCTGGAACGCGTGTGGCTTCGTACACGTGGCGATGCATGCCTGTCAGGAGTAAAGTTTATGCTGACGTTAGGTTCTATCGTTTAGCGTGCTCACGTCTTTTGAGATGTTTAGAAAGTTATTTTTGTCAGAATTTTATGTCAGACATAATATTTGTGTTAGGCCTTTAGGTGGAAAGTATTGGGGCGCAGGGATGCTTGAGGGAGTAGTGGCACATGGCATTATTGGCGGATGCAGACACTAGTTACTTAGTGGCGCATGGCACTACTGGCGCATAGGAAAACTAATTACTTAGTGGCGCATGGTACTGATGGCACACGGGAACACTAGTTATGAAGCGGTCGGCGTATGACACTGGATCATTATGGCGTCGAGGGCATAATCACTGTGGTGCATGGCCTTTGATTATTGTTGGCGCATAGTAGCTATTTTCTAGGCCGCAGCCTGATTTCTTCTGAGTCGATCTTGGGGCACATGTTTGTTGGACGCATGGATATAGATTTTCTATACTTCTACAAGACCCCCTTCAAAGTTTTCAAACTGATAAGTTTGGAATACTTTAAAAAAGAAGCATAGGGGAGAAGACCTTGGTCCGCATCTGAGTGACATACCGCATAGGCACGTTGCCCCATAGGTGCTTCCGCCAGGATGTCAGATTATTAAATGCTGAGATTTGGCTCAATCTCCAAGGAGATTTCTTAGGGATTCTGAGTCAACGACAGTTTTCAAGTAGATAAGTAAGGATTACGCAAATCGAGGCATCAAGTTTATCCTCATAACTGCCTGGTTCATCGCCTCGATCTTCTTACGCACCCTAAGAGCCTATAAATAGGCGGACTAGGGAGGAGAGATAACTTTTGTCTCTCGTCTTCCCCCTATTTTGTGAAAGAAGATGCCGAGGGCTGCTGTCTATCTTGCCGAGGGGTTTGTTAATAGCGGCGTCGATCCGTGTACCCTTGATGCTGGAATTTTTTTTGGAGGTAGGGGTGTGTCATGATGGTAGGGACACAGAGACAAGTACATGGCCTTGCAGCGTGGATGAGAAATCATCTAGAACATGCACCCCCTATAAAATTCTGCCGCATGGATGAGCAATCATTTGCAACATGCGCACAGAGCCTATATGTGGCTTGGTCGCATGGATATGAACTTATCTGCAGCATATACGCAGAGCCTATCTGTAGCTTTATCGTATGATGAGGAATCATCTGTAATCGTATGCGCAGAGCCTATATGTGGCTTGGTCGCATAGATGGAAATTTATCTGCAATATGCACGCAGAGCCTATCTGTAGCTTAGCCGCATGGATGAGACCCCCTCTTGCTCATGCGTGCGGACTTAGCTATCTCGAGATGTCCCCTCCTGCATGTGGCTACGACCTGGAAGCGGCACGCGACCACTGTACACTTCTAAAATCTTTGTCGAGACTGATATGTGTTCTTTTTATGTAGGTTTACCACCCTTCGTGGTGCCCATGATGGAGTATTGAAGGATATCATAGAACCCGTCATTCGAAGAGAATGCCAACCTTATGCGGCAATTTTTTGCCAAGAACTAATCCAGGAGATGAGGGTGAACATCCTGCGTCATGCATTGAGTTGTCCCTGTTTATGCAGCGTGCTAGCTGTATTTCTCTCCTTTATAAGGCTTGCTACCTGTCGGGGGCCTGTGGTGTCGATGATATGATTTGGATTAATTATCATTCCTGTCTTCGGTCTCCCCGTATGGTTGTAGAGCGCCTTCTCCTACTCCTCCCTTATTATCCATTAATATGGATTCATTTCCATATACCGAGGTTTGCGCTGTGGAGGGATGATCCAGAAAGCATTGAGCTCTGCTGCTGGCTCTACTTGTGTTGGTAGCAACAACAAGACAGATGGACGCCTCTAATAAAAAAGGTTCGCATCAGCGAGACTTCATGGAAACCCTTAAAAATAAGTTTCCATCATATGTACTCATGACCTTGAATACTAATAAAAAATCCTTAAAACTGGATTTCCATCATATGTACTAATGATCTTGAATATTAATCAATAAAGTCTCTCATTTTCTAGAATTTCTTCTTTCTATTTGTCATATTGCATATTATGGACTTTGGATATTGTACTAGCGGTAATATGGACATAGTATGATACCGCAGTTTGTTAGGATATCCCACTGGGGGATCTTTGGTAGACCAATTACCTTTTACGCACTTGGGTGCAAGTAATAAGTTTAAAGCAAAAAATCCTATCAAAGGTGATATGGACGTAATAGATTTTTTGGACCCATTACTTCTTGCGCACCTGAGTAAAAGTAATAAGTTTGAGACAAGCCTTGCTAGAGGTGATATGGACGTGGTAGGTTTTGTGGACTTAAACACCATTGGCGTACTTAGAGTTAAGTACAGATGATAAGTTTAGATGACGACCGATATCAGAGGTAATATGGACATGGTAATTGATAGTCATATAGAGATGTTTGCTCAGAGGTAAGAAGGACATGTCAAACTCTACTGGGAGGATATGAGGATGATAGCTTAAAGGTAACGTGGACGTGAGCTAAACGATAGTCATACCGAGAGGTTAGGTACGATCATGGTATGGAAGGAAAATAAAATGAGCCAGAGGTAATATGGACATGGTTGTTTTCTTTGGATGGGGAACATGGATAGCTCATAGTTTAGAGGTAATATGGATGCGAACTGTTTGTTTTTGTTGAGGACATACTGGAGGATCTTTGATGGACATATTACTTCTTGCGCACTAGAGTGCAAGTAATAAGTTTGAAACAAAACCTTATCAGAGGTAATATGGACATTATAGGTTTTATGGACCCATTACTTCTTGCGCACCTGAGTGCAAGTAATAAGTTCGTGACAAGCCCTGCCAGAGGTGATATGGACGTGGCAGATTTTATGGACTTAATACCGCTGGCGTACTTAGAGTTAAGTACGGGTGATAAGTTTAGATGAAGACCGATATCAGAGGTAATATGGACGTGATAATCGATAGTCAAGTATAGAGGTTTGCTCAGAGGTAATATGGATATGGCAAACCCTGCTGGGGATAATCGGTTAGGACAGTAGTTCATAGGTGATGTGGACGTGAACTAATGCCCAATGAAACTGATTGTGAGTGGTCTACCCGAAAGTGTGGATAGACCTGAAGGTGGCTCCGTTGGGGAGCTTTTTGAGGATCCACTATTTGTTGCGTATTCAGGATTCCTGAATACAGACAATGGCCTTCATCAAACTTTTATGGAAAAAGTGCATATTGTGATTACATACTTGCTGGGGATGAACAACGGGAAATGTATACTGTATATTTTGGTTATCCAACTGATAGTAAATGGAGTACAAGTCTAGCTTAGACATAGTACTTTTTGAGGAACTTGCCGTTGATAGGCATCATGAGCAAGTCACCATTGGGTTTTGCGAGCCGATAGGTGTCGTTGGAGAACACAGACTCCACAATGAACAGACCCTCCCATTTAGGTTAGAATTTATCGGCCGTCTTGTGGGTCATAACCATCGGTCTTCTTACTGTCAAGACGAGGTCACCCACTTGGTAAGTCCTCTTCTTGACCCATTTGTTGAAGGCTCCAGAGAGGCGCGCTTGGTACATCTCAATGCGCTATTGAGCTAAGATACATTTTTCGTCGACCACTTCTAACTCTTGTAGCCATCGGCTGTGATTGTCGTCAACGGTCAATCGGTTGGACAGAGCTACTCAGAGTGACAAAATTTGGATCTCGAGTGGGAGGACCGCTTCACTTCCGTAAATCAAGAAGAATGACGTACTGCCAGTAGGTGTCCGGACCGTTGTACGGTAGGCCCAGTGACATTCACCCAGCTTCTCATTCCAGTAGTGCTTATTGGATGACACAAACTTCTTGAGTAGCTTGATGATTATTTTATTGAATGCTTTCGCCAGACCATTTGCTACGGGTTGTAGGCGGTTGAGGCTACATTCTGGATTCAATTTTTGTCACAAAATCGATAAAAAAGTATAACTTGTAAATTATGGACCATTGTCGTTGATGATCCTTTGTGGCAAGCTGTCATGCCCCAGTCCCAAAATACCGAGGGACTAGCCACGTGGCAATGGCCAGCAGCACAACTCCAATGGGCAAACCCAATTTAATGGACCCGTTAGAGTATACTTAAGCGGTAAAAAATACAATGGTCTACGATACATATCACAGTCTAATTCTAATCTCATCCGCAGAAAGTAAACACAATTCAATATGATAGACCAGTCAAGATAATAGATAAAAAGATATAGTCCATCATCAAGTCAACATAAGTAGTGTCTCGGGGAACATCCCGACACAATAAAGGAAAGAGAATATCACCAATATATATGTCCATGAGTCAATATATGAAATAATAATAAGCATAGATAACTGAGTAAATAACTGAGTACTCAAGAGAAATCCTCTGGCACAACCTCGTCCTCTGGTGCCAGTACTGCTCCAGCGTCAGCTCCTGTCCCGTATATCTCAGGGTAATCCTCCTCTGCTGTACCTGGGGACACAATCCTGATCCAGGTCCTTAGGGGATATAGCAAGGTACAAGAAACACTCAAGCCAAATAAAATGCAGTAAGTAATAATAGATCCTCAGGGCAAGTGTCACGCCTCAGTCCAAAAATACGTAGGACTAGGAATACGTAAGCATGCAGCCGTATATATATGAAAACTCCAATATATAAAAACCATAACACATACGTACGCTGTATTATGAACAATAATTCATAAGTGGTATATATTTGTCACAAGTTACAGGGCATAACTAAATCTCATCCACAGAAATCATAAGGAAATAAATAACCAATTAATTATATAACTAAATCAAGTATAAGATGCTTGATAGAACAAGTAGTTGGGTGAAGACAAATCTACTACCAAACTAGAATATAAGAGAAACAAAATAAGTACATCTAATGAACAATGAGGCTCAAAGAGAATACCTCCTCGAAAATAGAGATAAGTAGCAAGTCCTGATCTGTGCTCCTGTAAATAGTCATGATCGTTTACACCTAGAAAGGGACCAGGTCCTCAGAGGGACGTAACAAGATACATAGAAGCATGCCAATAAAGTACTGAAAATAAACATCTATTTTCAGGGGGAGCCGCGGGTCTGGGTATAAGGGGTCGTGGGAATTTGGCTGGGGGTTAGATTTGTTAGGTTGGTGTGGGTAGTTTAGGTTAGATGTTTTAGGAATTAGTTTTTTTAGTTTTAAGCTTTTTCTTTTTCTTTTTTTTCCTTTTTTCCTTTTATTATTATTATTATTATTATTATTATTATTATTATTATTATTATTATTATTATTATTATTAACCATATATTTATTAACATACATATTTACATGTATAGATGATGTTAAAAATTCAAAAATAATATTTATACACAAAATAAATTCTAGAAAATTAATTTATAAAGTTTTAATAAAATACTACACCCAAATATTTTATAAAAATATTTTATAATTAATAATTAAATATTTATCTAGTTATATAAATCAAATAATTATATTATCTAATTAACTAAGTAAATAATTAAATGGTTATCCATAAAATAGGTAATAGTAAATAATATGCAAATCTATAAAAAGAAAATTTGCCTAATTTGGCATGAAGAATTATGTGATGCTAATTGTAGAAAAGTTGGAATTAAAAATTAACCACAAATAAATTATATATAAATTATCTAGATATTTAACACATAATCTATGGTCGTTACACTAATGTCATACTAACACCAAGGGATCGAATTCTTTTGCCACGAAAAGATCCTATAAGTAGTGTCTCCTGTGTAGGCTACTTCCTATGAATGACGATACAGATTTTGGGGCCATCCTATATTATTAATGTCCAAACAACAGTGAAGTGTCCTAATTAAATTATTGGATTTTAATTGTTTTAAAAAGTAATCTAAAACACATACAAGAAATATAAAATACACACAAGATACCTATTTTTGGGTGAGGGAGTTTACAGCAAGCTGTGTAACCAGGTAAGTAAAATACAAATGAGAGCATCACTAGTACTCAGGCTGAGACCACTACAAGCTCTGTGTCGGGTAGCCCGTAGCAGCAAGTAATATCACGTAATGGGCCAAGCTCTGATATAGAGACTAAAGCACCTCCAGTAGTAAAGTATATATATATATATATATATATATATATATATATATATATATATATATATATAATCAGCCTGTAGCATGTGTGTCTCTCCCCACCCAATGCAACCTCACGTCTCATGTCCACAACGTCTCATGTCCATAACACGCAAGATCATGACCTCTAGCTAGTACAGCGAGTCATAATGATATCTCTATATATGCAAGTCTCATGTTACGAATCCTGCAAGTCTATACGGAATCACCATGAATTACTCAAGAAAGATTCTGTCACATGAATAGTGTCAATTATCCTACGGTATGACGTATTTGGTAAAGCAGGCACGTAAAGATAGGATCGTGTAATCAATTCTCTAAATGATGTTACACGACTCTACGTAAGGCGTCGACACCCGAATCTTGTTCGGACGTTAAGCAACTTCTCATGGTCCTAGGTTGAACAGGTACATCACAGAAGTATATATATAGAAAGAACACAAGCAATTAATATCACAGGATATACTACAAGTTGGCAAGTACACTTGTCTGGGCTTTGAACTCCGTCAGTTGCTCCTGTAGAAGTAGAATCTCCAAGTACGCATCCGGATGCTGAAACAAACATCATCATTGCTCTCAGAATACTTGAAATAGCTAGGTTTGACTACCCATAAGTCCAATTTGGACACAGGGGCAGAATTGACAGTTTCGGGTCAAAGCGGGGTCCACCTGTGGCCCACTTCGCACAAAAAATATGTCAAAGATAAAGTTCTCAAATCCATCAAACTTAGTGTTTATGAGTCCAGAACGATGATAAAAAACCAACGGAACATCCAGAACTGGATTTCGATGAGCCGGTCACGAAATCGTCCGTCAAGTGGAACCGTGGGGCCCGCGAAATGGTGTTTCGTCAACGTTCTCAGAATCGAACCAAACTTGGGTCACAGGACCAACGTAACGCTGCGAATCCGATGGTGCAAGTTTCGTTATGAAACGACAAACACACACAAAATTATGACGAGTGTCAGAATAGGTCGATACGAGGCTTTTCGACGGATACGCGTTGATTCTGGTGTGCATGCACATCCAAATCAAGTTCTGCGAAATCCCACACGTCCGCATTGACGATACACATCTTTTGGTGCAATTAGCACACGACAAAGTCGTCTCATTTAGTGGACTCCATTTCGAGAAAATTTGGGTTTAAGAAATCAAGTTTTTGACGAATTTCAACAATAAATAAATCACAGAATACATTAAATTAAAATAAAGTGTTTAAAGGGATTAAAACTAGGTTATGTTGTCTAAATTACTGTTCAAGTAGAATTTTAAAATCGTGTGCCATTATGAAGATAACGGGACTAAAATATGCGTACTTAGAACAGTTTCTGTTCCCAAACTCGTCATTTTTTTCTGTTTTGTGTCGCGATTTGCGATCGACACATGACACGATAAATTAAACTAATTGCACAGGGTTCAAGGGGGTTATGTGGTCTTCACATAGGATTCGACAGTTGGCTATTTGGATTACTATGTAGGGAGATACATGGGCAAAAAGAAGAGTACCTCGCTACTACTGCTGCTCGAGGATTGTGGGCGGGTTTGTGCGTCTTGCGGCGACAGTTGACGGCGGCGGTCGACGGTGGTTGGTGGCTCATCTGGACTGGTGGTGGAAGGCTGATGGTGGTGGTGGTGTATATATAGGGGGGTAAATAGGGGTTTCAGGGAGAGGAAATGAGCGGTCGGGGGAGGGGGGTCGATTACAGGGAGGGGAAGGGGTCGGGGCTACGGGGGTTACTATAGCGGAGCTACAATAACGGGTTCGGGTGTTGGGGTGAACGGGTCTGGGTTGGTTCGGGTGGCCGGGTTGGTTTAGGGTTTAGGGTTGGTTTGGTTTAGTAATTAATTAATAATAATAATAATAATATATATATATATATATATATATATATATATATATATATATATATATATATATATATATATATATATATATATATATATATTTAGTTAGTTAGTTAGTTAGTTAGTTAGTTAGTTATGTAGCTAGCTAGTTAGTTAGTTTTGGACCTCAATAAATTCCAAAAAAATTCTATTATACTCTAATAATAGTTGTACACCCAAAAATATATTTTTTGTGCAATAATAGTAATTAATTAAATATACAAAAATATCAATCCATGAATTAATATTTATTCTAATTAGTTAAAAATACAAAAAAATCTCCCTTAATCTCAATAATTAAAAATAATAAAATTTAATTTAATTTCTAAAAAAAAATAGGGAACAAGTCTAAGCGGTATATGACGTGATGCTTGACAAAGCTGATCATATTTGAGGTCTTGACTTCAGCGAGTAGAATAGCTTCCACCCATTTGGAGAAGTAGTCGGTGATAGTCAAGATGAACCGATGTCCCTTAGAAGAAGGTGGACTAATTGGTCCGATAATGTCCATTTCCCTTGCTTTAAACGACCAAAATGCTATCGTTGGGTGTAGAAATTTTGAGGGCTGGTAGATAAAGTCTGCGTAGATTTGGCACGCTTGGCACTTCCTCGCATAGTCAACAGCCTCTGCTACCATTGTCGGCCAATAGTAACCCATCATCTAGAGACGGTTCTGTATCTTGGGTCCGGGCTGGTGGACACCGCAAACCCCATTGTGAGCCTCACGGAGAGCCTGCTTCGCTTCTACATTCGATAGGCATCGTAGTAGAAGTCCATCGTAGGAACGAAGATAATTTTTTTTGGTAGCCGTATCGTAATAGAACCAGAGGGAACGTCTTCTGATGGAAGTGACTTTATTTGGGTTCTCGGGAAGAATTTCATAGACTGCGTAGTCGATGAATGTGAGTCTCCAGTCTTGGAAGTCGGTGTTTATATCTACTGAGTAGCTCAAGCACATACATAGATTATTTTTTGGGCAGACCAGTCTTGATCGACCACTGTGATCAGCTGGCAAATTTGACCGGAATTGCCAGGGAGACAGCGAATGTCACGCCCCAGTACTGGAATACAGAGACGAACATAGCCAGCTACCTTATACAAGGTACTATATGTCGTACGGTGATCTATAATAAGACAAGGGGGTGCATGCTACAATCAAGTCTCCTAGGGTCAATAACTTCTATGTTTTAATCATTCAAACAAGAAAACAGTAAACATAGAGCATATATGATAAAGCAATAAGGTGTCCCAAATACTTTGTCAAAATATTCTGGAGACCAGCTGTACAAAATAAAAAGTTGCCAGAGTATCAAAAGTATATGACAGTAATCAGCTGCAGTCTGATTTAATACAATCACGTAAGAAGACTAAATGTCCAGACGTGCCGACTAACATGTGCGGGTGGCTAAATGCCCAAAAGAAGTAAATGTACACTGACGGTCAGGGAAGAAGAAAATCTACTCGTTATCCTCTGCGACCATATTCCTGGTACGTGCCATGAGTTGGGGGATAGTATGCTAGATCCTCGGGTGCTGGCTCGAAACCTGGCCATGCAAAACCAGTGGGGTTAGACCCCAAATAGCAAGTACCACAAAGAAGCACAAAAAAGAGAAAACAAAAACCCAAGAAATAAATATATAATAATACATAGGTTAAGTATCGTAACTTAGGTCCATGGCATATCCTAGCGCAAAGGCCCAACCCTACAACCAAACAAGGACAAGGTTGAACCATCATACTATGATAGTCCATTTTTCTAGGCTACTATCCGAATAATACAATCACAACCAAGTCCATTTTCTTATATCGGCCAATCACTTGTACGACTTACTATTTGTGATGTCTGAGGTTATCTCAAAAATAATGTATAATAGGTATCTTCAGATCACGCCATTGCCGAACATGAGCTAATCAAGCCAATTAAGGAATATACATGCATTTCTTGATGCACCAGTTCCCCGTAGGGCCACTACGCTAAAATACTGTATTAGCGGTTTCAGTGCTCCTATAGGAAGATAATGGCTCGGCGTTATTTATAATAGGTCAGATACTGCACTCCACTAAGGCGGATGATATACAGTATCTGTGGTGGCCAGCCCACAACGCACTTAGAATGAATCTTTATGGGAAGGTTAGTTGGCATAATCTCGGAATATCGTTCCCTCCAAATGTTACTACCACTTTTTAGTTACCTAATTAGCCCTATATTGTGTTCGAAATCTTAAGGCGTGGTTACATGAGAATTTTCCTTAAGATGTCATACAAAGTATGAGCACGCTAGATACGAATCCACGGAAGTTTAATCTGGATTTACCTGAACGCGTATGCAACATTCAGTCAATCAATATCCTAGCCACGCTTTGGTAGTTGACTCGCTTATCATGCCCGTGCTGGAAAAATAATATATATTTATAATATTACACGTTCAGGAATTTAGAGGCATTCTCGATGCACAATCCAAATATAAATTACTTAATACGTGACATGGTATGTCACACCTCGGCGCACATCCGATCATATACACTTCCAGGCAATAATTTGTATCATCACTGATTCAATATTCGAGTCTAACTACCAATTATATATTATGTCACATGAATCAAGATCACTTTGTAACATGAAGCTTATGTCATGCATATAACTGGTTAGTCACTATCCACTTAGTCTGGTTCATACTAAAATCTTAGTTTAACTCATGCCATGTTCATAGCCAATCTTAGCTAATGGTCATGTCTGGCACGAGGTATGGTTACTAAATCCATTCTTCCATAGAATCATAAAACAAGAATCAACCCAAATTTAAACCATAATAAAATAAGAAAAATATTCAATCAAAATAATCAAGGTCACATGGGTCTCTAGGCCGCATATGAAGTCAATGTCGCATATTTCTCTAGGCCGCATGGGAAGTCCTGGCCGCATATGTCTCTGGGCCACATGCTTAGAGTCTACTCCTTGGGAAAAGTGTTGATGTAATGATCAATAAATGAAGTGTCGGTGAAGTGACATAAAGTGATTGATATGACTGATGTGACATGCAATAAAGTGTGTCAGAGAGAAATGACAAAATCACAGAATTATGTGCCAATGGTTTAGAGTCATGTATTCAAGGAAGGTGGCTGCATGCTCTGCTTGCCGCATAAGTCACTCGGCCTCATATTTCTCTTTGGACTTATCGAATTTCTCATTCGTCCAGCGAACAAAATACAAGGAGTTCTGTCACTTGGCTCCAGAATACTTTGTGTAATGGTTAGTCATGCATCCAATAAGATGGACGCATGCTGGTTGGTTATGCGGCAAAGAGTCTAGGCCACATAAGGATCATACCACATGGAAGTCTCGGCCGCATATGGTGTTGGCCGCATGATAACTTTGTCTTCTCCAGACAACAACTTCAGCCATGGCAGAAAAGCTCCAAAAATCCAAAAAATATTTTCTCCATAAAAACTTTATTTTAACTCCGAATCAAGTGAACCAAAAGTAAAAATACTCGAAATAAAGTGCTCCATCAACCTAAAAAACTAATTTTCTAAAATACCATATTTTAATAGATCAAAACCACAAAAAACACATGGCATCCATGAATATCCTAAACTTCAAATGTAGATCTACTCAAAACCATCTACCAAAACAGAAAACTCCAAGTAATAAAAGTGGTTAGAAAAATATAACAAACATAATAAACCAATAATATGAAGGGTTTCTTCATTTTTCATACAAGGTGTACTTGTCTAAGACTTTGAGGGAAAAAACACAAGAGAGTGAAAGAAAATAAAGTAATGAAGAGAGAGAGAATGGGAGGTTGGCTTATATACATGGAGGATTTGAGGTTTAGACCGTAGGTTCAACTCATAATTAAACCAACCCAACAAATTAACCACGAACCAAGGTAAACCAAAGAATGGGTCTAGTCTCATGCAATATACTAAACATGCAAGTAAGAAAATAATACGCTCCAAATACGTATATTTATGAACGAAAAGTGACAGCGAGATCGGCCAGGGCGTCAGCCTCGATGTTCTGCAGTCGAGGGACGTACTCTATGAGGAACCCCTCAAAGATGGAGATTATTCCAAGCGTCGCTTGGTGGTAGAAAATTAAGTCCTCGTGCCGGACTTCGTACTCGTTCCGGACCTGACTGAGTATCAGCTTGGAATCACCGTAGACTTCCAAGTAGTCTATTCCCACTTGTTTAGCGAGTTGGAGCCCAATGATGAAGGCGATGTACTCTGCCACATTATTGGAGCATGGCTCTGTGAGGGAGTAAGTGCGATTTATGACCAGATCATGTGGAAAAATCAGTACTATCCCGACGCCAGTGACAATATCACCTTTGGGCCATGTTCTTGAAGCACCGTCGAAAAATATTCGCCAAATGGCTTCTACGCTTGTGGTCATGTTTGAGTCTACTACCTCGTCTGGGATCTCCTCATAGAGCTTTGAGATTTTCGATATAGGATGGGCTACCAGGAAATCTGTCAATGCTTGGCCTTTGACCGTCTTTTATGGGACAAATATCATGTCGTACGATGATAACAGTATTGCCCATGTGGCTAGGCGAGAGTTGAGCGCTCCGGGTTTGTTCATAAGGACCCTGAGAGGATTAGCATCGAGATCACATGAATGGTTTATCCTGCCACGTAATATCGGGTCTTCTGAATGGCGAAGACCAGAGCGAGGCACTCATTCTCAATGGGGTTGTATATGTGCTATGCGTCGGATATCATTCTGCTAATATAGTAGTGACATGTTCGTGACCTGCATCACTTTTCGGGGCTAGTAGAGCTCCGAGGGAGTGATCCATTGCCCGCACATATAGCAAGAAGGTTCTTCCCACAATAGGGGTCACCAATACTAGGGGTTCATGAGATACTCCTTGATGTCGTCGAAGGCGCGCTGACATTCTTCGTTCCAGATAAAGGAGACTTCCTTCTTCATGTGCTAAGTGAACGGCTGACAACGTCCAGAGAGGTTTGATATGAACCTTCTGATGTATGCTAGTCTTTCTTGAAGGCCACGAAGTTCTCTGAGGTTCTTCGACGGGTGTATTTCAAGGATTGCTTTAGTCTTATCGGGATCTACGTGGATACCCTTCGAAGTTATGACGATACCCAAAAATTTATCGCTGGAGACTCCCAGGAAGGATTTGGTAGGATTCATATTGAGCTGGTGCGCATGTATCAGGTCGAACACAGTCTTCATGTCTCGGAGGTGATCATCTTTGGAGTGACTCTTGACAGTGATTCCATCAACTTAATATTCCACTGTCTTGCATAGATTCTCATAGAAGATGATGCTCATAGCTCACTGTTATATAGCACCTGCGTTCTTTAGACCGAAGGGCATAACTGTGTAGCAGTACACTCCTATCGATATTCAGAACAATATATGCTTCTCGTCATCAGAAAATATCTTAATTTGATTGTAGCCTGAGAATCCGTCAATGAAGGACATGCGCTCAAAGCCACAAGTGTTGTCAATCATTATATATATGATCGGAAGGAAAAACTCATCCTTAGGACATGCCACGTTCAGATCACGAAAGTCAAAATAGATCCAGATCTTTCCATTCTTTTGACAAAGGGTACGATATTGGCTACCCAATCCAGATGTTGTTCCTAACGGATTGTGGTGCCCCGTTCTCCCTTTTCGGGGAGCACGATTAAGAAACACTTTCGGTATTGTTCAATCGGGATAAATTGAATCAAGATCTTTTCCTCGTTATGGATTTGCTTCTTCGAAATCGATTTCCATATTCTGTGGACCGCGCCCCAAGGATGGACTTAGCGGAAGAGTCAAGAGGGACCTCTTCGCTGCTTGCCTAGTTTTTGTTGTCGTCTTATTGCTTTTATGCTTTTGAGTTGGTTTTTGAATTTGCGTTTCTTGAACGGTTTTAATGGATTTTATTGCTTTCGTTCGTTGAACTGCATTTTTGTTTCGAGCTTGGAAAGAGGAAAAGAGGTATTGATCATCTGTTTGTGGCAATGCAGGTGCACGTGCAGTAGGCGTCGCACGAGCGTAGTCTTAAAGCACCCCTTTTTCCTTTTCTCTCTCCACTAACTTGTGAGTGGCTATAAGTCGATTTAGTTGACCCTTCTTCCAAGTCTTCACATCTAAAATCTTGCCCTCTTGATTGTTCCGATCAAACGATACCATAATAACTAAAAGATGTCAAGATAAAATAGAGTAGACTTGGATTACTTTATGCTTGTCAATTAACTTGTGAACGGTTACCTTGTTGCATGCTAGTTCGTTTAGAATATTCTTTATTATGCTTTAATTCTAGTTAGAATATATATACTTTTTCTATGATTGTGCTATGTATAGAACATACCTTGCTATGTAATAAACTAATCAGGGAGACTATACAAAAAAGATTATGCCATGTAACTTGTCTCGTGCTTGTGTTGCCTTAAATTGTACCGTTTGATAACATAGTATAGACGTCGTTTGGTCACAGACAACTTGTGCACAAGGTTTCTGGTTCCTGTGGACGGTCGTCGGGGCACTGGGACCGATTCGATCCGTACGGAACATTCTGAATAGTCGTATATTGGAGGACGAAATGGCATGTAGCGGGGCTCGCCACCTGTGTTGCATACCATTTTCGTACCGTGATTATAACTCGTCCTTTATGGCATCATGTCAGTGACCCCCTCATATATTTAAACTGTACAAGCTAACTGTGTCTTCGTGATCAGGGAAGATCATGGTAAGTATTGTGCAGGTGGTTCAGACAGGAAGGTAAAAGTCACCGAACGATGGCATGTTTATTTCAGTAAACTTCCATATCTAATGCTTGCTTGTAAAATGAACTAAGGCAAGATAGAAAGATTACACAATAACTTGCATGCTTCATATAAATAATGTGTTGATTAGTATAGTTGGGTTAGCTCGCCTTCACCAGTGCATTTATATGTACTAACCCTCATTGCAACAGGTTTTTCGCACCAAGGAGATACTGCAAGAAGCTAAAGCGACTTCGCAATCCAACGTCCAGTTCGTGCCCTTGAAGTATGTTTTGCAAGTTCCAGGAGCTCGTGCACATAACTTATGCAGCTCCATGGAAAGGCGATAGCTTCGACCGAAGGTGTCTATAGCATTGAAATTTTAGTAAAAGGATGTAATGTACATGACGGTTATCTCATTTTGCGTCAACTTTTGTAAGCCGTGTGGCAATTGTCTGACTCGTTCAAGAGTTTGTATAAAGATGTTCATTATAAATAAATAGAACTTTTTCATGTTTCAATATTGTGTTCAATTATCTACGTACTCTGAATATGTGCTCGTTGTATAAAATACCTTAGCCTTGTGCGTTGTGCAACCTAGGCACACACGGCATCACGCCCGGGGGACGACTATCAATTATACGGAATCGGGGCGTGACATATTGGTATCAGAACACAGCTTCAAGTTTCTTTGACCCTCGTGTCAAAAAAGTTCCTTTAACGATCTATTCCCTATGCGAACTCTTGAACTCGTTTGGCCAAAATGAGATACGTTCCATACAGTGAGTCCATAATACATTATGAGTCTGATCCAAGTTGCCTTCTTTTGAAGGAATGACTCAAACGCAAGCATCATCGCTAGTACAAGGAGAGGTATATGCCCAGGAAAGTAGTTCCGGCACCTCAAATTTTTTTAAAAGCCAACGAGCTATGCCCCCTGTCGACCCGATTGAGCGAATGATGCAGATGCTTGAAGTAAGCCAACAGAGGGACGGGGCTCATCATGAGCATGCCGAGAAGTGGGTGAAAGAGCGACAGAGTAAGTTTGAAGGCAATCCAGAAGCCCGATTTGTAGTCCAACAGAAGCAGGTAGATGCCCTGCAACAGATCGTTCAGACCTTGGCCTCCAACTATTCTGTAACGACAGCAGCAACATCGGTGGAACGACCCATGCCTGAAGTCGAAATGCCTCAAACTCCAAAGAAGAAGGAAGTAACTAACTTCGACTTTGCCGACTTCAAGAAAGTCTGCAGCACGCATTTTAAAGGGACTGGGGATCCAGTCGTGGCTCTAGATTGGCTGGCAGAGCTTGAAGATCACTTTAAACTGCTTGAAGTACCAAAGGATAAATGAGTTGCTTGTGCCCAATTGTAGCTTCGTTTGAACGCACACGATTGGTGGGACGTACATCATAGATCACTCACCGCAAACATTGACGATGAGACGATTACGTGGGCTATCTTTCGTAGCTCGTTCGAAGAGGAGTTTATACCCCTCCCGTACGTCGGCAAAAGGAGAACGAGTTCGTGCAGCTTCGGCAAGACAATATGACCGTGAAGCAGTACTCCGCTGAATTCAATCAGCTCACCAAATTTGCAAGCTCATACCTGCCTTATGCGGCGAGTCGTATAAGATGATTCAAAGGTGTCCTGCGACCTGCCATCCATGCGCACTTAGTTGTCCCTCAATATTTGATTATGCGAGAAGTTCTCAACCGTGCCCTTTCCCTCGAATCGCAGTATCCTTCAGTTGTTGCCGGCACTGTGCATACTTCCAATCACAAGTGCCATAGCAACGCGAAAGGACATATCGCTTCAAAGCGTGCTCATAACGGCGGTCAGTAGAAAGGAAATCCAGCGCAACCATGTTTCTTCTGTAAGAAGCCAGGGCACACCATCAACGAATGTTACCTTAAGAACGGGTTATGCTTCAACTGTGGTGGTCAAGGCCACATATCGAAGGACTGTCCGCTCTCCTTCAAGCTTCACCCTTGTCATGCCCCAGTCCCAAAATACGTAGGACTAGGAACACGTAAGCATGCCAGCCGCATGGATATGGCAACTCCAATATATGGAAACCAAAATCCACACGTATGCTGTAATATGAATATCAATCCACAAGTGGTATAAAATGTATCACAAGTCGCATGGGTACAATCTAAATCTCATCCACAGAAATTAATATAAATAAATAACCAACATCTATATAACTAGATCTCAATAAGAAGTATCTAAAGATGATAGCTGGATGGAAACAAATCCACTACCAACTCGAATGTAAGAGCAAATATTAAAGTAAGTACAACACAACAACACCATATAAGAACACCATCTATCAATCACGGGCTCGAAGAGAGGACATCCACCAAACATATATAGCCATCCGATCTGTGCTCCTGTAAATACTCAAGAATACATACACCTGGCAGAGGACCAGGTCCTCAGAGGGACGTAACAAGATACAGAAAATACGAGCCAATTTGAATACAGTAAACATGCATATAATTTGAAAATAAATAAGTACGCTGTACAAGACAATCTATATGAATGCAAATGAGGACAACTTTTCGACGTATGGGCAAGGGTAGTCTACTCGATCTAAGCCTCACAACTCATGCACTCGTCCATGAACATCATCAGCCGGCATACCTCGGGGGTAGCGACCCTCGGACTCCATCAATCGACATACCTCGGGGGTAGCGACCATCGGACACGACCTACCATAGTGCATGCTAGTGACTACGGTGTTACCAGAGTGGTTAAAGCCCATACGCCTAATGATTGTCCTCTATGATACTAAGTGTCAAGTGTGTGTCAACATATCTAATATATAGTAATGACTGAAAGAAAACTACACATGCAAGAATAAACAGAAATGCAATAAATATAAAGAAATATAAATAGCATGCAAAAGTACTGTAATAATTTGGCAAGGTATCTTGCCTGGTAAGAAGGCTGCAAGGTGTACTGTCCAGAAGTCAAACGCACAGGATCAAAAGCTATGGCCGCAGAATAAATGTCTCCGGATGCTGAAATAAATATTACCAACGTTCCCAGAATAAGAAAAATAGCTAAAAAGTACTTCCCTTTCGTCCAATTTGGACACAGGGGCAAAACGATAATTTCGGATAAAAGTGGGGTCCACATGTGGCCCACTTTGCACCGAAAAGCATGCCAAGGGTAACAGTCTCTAAATATGACAAACTATAGGTCAAACAACTCTAAATTTCAATACGAACCCAACGGTATGTCCAAATATGAATTCCGATGAGCCGAACATAATTTTGTCCAAAAAGTCAACTGTGGGGCCCGTCAATTGGCGATTTGGTCAACCATCTCAAAATTGCGTGAAAATTGGGTCACAGGACCAGCGCGTTACCACGAGTCCAGTGGCGCAAGTTTTGTCATAATCTGACAAGCATGCACAAAATACGTGCGAGTTCCACAAAAGTTGCGACACGGGGTGTGTCCGCGGATACGGCCTGATTCCGGCGCGCACACGCGTCCGAATTAATCTCCATGAATTTTCACATGTTCGGTTACGCTGCGTGTACCGTTCTGTACACTTGGTACACGGTGGGACGGTCCCGTTTGGCGGGGCGCGCTCCATTTTCCAACTTTTGGAAATCTGGAAAAAGTGGGTGCGCGCAGTTTTGTGACGAATATAATTATGTCCACAGCAACTAATAGCATAGGGTTATTAAACAGAAAGTAAACTAGGTCAGGTATTCTACAGGTATCAAAAAGAATCACCGAATTCGGATCTCTGTGGTGGAAGATACGAACTCGGCAATATGGATGGTCATTCTGAAATTCTGCGATTCCAAAATTCTGTCTGCTCGCGCCGACTTGGACGCTATTTTTCACCTAGGGGTACACGTTTTCCGAGGTTGGCTATAAAACAAATATGGAAGAGGGTTAAGGGGTGATCATACCTATGAAGACGGAACAGCGTTTGGTTGAGCGAGTCGACGGGAAATCACTCCGGAGCGAAGGTGCTTCGAGTAGGATTCTGCAGGACGCGAGGTCGGAGTCGTCGGGATGGTTGGATGGCTTGGTGGGGCTTCTCTGGCTGCGGTGACGGCTCTAGATAGGAAGAGGAGGTCTGGAGTTTTAGGTTAGGATTTGAGAGAGAAAAAAAAAATATATATATATATATATATATATATATATATATATATATATATATATATATAGATAGATAGGAAGAGAGAGGGTTGGAGCGGACAGGTTTGGCCGAAGGGGAGTGAAATAGGCTGCGGGTCTGGTCACAGCAAGTATTAATTTCTAAAGGCTGAAACAAAAAAAAAGGTGGCGGTCTTTGGCAAGTTGGCTGAAGTGGGCGGGTGGACCACAGCAAGTTTGCTAGGAGTCTTAAGCAATGCTAAAGAGTGGTGCCAAGTTTAGTAGTTATTTGGTTATTATTATTATTATTATATTCTCATTTAATATTTCCTTTTCCTTTCTTTCTTTATATATATATATATATATATATATATATATATATATATATATATAGGTAATGCACAATATTAGGCTCGCAACTGCTTAAGGGGTCTCCTACATGGAATAAATTTCGAAAAATTCCTGATGGTCCCATAAGTCATCTAAGTGCCCGAACACCTAACATAAAAATTATTAAAAATCTAATTCTCCTATTTAGACCTAATTACTATAATTTAATTAATAATTAATAAATAAAAGGGTATATACGATTTTTAGGAAGAGGGTTTTACATTCTACCCAACTTGTAAAAATTTCGTCCTCGAAATTAAAATTAAGCCACGATAGAATGCAATGGTGGTATAAGATTTGCATTATTTAAAATGCAAGGCTAGGTTTAAAGGGGTGGGCGATGTTGCACGTTGCACATCCCAAACGTTGCACATCCCAAAAAATTATGGGAAAAATTCACATGAGCGAAAAATAGGTTTCTTCATGTGTCATGACCAACGGTGTGGACACCTAAATGCTCTTTTGCATGAAAGCGCCCAACAATTGAAAAAATGCACAAAGATGAGAATTGGGTGAGAGGTTCACAATCTACCGAACTTAAAATTTTCCATCTACCACCTAAGGCCATACATCTAGAAAAACTATTGCTCAAATTATTTAATCATGATTTTTAATCCTCAAAGGTTTAACACCAAATATATCACCTATGATATGCCCTTAACCAATTATAAAAGAGAGTCACTAAGTCATGTGTTTAGCCTTATGGGGTATAGCTAGTACTATCAGTGTCAACTTATACCAGCACGAGGTTTCGTCTTTCCGAAATAGGGGAAGACGGAGAGAAATAATAAAGAACTCAAGGTGAAGGTGACAGAATACAAGTACGAGGTTCAAAGAGATTAAAGAAT
Source organism: Iris macrosiphon (assembly GCA_036927795.1). NCBI lineage: Eukaryota > Viridiplantae > Streptophyta > Magnoliopsida > Asparagales > Iridaceae > Iris > Iris macrosiphon. The sequence goes on from JAYESA010000007.1 coordinate 8,728,001, forward strand.
CGAAAAGAGAGTTATCAGGACAGTTGTGGATTGAAATCCTATTTTTGGTAATTTTCTATTTACATGCTCGTATCAGTACAGTTTTGTAACCGATACGATGTGTCAGACATATCTAGGGGCAAGTATATCTGTCTACTACCATATATCTCAATTCACGTAAAGTAGTAATGCGAAGAGCGAACCAAGCGCACTAAGGTTAGCTAGACCTTAATACACCGATTCTGATTAGGCAATTGTATCATTGTGTGCACCCAATAATACATATGCCATGAGCAAGCTCGATGAAAGAATAAGCTTGCAAAAACTAGACTATAATAGCAGCATAAATCAAGGTAGTACAACAAACATAAATACGCTGGATTATGATGAAAGAAGGTACAAATTAATTCAAGTTTGCAAAAACAAAAACAATATAAGCAACAATAATAAAAGACTCTACAATCTCTACAGTTATCATACAACCTCCTTGTCTAAGTCGCTAGTCGACCAAATAGGGCATGAACCTCTAAATTCTACCGTCTGAATTAACACTGTTGTCTACTGCTAGCATACAATTTATGTTATCCTCTTATGCAAGTCTAAAGTCGGTGTCATTTGGTTATACTTCACCAATGGGTTAAGAGGACTGTGTGATACTAGGTGGTGAGGTATACTACCCAACTTAAAATAATTTAACTACTATTGTATTGCCTTAAGGATACCGTAGAAGCTCCTATTAATGTCTACAAAAAGGGGTCTTGGTACTTTATTGGGGTATCCTCTTCTATTACATAGGTCATGGTCATCTTACCTCTTAGTCATAGTGCTTATAGAATAAGTATCAATAGTAAAAATAGAAAGGTTACTAGCCCTCAAGTGAGAGAGGAGATAACTTATGTGGAGATATGGGTTCAATTACATGATTTAAAACTAAGTTATAACCATAAAATTATAATCTAAATGAACAGCTCAACTATCAAATTCTTGCTACTAAGCACATAATTTTAAAATTCAAGATTACAACTATAATTCTAGGAAACTATATATCATATCATAAAAGAATTCATTTGGTCTACAATCAGAAGTGTCAGAGGGCACGAGTTGAAAGATGAAGAATAGAAGAACATGATTAGTCGTCGCACAAATAGCGAGTGCTAGGGTTTCAGGAAAACAAATATATGAAATAAAATAGAGAGGCTATAGATGATGTCAAGGTTTCCTAAGGGGAGATGCTACGCTACTCTCTGTGTTTGCGGTATGTTCAAGAAACTACTATATTCAATGCTCTTGGCTTCCTAAAGTGTTGTCTACTAATAATAAGACAATGATCTAAGTTTATAGTTCTAATATTATCTAACTATGAAGGTTAGTTCAGTCCAAATATTGAGTTTTGGTTTTCTATTGGTTCCTCAATACTAGGGTCAACAATATGGTCAAACTTCTAACTAACTCTAGTAGTGTCTATACTACTCTCAAGTCTTCTTAATACATCAAGGGGTAAGGGTATAACGATCTAAAGATAAGGAATTCTAGGTTCACTAGATATTCTAAACTTAGTGATGTGTCTATATTCTCGTTGTATTCTTAATAGGTGTGCTACCATAATCATCATCCTAATAACAGGGGTTCCTATATTCTAGCAGAAGGCTATACTCAAAGAACTATTAGGGAAGTACAAGAATCAAGCATGATGCAATTATTCAGATAAAATGGATTGGAAGGAAAACGAATCATAGTCAATTGTGGATGAGATCCTATACTCTATTCCTAGGTGCAGGCTTGCTCGGCACAGTAACGTAACCGAAATAATATGCTCTCGACCTGCATGGGCCACCACAAAAACATGTCACGCCCCAGTCCCAAAATACGTAGGACTAGGAACACGTAAGCATTCCAGCCGCATGGATATGGCGACTCCAATATATGGAAACCAAAATCCACACGTACGCTGTAATATGAATATCAATCCACAAGTGGTATAAAATGTATCACAAGTCGCATGGGTACAATCTAAATCTCATCCACAGAAATTAATATAAATAAATAACCAACATCTATATAACTAGATCTCAATAAGAAGTATCTAAAGATGATAGCTGGATGGAAACAAATCCACTACCAACTCGAATGTAAGAGCAAATATTAAAGTAAGTACAACACAACAACACCATATAAGAACACCATCTAGCAATCACGGGCTCGAAGAGAGGACATCCACGAAACATATATAGCCATCCGATCTGTGCTCCTGCAAATACTCAAGAATAGATACACCTGGCAGAGGACCAGGTCCTCAGAGGGACGTAACAAGATACAGAAAATACGAGCCAATTTGAATACAGTAAACATGCATATAATTTGAAAATAAATAAGTACGCTGTACAAGACAATCTATATGAATGCAAATGAGGACAACTTTTCGACGTATGGGCAAGGGTAGTCTACTCGATCTAAGCCTCACAACTCATGCACTCGTCCATGAACATCATCAGCCGGCATACCTCGGGGGTAGCGACCCTCAGACTCCATCAATCGACATACCTCGGGGGTAGCGACCATCGGACACGACCCACCATAGTGCGTACTAGTGACTACGGTGTTACCAGAGTGGTTAAAGCCCATACGCCTAATAATTTTCCTCTATGATACTAAGTGTCAAGTGTGTGTCAACATATCTAATATATAGTAATAACTGAAAGAAAACTACACATGCAAGAATAAACAGAAATGCAATAAATATAAAGAAATATAAATAGCATGCAAAAGTACTGTAACAATTTGGCAAGGTATCTTGCCTGGTAAGAAGGCTGCAAGATGTACTGTCCAGAAGTCAAACGCACAGGATCAAAAGCTATGGCCGCAGAATAAATATCTCCGGATGCTGAAATAAACATCACCAACGTTCCCAGAATAAGCAAAATAGCTAAAAAGCACTTCCCTTTCGTCCAATTTGGACACAGGGACAAAACGGTAATTTCGGGTAAAAGTGGGGTTCACATGTGGCCTATTTTGCACCGAAAAGCGTGCCAAGGGTAACAGTCTCTAAATGGAATAAACTATAGGTCAAACAATTCTAAATTTCAATACGAACCCAACGGTATGTCCAAATATGGATTCCGATGAGCCGAACACAATTTTGTCCAAAAAGTCAACTGTAGGGCCCGTCAATTGGCGATTTGGTCAACCGTCTCAGAATTGCGTAAAAATTGGGTCACAGGACCAGCGCGTTACCACGAGTCCAGTGGCGCAAGTTTCGTCACAATCTGACAAGCGTGCACAAAATACGTGTGAGTTCCACAAAAGTTGCGACACGGGGTGTGTTCGCGGATACGGCCTGATTTCGGCGCGCACACGCGTCCGAATTAGTCCCCACGAATTTTCACGTGTCCGGTTATGCTGTGTGTACCATTCTGTATACTTGGTACACGGCGAGGCAGTCCCGTTTGGCGGGGCGTGCTCCATTTTCCAACTTTTGGAAATATGGAAAAAGTGGATGCGCGCAGTTTTTTGACGAATATAATTATGTCCATAGCAACTAATAGCATAGGGTTATTAAACAGAAAGTAAACTAGGTCAAGTATTCTACAGGTATCAAAAAGAATCACCGAATTCGGATCTCTGTGGTGGGAGATACAAACTCGGCAATATGGGTGGTCATTCTGGAATTCTGCGATTCCAGAATTCTGTCTGCTCGCGCCGACTTGGACGCTGTTTTTCACCTAGGGGTACATGTTTTCCGAGGTTGGCTATAAAATAAATATGGAAGAGGGTTAAGGGGTGATCATACCTATGAAGATGGAACAGCATTTGGTTGAGCGAGTCGACGGGAAATCACTCCGGAGCGAAGGTGCTTCGAGTGGGATTCTGCAGGGCGCGAGGTCGGAGTCGTCGGGATGGTTGGATGGCTTGGTGGGGCTTCTCTGGCTGCGGTAACGGCTCTAGATGGGAAGAGGAGGTCTGGAGTTTTAGTTTAGTGTTTGAGAGAGAAATATATATATATATATATATTAAGATAGGAAGAGAGAGGGTTGGAGCGGACGGGTTTGGCCGAAGGGGAGTGAAATAGGCTGCGGGTCTGGTCACAGCAAGTATTAATTTCTAAAGGCTGAAAAAAAAAAGGTGGCGGTCTTTGGCAAGTTGGCTGAAGTGGACGGGTGGACCACAACAAGTTTGCTAGGAGTCTTAAGCAATGCTAAAGAGTGGTGCAAAGTTTAGTAGTTATTTGGTTATTATTATTATTATTATTATTATTATTATTATTATTATATTCTCATTTAATATTTTCTTTTCCTTTCTTTCTTTTTAAATATATATATACACATATATATATTTGTATATATATATATATATATATATATTCACACATAAGAAAATTTATAGATTAGGGTAATGCACAATATTAGGCTCGCAACTGCTTAAGGGGTCTCCTACATGGAATAAATTCCGAAAAATTTCTGATGGTCCCATAAGTCATCTAAGTGCCCGAACACCTAATATAAAAATTATTAAAAATCTAATTCTCCTATTTAGACCTAATTACTATAATTTAATTAATAATTAATAAATAAAAGGGTATATACGATTTTTAGGAAGGGGGTTTTACAACCCTCAACATCCAAATCATGCCACGGCACCTCAAGACATCCGAGCCACGCCGCAGCAAGAGTGTCATCAAGCTCAAGGTCGGGTGTACACCTTGATCTGGGAGGAGTCCCTAGAATCGGACACCGTTGTGTCAAATATATTGCTTTTCAATAATATACCTTCTCGCGTCCTATTTGATTCTGGTGCTACGCATAGCTTTATATCCACGAATTTTGCCGTGGAAAACAAGATAAAAATGACACCATTATATCTAGACCTTAGTGTTAGCACCCCATCGGGCACAAAGATACCTGTTCGTTCAGCATATCAGGGCGGTTATGTCTGTATTGGAGGAAGGAAACTCTCGCTCGATGTGTTAGTCCTAGATGTTCGGGATCATGACATCATCTTGGGGATGGATTGGCTCGGCGTTTGCTCGACAATTATTGAATATGAAGAGAAACTGGCCGTCTTTCGTCTACCTAGAGAGGCCAAATTCTACTACACAAGTGGTCGAGCAACAGAAGTGTCAAAGACTTGCATGGTAATTTCTGCGATGTCAGCTCAGTGGATGCTACACTCTGGATGCGAGGGATACATAGTGTTGGTTCGGGACATACAATGGGATTATGCAAACGTTGAGTCTTCTTTCATTGTGGCAGAATTTCCTGATGTATTTTCGAGCGAACTACCTGGCATGCCACCCTACCGAGAAATCGAGTTCACCATCGATACCTTCCCAAATACCCAACCGATTTTCAAAGCCCGTACCGAATGGCCCCTGCTGAACTAAAGGAGTTAAAGTACCAAATACAAGAACTACTTGATCGTGGATACATTCGTCCGAATGTATCTCCTTGGGGCGTGCATGTGCTCTTCGTAAAGAAGAAGGATGGGATATTGCGACTCTGCATAGACTATCGGGAGCTAAATAAGGTCACTATCCGAAACAAGTATCCCTTGCCCATGATTGACGACCTCTTTAATTAGCTGTAAGGAGCATCAGTGTTTTCGAAGATAGACCTTTGCTCTGGCTACCGCCAATTAAAGATCAAGCCAGAGGATATGCCGAAGTCAGCATTTCGCACCCGCTATGGCTACTATGAGTTTTTTGTCATGCCGTTTGGACTGATGAATGCTCCTGCCTCATTCATAGATTTGATGAACCGTGTATTCCGACCATTCCTCGACAAGTTTGTGGTAGTATTCATAGACGACATCTTAGTGTACTCGAAGAATAAGAATGAACACGCAGGAAATCTGCGGATGGTGCTTCAAACTCTTCGAGATAATAAGTTGTTCGCGAAGCTAAGCAAGTGCGAGTTCTGGTTGGATATCATATCTTTTCTCGGGCACATCATTTTCGTGGAGGGCATCTCAGTCGACCCAAAGAAAGTTGAAGCCATCGTGAAGTGGAAGAGACCCGAGTTGGCCAGCAATATTCAAAGCTTCCTTGGTTTAGCAGGCTACTACAGGAGATTCATAAAAGATTTTTCAAGGATCGCTTCACCTCTGACTCATCTCACTCATAAAGGAGTAATGTTCGCGTGGTCAAACGACTGTAAAGCTTCATTTATGGAATTAAAGCAATGACTTGTCTCAACACCGATTCTTACTCTTCCGGACGGGCCCGATGATTTTAAGATCTATAGCGACACTTCAGGAAAGGATTTGGAATGTATCCTTATGCAGAGGGATAAGGTGATAGCCTTTGCGTTGAAGTAGTTAAAGCCTCATGAAAGGAACTATCCAACGCATGATCTGGAACTTACAGCGATGGTGTTTACGTTAAAGTTATGGCTGCATTACCTCTATGGCGTACCATATAAAATCTTCACGGATCACAAAAGCTTCAAGTACCTCTATACTCAAAAGGATTTGAATCTATGGGAACAACGTTGGCTTAAACTCCTTAGCGATTTTGATTTGATGATCAGATATACACCGGACAAAGGCAACGTTGTAGCTGATACACTGAGTCGAGTGTTTATTGGGAGCTTAGCTATCGATGACAGGCTGCGAAGGGATCTCGAAAGTTTGGGCATTACACTCCGAATTAGATACAAAAAGGGGGGCACAGGTGGCTCAGTTGTGCCTCAAACCAGACTTATTGGAGAAAGTTAAGTGCACTCATAAGGACGACATGTTCCTAGAGAAGATGCAAAATCTTATCTCAACAGAAAAGACGACCGACTTTGTGGTGAGCACGGATGGAATAATGGGGGTGAAGGAAAGATTGTGTTCCTAACGATGATAACCTCAGAAAATATATACTCACTAAAGCCCACTATGCGAGTTACACTTTACATCCAGGAAGCACGAAGATGTATCGAGATCTTCGCACGATATTTTGGTGGTACAACATAAAAAGAGATGTGGCACTGCTTGTGTTGCAATGCATGGCTTGTCATAGAGTAAAGGCCGAGCACCAGAAGCCGGACGTAGAGATGCAGAACCTTGCTATACCCGAGGTGGAGAGGGCTTCCATGCACAGAGGAAGGCGAGGGGGGGGGATACGGTGAGAGACAGGGGGAAATATTTTTTTGGATTTTTTTTTTGGGAAAATTGATTCAAAACTTTGGCTCTGTACCATGTAGAGAGAAAATAAATAATTAATTTACTTCCAAGAGAGGGGGTAGACATATATAGGAGGAGGCTAGCCTCCTCCTTATTTTCTATCCGATGTGGTACTAAATATGTCCCCCATAACTCAACATATTTATTCTCAGAATATGAAAGGTCGGGCCGTTTCTGAGCATGTACAAGTTGTGCTATCACACATGGCCTAAAACCCGGAAGCCCCCCAAAATTTTAACCTATGTATATATTACTAACGTAAAATATCCATTTTTATATTTAGGTTTCCCTAATTTTTAGAAACCACAAAAGTCTTTTTTTAGAGTGGTTAAAAAATTATCATGTTTAGTATTACGTTGTTAAACATTACTATTTTTACAAGGTCTATTTTTTTCCAGGTAGAACTTCATGTTACTGGAGTAAAACTTTAACATATGTTGTTGGTAGAATCCTGAACTACTTTAGTTTCTTCATTTTATGATTTTTGTAGCACTTACTGTAGAATATTTGTAGTTATATTTTATTATAATCTCTTGGATATATATATATATATATATATATATATATATATATATATATATATATATATATATATATAGCCTTACAACCCTCCATCTTACATAAAACCTCCTAATACATTCTAATGTACCAACACTCCTCTTCAAGATGGACGAAAGATATTCACTAAGTCCATCTTGTCAAATCCTCTAATCATATCTACAGAGCTAAGTCCCTTGGTCAGACTGTCTGCTACCTGATCCTTGGTTGGAATATGACCTAGCTCCAGTAGTCCACTGTCCAACTTCTCCTTGATGAAGAACCTATCGATCTCGATGTGTTTGGTCCTGTCATGCTGAACTGGATTATTGGCGATACTGATGGCTGACTGGTTGTCAGACCACAACTTTATCTTGGCTCCTTGATCCAGCTTTAGCTCCACCAGCATACTCTTCAGCCATAGCAGCTCTGCAACTTCTAAGGCTATAGCTCTGTACTCCGCTTCAGCTATCGATCTGGCCACCACTGACTGCTTCTTGCTCCTCTAAGAGACTAAGTTGCCTCTTACAAATATACAATAGCCCGAGGTAGACTTCCTGTCATCAGCACAATTAGCCCAGTCAGAGTCACAGTAGCCCTCGATGCTCACGTGATCATTATTCCTGAATATCAGCCTCTTTCTGGGGGCACCCTTCAAGTATCTCAGAATCTGGTAAACTGCGTCCATATGACCCTTCATTGGGTAATGCATGTAGCGGCTCACCACACTCACTGCAAAGCAGATATCAGGACGTGTGTGGCTCTAATAGATCAACTTGCCCACCAGTTGTAAACACCCTAAAATTTTTTCAGATTTTTTTAAATCAATTTTGGGATTTAAAATGCATTTTCAGTAATTTACATAGGCCCTGTAGTGAGTTGTAATTTTTAATTGCCAATAAATAACATTAAAATGAATTGAAAACATGGTTTTATGGTGTAAAATAGAAAACCGGACTTAGGATAATTTTTTGGGATTTTATTGGGCCTCAGACCTATTTTTAAAAGCCTAAAAACTATTTTTCTAAATTAATTAATTAAATAATTAATTACTGTTTTATTATTATTATTATTATTATTATTAGGTTTTGGGCCCGGCCCGGCCCAGTGGGCCGAGCCTAGTAGCAGCGAGCCCAGCCCAGCCCTCAAGACTTATCGGGTCGGGCGGGTCCGCTCACCCGGATCCGCGCCCGACCCGACCCGCCGGTCACCCCTGTCACCCAGTCCCCCCCCACGATCCGGAAACCCCGCCGGCCGCCGCGTTTTCCGGCCACGCCCTCCGCCACAACCGCGCCTCCCCCTCCGGATCACCCGCCACGTCGTCCCCGACCTCGCTCCGCCCTAAGCCCTATATAAACAGCCCCTATCTCCGCTTTTCTCCCCCCAAACCCTAACCCTAACTACCCCGACCGCCGCCCACCTCCCTAGCTCGCCGCCGACTCCCTCCCAGACCGCCATCCTCCTCCCTGCGCCGCCCAGCGCAGCGCCGTCGTCCAGAGCCCCCTCCACCCTGCTCCTCTCTCCTCCCCGACCTCCAGACACCTCCCGCAGCCGCTCGACGCCGCTCGACGACTGCTCGAGCCGCCGGCCGACCCCTCGGCGCCGCCCTAACCGCTGTCAACAACCCCGCCGGACCACCCAGGGCCTCGCCGACCGACGGCCAGCCCCCCAGAGCACCGAACACGGCTGAGGAACCCCGGACACGCCGCGGACACGACCCAGACGCGGATACGAGCCCGGACACGCCGCTGACACGTCCAGGACACGAGCTCGATTCGGACTCGAAAAGCCCCGATTTCTCGGTCCCCTTCAGGTATTCGTAACTTGCAACCCTGATCTCCGTTTTCGATTCTGTAAATTCCTACGCGTAGCCTGCATGACCCTCTCGGTGTCCGGATAAACTGTTCGGGACATCGCGGCCTGTGGCGATCGCACACCGTGATCCAAAAATAGGAAAAAACAAGACCCTGTTTCACCCCGAAACTGAATACGCCCCGCCAAACGGGACGACTTGGTCGCGCACGGTCTTCACAGATACGTGCGCCTCGTCGATACGGACGTGTGGGTTTTCGCGGAAGCTGATTCGGGTGTGCGTGCACCCCGGAATCAACGCGTATCCGCGGACATCGCTCCGTATCCGCCTTTTCTGTAATTCACCCTAACTTCGTGCACACACGTCGGATCGAGACGAAACTTACGCCATCGGACTCGTAGCGATACGCTGGTCCTGTGGGTCAAGTTTGGTCCGATTCTGAGAACGTTGACGAAATCGCGTGTCGTGGGCCCCACAGGCCCCGCTCGACGGGCGATTTCGTGATCGGCTCATCGGAATTCAAATCTGAAAGTTCTGTTGGGTTCGTATCAGCGTTTCTGACCTGTTGACACTAAGTTTGGTGAATTTGGAGACCATTGACCCTGACACGTTTTTCGGTGCAAAGCGGGCCCACCGGCGGACCCCGTTTTGGCCCGAAACTGTCGTTTCTGCCCTTGTCTCCAAATTGGACCCAAGGACAGGCGATCCTAGCTGATTGACACCTTCTGAGCGTGATGGTACTGTTTATTTCAGCTTTCGGAGACATCTCTGGGAATTTTCGAAACCAGGACCTTAGTGGAATTCAAACTTCAGGCAAGTGCACCTTGCCAAACTTGCAGTCATTATTTTCTTATTTTCTGTAAAAATACTCTGCTGGATTTCTTGTGCAAATTCATATAAACTGTTTTAAACTGCTTAACCTAGGGAACGTATGACGTACCTAGTGCCCGATCATAGTCGGGTACTGACACCGTGCGCGGTGTTGGGTTCGTCATTTAGAGATGGATTTACGACCCCCCTTACTTTGTACTTGACCTATCAAGTACCCTATAACCCAGGACACTTGACACTATCATGGACAGAATCTTCCCGAGTTATTCGTGGGAATTCTGAATAGGATACAGGACTTGACATAGTTATTATTATTAGACAGTATGACTTGTTGCATTAGATATAATCCCGCTGACATGGACATGAGACGTTATGGTCATGGCTTGCGTGATTACATTGGGTGGGGAGAGACACACAGGCTACAGGCTGTTCTATATATATATCTACTATTATTGTGAGGTTGTAGACTCTCCAGCAGAGCTAGACCCTTTACGTGTTATTACTGCTACCGGCTCCCCGACACAGAGCTTATAGCGGTCTCAGCCTGAGCACTAGTGTTGCTCTCATTTGCATATCACATAGATGGTTAGTTACTTAGTTTACCCTGCTGATTCATTATTTATTGCACTGCTTATTCATTTTGGCTTGTATTATCTGTGCCTTGCTATGTCCACTGAGGACCTGGAATGGATTATGTCCCCAGGTTTAGCTAAGGAGCAGTATCCCGAGATATACGGGACAGGAGCTGAAGCTATTGCTGGAGCTGAACCAAACACTGAAGACGAGGTGACTGCCGAGGACTTCTCCTGAGTGCTTGTTCCAGTACTCAGTATTTATTTCATGTTTACATCTTTTGTTCCTGGCCTATAGAGCCAGTTTATTTCAGACTATAGTCGGATTGTTGCTCCGACTGACTTGCTGTGTTGATGTTGCTACATTATTTCCATTTGATTATGCAGTTTATTTCCTTTTCTTTATGGATGAGATTAGCGTGACATGTGTAGTAGACCTTATTTACAGCTTAAGTACGCCCTGATGGCTCCATTAAATTGGGTTATCCATCAGTGCGTGCTGCTGGCCATTGCCACGCATCTCCAGTCCCTCGGCATTTTGGGACTGGGGCGTGACATGGTTTTTGTGGTGGCCTATGCAGGTCCAAACTAAATTGTTCGGTTTCAACTTAGGGACCGGACAGGCCTGCAATAAGATAGGTTATAGGATCTCATCCATATATTTAATCGTTTTTGAACTCTATGTCGAACTCAATTTAATTGCTTGAATTGCATCCTGTTTGATTCCTCTGTGCGTTCTCATTGTTTTCTTTTGATGCAGAGTAATGGATCCCAGAAGTGGTGACGAGACCCCCTTGGGTACCCCAACTGAAGCAGGGCTTACCTGCGAGGCTGGAACGACGCCAGATACTAGAGGACAATCCTCTCAGAGCAACCAAACTGGCCAGCCAAGTTCCAGATTCAGGCGTGATGACATCCCGCCTCCTCCCCAGTTCCCTCCTATGATGCCTGTCTTTCCCCCAGGGCAGGCAATGGACGGCCAGCAAATGTTCCAGATGTTCTACGCCATGATGCAGGCACAACAACAGATCCAACAAGAGGCCCAACGCCGAGAGGCCGAGAACCTAAGGAACAGCCTGGTCGCAGCATTGGAGCATGCAAATCCACCAAATAGGAGGCCAACGACGGGATCTATTACGGATTTCCGTCAACTCAAGCCCCGTACCTTCTCGGGCAAGGAAGGACCAGCTGAAGTGCATGAATGGCTTACAAACACACAGTATCAGTTGGAGGCCGCTGAATTACCAAGGGACAAATGGATGACTGCCGTCCGGATGCAACTGACGGACAACGCGCATCATTGGTGGCTGTCCGAAGAAAGAAGGCTCGGACATGATCAGGTTACCTGGGAGGAGTTCTCCAGACTCTTCCAAGAAATGTACATCCCTGCTGTGGCTCGGTCAGAACTCCGAGACAGATTCAACCGCCTGATCCAGGGCAACATGACGGTGGAGGAATACAACGCCGAATTCATTCGCTTGAGCCGCTTCGCCCCTTCTCTAATTCCTACCGAAGAGGAGAAGGCGGAGAAGTTCTTTGATGGGCTCAGGTTCGAGCTTCAGAAGTTAATTGGATCGGTCGCGCCCACCTCTTACACCGACGTCCTAGCTGCAGCACGTCGGCTGGAACGCGTTACTCGAAGGGAATCAAGCCTGAAACGTCCCTTCTCCTCAGCACCGTCCAAGTCATCACCAGGGGAATCTGCTAAACGGCCCCAGAAGACCCCGCCTCCAAGAGCAGCAACTAAGAACCTGCCTACTTGCCACTACTGCAGCAAGGTAGGACATATTGAAAAGGAATGTAGACGCAAGCTGGGACTCTGCCTGGTTTGCGGATCTGGACAACACTTCTCCAAGGACTGCTCGGAACGTCGAAAGGGAGTTCCGAATCGACCAGCTCCACCTGCAGCTCTTCCAGCTGGGGGAGCGACACAGACAGGACCTGGAGGAGCCAGGCCACCTCTACCACCTCAGGCAGCACTGTTCCAACAAGCTCATCAGCAAAGGGGTCCCGCTCAGGGACGAGGTCAGGCATATGCACTAGCAGTCACTGAGGAAGCTACTGCAGGCGAAGTGATAGCAGGTACCATATTAGTAGCTTCAATTCCTGCTGTAGCATTATTTGATTCTGGAGCTTCGCATTCATTTATTGCTGCTAGCTTCGTAGCCACACATAGAATAGCTACCGCACCTCTCTCGAAGATGAAGAGAATACTAACGGGAGGTGGAATTATCCCGGTTAGTGATACTTGTAGATCATGTTCGGTAGTAGTCTGTGGCCGAGAGATGCGAGCCCAATTCCTGATCTTTTCTATGCCTGATTACGATGTTGTACTTGGTATGGACTGGTTAAGTCAGTACCATGCGACACTGGATTGCCGGTTTGGAAAAGTGATATTTAGACCCCCTAGCCTTCCTGAGTTTGAATTTCATAGAGGAGCTGTAGAACAAGGGGTCCAGCCAACTCTTAGGGTATTGACTGTAGAAGAAGATTCAAGTTACCCAAGAGTCATAACGGAATTTGTGGATGTATTTCCCGACGACCTTCCAGGTTTACCACCTGATCGGGAGATAGAATTCACGATAGACCTAACTCCAGGAGCCGAACCTATCACTTCATCGGTATATCGGCTAGCACCTAAGGAGTTAGTGGAGCTGAAAACACAAGTTGACGACCTTCTGGAGAAAGGATTTATCCGGCCCAGTGTTTCACCATGGGGAGCACCTATACTTTTTGTACCCAAGAAAGACGGATCTGTACGGCTGTGCATTGATTACAGAGCCCTTAATGCTGTAACTATTAAGAACCGGTACCCATTACCACGTATTGATGATTTGTTTGACCAGTTGAGTGGTGCTAAGGTATTCTCCAAGATTGACCTTAGATCCGGTTATCACCAGATTAGGGTGAAGAAGGAAGATATCCCAAAGACGGCCTTCAGAACTAAGTATGGGCATTATGAGTTTCTAGTTATGCCGTTTGGTTTAACCAACGCACCTGCTGTATTTATGAGTTTGATGAACGGGGTCTTCCATCAGTACTTGGATAAGTTCGTGGTGGTGTTCATTGATGATATCCTAATCTACTCCAAGAACCACGAAGAGCACGAGGAACACCTCAGAATAGTGCTAGAAACTTTGAGAAGGGAGAAGCTATATGCCAAACTCAGCAAATATGAGTTCTGTATGGACAAGGTGCCATTCTTAGGGCATATTATCTCGGGTGAAGGACTGTCTGTGGACCCAGAGAAAGTCACTGCTATAGAAACCTGGCCTACCCCTACCTCTGTTGCGGAAGTGAGAAGTTTTCTTGGACTTGCTGGGTATTACCGGCGGTTCGTAGAAATTTTTTCAAGAATCGCAGAGCCGATGACTAAGCTGACACGGAAGGATCAGGAGTTCATATGGACAGAAGAATGCCAGCATGCCTTTGAAGAATTGAAGAGGCGTCTAACAACAGCACCAGTCTTGACTCTTCCCTCAGGGTCAGGAGGTTTTGTTGTTTACAGTGATGCGTCCGGTAGTGGACTAGGTTGTGTCTTGATGCAACATGGCAAGGTTATTGCTTATGCATCGAGGCAGCTGAAGGTCCACGAGAAGAACTACCCAACGCACGACCTGGAGCTAGCTGCGGTGATTTTTGCATTGAAGATCTGGAGACATTACCTGTATGGAGAAAAGGTCGAGATATTCACTGATCATAAGAGCTTGAAGTATGTTTATACACAGAAGGAGCTCAACATGAGGCAAAGACGTTGGCTTGAGTTGATGGTGGACTTTGACATCGATCTACAGTACCACCCGGGGAAAGCAAATGTTGTAGCCGACGCCCTCAGCAGGAAACCCTCGGCTTATTTCTTAACGGAGCAGCCTCAGTTATTACAAGACCTGCAAGATCTTCAGATAGAGGTTATTTTACCTGGACAAAATGTGTTGCTGGCTAACCTCGAAGTGAAGTCATCGCTAGTAGAGAGAATCAAAGAAGCTTTGCCTAATGATGCTAGATTCCGAAGGCTGAAAGAAAGAACAGAAGCAGGCTTGCAGACGGGACTTCGCATCCACGAGGACGGAATATTAAGGTGCGGAAATCGCCTATGTGTTCCAAATGGAGAATTAAGGCAGGAGTTGATGACAGAAGCCCATAGCTCCATATACTCGGTTCATCCGGGAGGAACCAAGATGTACCGGGACTTGAGACAATATTACTGGTGGCATGGAATGAAAAGGGAGATTGCCCGCTTTATGGCGAAATGCTTAGTCTGCCAGCAGGTGAAGGCCGAGCACCAGAGGACTGCAGGTATGTTGCAGCCACTTCCCATCCCTGAATGGAAGTGGGAGCATATTACCATGGACTTTATCACTGGGTTTCCAAGAAGCCCTAGTGGTAAGGATGCAGTATGGGTCATAGTGGATCGGCTCTCTAAGTCGGCTCACTTCTTGCCGTTCAGAGTCGGACAATCCACAGAAGTACTAGCCGACATGTATATGCGTCAGATCGTAAAATTACATGGAGTGCCGGTTAGTATCGTATCAGATCGAGACTCAAGATTTACATCTCACTTCTGGCGAAGCATGCAAGAGAGTCTCGGCACCAGGCTCAAGTTCAGTACTGCCTATCATCCTCAGACAGACGGACAATCAGAGCGCATAATTCAGATCCTAGAAGATATGCTGCGATCTTGTATACTGGACTTCGGAGGATCTTGGGAAGATCATCTGCACTTAGTGGAGTTCTCCTACAACAACAGCTATCAGGCAAGCATTCAGATGGCACCTTTCGAGGCGTTGTACGGAAGGAAGTGCAGATCTCCGATATGCTGGAGTGACGTTGGCGAACGTCAACTACTGGGTCCAGAGTTGGTAACGGAGACAGTGGAGAAAGTAAAACAGATTCAGAACCATCTCCGTGCAGCCCAGGATAGACAGAAGCACTGGGCCGATGCACACAGACGACCCCTGGAGTTCAAGGAAGGAGAGCATGTATTTTTGAGGATCTCGCCCACTAGAGGTACTATCAGATTCGGCAGCAGAGGCAAATTGAGCCCAAGGTACATTAGGCCATTTGATATCTTGGAGCGCATTGGTGAGGTGGCTTACCGTCTTGCATTACCTCCATCCTTAGAGGGAGTGCATGACGTATTCCACGTCTCACAACTGAGGAGATATGTGACGGACCCAAGCCATATAGTGGATCACTCTGAGATTTCAGTGGGACCTAGCCTGCGATACGAAGAGCAGCCAGTGGGTATACTCGACACCAGCGAGAAGACACTGCGAGGACAGACTATCAGGCTGGTTCGAGTAGCTTGGAAACAACACTCTCCAGGCGAATCGACCTGGGAGCGAGAAGATGTTATGCGGCAGCGTTATCCGCACTTATTTGCAGAATCAGGTAACCTAAGCATTTTAATTCTGTAAATCTTGTCTTTATAGTTTACCCTTCTATTGCGAGGACGCAATCCTCTTAAGGGGGGGTAGATTGTAAACACCCTAAAATTTTTTCAGATTTTTTTAAATCAATTTTGGGATTTAAAATGCATTTTCAGTAATTTACATAGGCCCTGTAGTGAGTTATAATTTTTAATTGCCAATAAATAACATTAAAATGAAATGAAAACATGGTTTTATGGTGTAAAATAGAAAACCGGACTTAGGGTAATTTTCTGGGATTTTATTGGGCCTCAGACCTATTTTTAAAAGCCTAAAAACTATTTTTCTAAATTAATTAATTAAATAATTAATTACTGTTTTATTATTATTATTATTATTATTAGGTTTTGGGCCCGGCCCGGCCCAGTGGGCCGAGCCCAGTAGCAGCGAGCCCAGCCCAGCCCTCAAGACTTATCGGGTCGGGCGGGTCCGCTCACCCGGATCCGCGCCCGACCCGACCCGCCGGTCACCCCTGTCACCCAGTCCCCCCCCACGATCCGGAAACCCCGCCGGCCGCCGCGTTTTCCGGCCACGCTCTCCGCCACAACCGCGCCTCCCCCTCCGGATCACCCGCCACGTCGTCCCCGACCTCGCTCCGCCCTAAGCCCTATATAAACAGCCCCTATCTCCGCTTTCCTCCCCCCAAACCCTAACCCTAACTACCCCGACCGCCGCCCACCTCCCTAGCTCGCCGCCGACTCCCTCCCAGACCGCCATCCTCCTCCCTGCGCCGCCCAGCGCAGCGCCGTCGTCCAGAGCCCCCTCCACCCTGCTCCTCTCTCCTCCCCGACCTCCAGACACCTCCCGCAGCCGCTCGACGCCGCTCGACGACTGCTCGAGCCGCCCTAACCGCTGTCAACAACCCCGCCGGACCACCCAGGGCCTCGTCGACCGACGGCCAGCCCCCCAGAGCACCGGACACGGTTGAGGAACCCCGGACACGCCGCGGACACGACCCAGACGCGGATACGAGCCCGGACACGCCGCTGACACGTCCAGGACACGAGCTCGATTCGGACTCGAAAAGCCCCGATTTCTCGGTCCCCTTCAGGTATTCGTAACTTGCAACCCTGATCTCCGTTTTTGATTCTGTAAATTCCTACGCGTAGCCTGCATGACCCTCTCGGTGTCCGGACAAACTGTTCGGGACATCGCGGCCTGTGGCGATCGCACACCGTGATCCAAAAACAGGAAAAAACAAGACCCTATTTCACCCCGGAATTGAGTACGCCCCGCCAAACGGGACGACTTGGTCGCGCACGGTCTTCACAGATACGTGCGCCTCGTCGATACAGACGTGTGGGTTTTCGCGGAAGCTGATTCGGGTGTGCGTGCACCCCGGAATCAACGCGTATCCGCGGACATCGCTCCGTATCCGCCTTTTCTGCAATTTACCCTAACTTCGTGCACACATGTCGGATCGAGACGAAACTTACGCCATCGGACTCGTAGCAATACGCTGGTCCTGTGGGTCAAGTTTGGTCCGATTCTGAGAACGTTGACAAAATCGCGTGTCGTGGGCCCCACAGGCCCCGCTCGACGGGCGATTTCGTGATTGGCTCATCGGAATTCAAATCTGAAAGTTCCGTTGGGTTCGTATCAGCGTTTCTGACCTGTTGACACTAAGTTTGGTGAATTTGGAGACCATTGACCCTGACACATTTTTCGGTGCAAAGCGGGCCCACCGGCGGACCCCGTTTTGGCCCGAAACTGCCGTTTCTGCCCTTGTCTCCAAATTGGACCCAAGGACAGGCGATCCTAGCTGATTGACACCTTCTGAGCGTGATGGTACTATTTATTTCAGATTTCGGAGACATCTCTGGGAATTTTCGAAACCAGGACCTTAGTAGAATTCAAACTTCAGGCAAGTGCACCTTGCCAAACTTGCAGTCATTATTTTCTTATTTTCTGTAAAAATACTCTGCTGGATTTCTTGTGCAAATTCATATAAACTATTTTAAACTGCTTAACCTAGGAAACGTATGACGTACCTAGTGCCCGATCATAGTCGGGTACTGACACCGTGCGCGGTGTTGGGTTCGTCATTTAGAGATGGATTTACGACCCCCCTTACTTTGTACTTGACCTATCAAGTACCCTATAACCCAGGACACTTGACACTATCATGGACAGAATCTTCCCGAGTTATTCGTGGGGATTCTGAATAGGATACAGGACTTGACAGAGTTATTATTATTAGACAGTATGACTTGTTGCATTAGATATAATCCCGCTGACATGGACATGAGACGTTATGGTCATGGCTTGCGTGATTACATTGGATGGGGAGAGACACACAGGCTACAGGCTGTTCTATATATATATCTACTATTATTGTGAGGTTGTAGACTCTCCAGCAGAGCTAGACCCTTTACGTGTTATTACTGCTACCGGCTCCCCGACACAGAGCTTGTAGCGGTCTCAGCCTGAGTACTAGTGTTGCTCTCATTTGCATATCACATAGATGGTTAGTTACTTAGTTTACCCTACTGATTCATTATTTATTGCACTGCTTATTCATTTTGGCTTGTATTATCTGTGCCTTGCTATGTCCACTGAGGACCTGGAATGGATTATGTCCCCAGGTTTAGCTGAGGAGCAGTATCCCGAGATATACGGGACAGGAGCTGAAGCTATTGCTGGAGCTGAACCAAACACTGAAGACGAGGTGACTGCCGAGGACTTCTCCTGAGTGCTTGTTCCAGTACTCAGTATTTATTTCATGTTTACATCTTTTGTTCCTGGCCTATAGAGCCAGTTTATTTCAGACTATAGTCGGATTGTTGCTCCGACTGACTTGCTGTGTTGATGTTGCTACATTATTTCCATTTGATTATGCAGTTTATTTCCTTTTCTTTATGGATGAGATTAGCGTGACATGTGTAGTAGACCTTATTTACAGCTTAAGTACGCCCTGATGGCTCCATTAAATTGGGTTATCCATCAGTGCGTGCTGCTGGCCATTGCCACGCATCTCCAGTCCCTCGACATTTTAGGACTGGGGCGTGACACCAGTCTCTGGTATCTATCCCGGTCAACTGGTTCTCCAGCCTCAGCACCCAGCTTGAACCTCTGATTGATCAACGTCACTGCAGGTTTGTATCCCAACATCCATGTCTCTGTGAGAAGGTCAAGCGTATACTTTCTCTGAAAAAGAAATATCATCTCTGCTTCTCGAGAAATCTCAATCCCAAGGAAGTAGCGAAGAAGGCCAAGGTCCTTCACCTTAAACTCCTTGCCAAGCTTCCCCTTTAGTCGGACAATCTCCTGTGATAATCATATCGTCCACATACATCATAAGCATGGTGATGTGGCCTCAATTCTGATGAAAAAATATAGTATGATCAGCGTTGATCTGCCGATATCCCATCCCTATCTCGTCCTCCTGAATCTGTTAAACCACGCTCGAGGAGACTGCTTCAGTCCATAGAGGAACTTCTTCAACCTGCAGACCTCGTCCACTGTCTTATCAGGGTAGAATCCTGGTGGTATCTCCATGTACACCTCCTCCAATAGATCCCTATGAAGAAATACATTCTTCACATCCAGTTGGTGTAGCTTCCATCCACCATTCATCGCCAAAAAAATCAGTGTCCTGACAGTGCTCATCTTTGCCGCTGGTGCAAAAGTATCATCATAGTTAATGTCGTACGCCTGACTGTATCCTTTTTCTATCAATCGAGCCTTGTAGCGCTCAACCTGTCCATCTGGGTTATGCTTCACAGTAAAGACCCACTTGCATCCGAATGCCCTCTTTTCCTCTGGCAGTTTTACCAGTTCTCAAGTGTGGTTCTTCTCAAGAGCCCCTAACTCCTCGTGCATCATCGCTTTCCACTTTGTGTAAACTCCCTCGACTAGATTTCAGTAAATTAGAATTATTTTAGCTAAATTAGAATTTTTGTAACTTTTTAAAAATTATTTTGTTTACATATCCTATTAATTGTGCACCTATACCTTACACAATTAATTGGAGCATTACACTAGCTGTAATTCCCAAACGAAATTCACATACCTGCCCTAGACATGTTAGGCTATTTTTCAGAATTTTGTGCAACTCCCAGATGAGTCATTTTGAGCCTCGTTTGAGACACACAAGTATCGTTACAAAAGTTTGTATTTAATTCCTATTTTATTTCTTGCTCTTTTAACCATCTCTGTACCCCTAGAAATTTAGAACCAACAGGCACCTGTTTTACCCAAACAAAAATACGATAATATTCTACTTTAGATATACTACAATTAGTATATTGACACCGTAGTAAAATTATGACCCTACCTGCCTCTAAATAATTAGAGAACATCGTGCGCAGTATTTATTAAATAATAAATACGGTGACCCGTATCACCTAAAGAACCAGGCCCTGCCCCTGCCCAGGCTCACCCCCACACCCCCCCAAGGCACTCCCCCAGGTTTCCCCCTCATTTCTGTACAAAACAGTATTCCCAGGAATCAGTATTTTTAAATAAGCAAATTGCGTAATTACGCAAAATACCAATTTTGGGACCTATTTGCAAATTAGGAAAATTCAGGGGTTTTTATGCAAAATTGCAGCGCTAGGTGGCATTCCCCCATTGGCTGGTGAATGTGGACCGTCCACGTGTCATGTGGGGCCCACAAAAATATCCAAAAGGCTGCATAAATATCCTAGAAAATCAAATACCCTAAATACCCCTAAACTTCCTCTTAATTACCATCTATGCCATTCCCTAAACTCTATATAAACCGACCCCCCCCCTCTCATTCCGACCTCACACCACCACCGCCACGGCCACCCTCCGCCCACCGGACCACCTCCGACCTGTTCGCCACTTCCCTCCCCTTCCCTCCGACCACTGCCACCCCTCTCCGGCCACCGCCTCCGCCGCCCTGAACCACCACAGACCCTACCCCGACCTGCACACCACAGCACCACCACCACTCCCATCCACCCCCAGTGCCGCCTCCGGCCGTCGTCGACCACCGCCACCACCCCCAAACGCCTCGCCGCCACCTCCTCCACCATTCCGACCAACCCCCTGCCACCCCCGACCACCTCAGCCGCCGCCCTCACCTCCACAGAGCCCCGACCCCTCTCCCCGACTACACCACCACCCCCATCCCGACCGCCTCCAGCCACCACCACCGCCACCCCTGACCTCCACCACCACCACCAGTCTGCTCGCCACCCTCCCCTCCGTCGAAACCTCCGCCTGCACCACCCCCTCCGCCACCGCCACGGCCGCAACAGCCCCCGCAAGCCACCACCACTGCTGCTGCTGTTAGCTGCTGCTGCTGTTGCAGGCGATCCTCCGGCCAGCCTCCGTCAGCTCCACCGCGTCCTCCCGCCGGCGACTCGCCGTGGACCCCCCCTGCCACCTTGTCAGGTATAATACATAGGTATTATACAAAAATACCTAATTATACCTATGTGCATGTATATATGTATATAATATATGTAATATATGTGTATATAATTATATATATTAATATATATATATATATTATTATATATAATTAATATTATATTATTATATAAATACTGTATAATAATATATATATATATATGTATGTATATATGTATCTTTTTCTGTATTTTTCTTTTCCTTTATATATATGTAAATATATATATACATATACGTATACCTATTATATATGCTATATATATACATACTATGTATGCTATATCTATATATATATATACTATATATATTAAGTACCCTTTTTATTTAAATTGGTATTTACGAATCCTGTAAACATTTTTTTTAAAAACAGAAAATATCTCCAGCACAGTCAGTGACCCCCTATCACAAGGACCCTCAGTCTTGACAGTGGGATCAGGTGTCCAATACAATCAGGAAGTAGGCAAGTATACCTTGCCAAGTTACTGTTTAAATTCAAGTGCTGTTATATGCTATTTTTTTTTCCTGAATTCCATATAACTGAGAGTACCTGAGCTTGCCTCAGGTACAGTCAACAAATACGTTGACACGTAGTATAAATAACTTAGTATTTTACAGACTTACCAACAACTGCGAGGATATCCTAATATCTTTCTAGACCCTATCACGGGAACACGCAATATGGTTGCAATACATATTGGGATGCGAGCTGCGTAATTGATTAGCTACCAGTACGTATGACATGCATCACGGCTTAGCATAGAATCAGGAAACTCAGGAAAAGTATGACTTGGCATTTAGTTACATTGGACGGGAAAGATAACTAGTAGACGTATGGGACACCCCCCTCCAAGAGTCATTTATCCTTCGTACCATACTCTTCGGAGATGGTCGATTGCAGAGCTACCCGTGTGTCCGGGGGCATATGACACATATACTAGCCAGTCAACACGATTGGTGAATTAAGTCAGCATATGTCAAACCTACACTTTCCCATACGTACTACAAGGTCTTTACTTGCATTTCACTTAGATGGTTAGCACCCTGTATTTATTTATTTATTTATACAGTATTTTATACCTGGCATATTATTTTTCTGTATCTTGTTATGTCCCACTGAGGACCTGGTTCCCTTCCAGATTTAGACGAGGCATTCTATCCTACGGTGTATGGTCCCGGACAGGAGACCAGGTGTGCTACTGAGGAAGAACTAGAGGAGACACCATCAGAGTCCACCTGATTCTAGAAGCTTGCTCTCTTGGAGATGGAGATGTTTTGCTAGATAGACGATACTTAGTCTATCTGGGTTACTGCACTTTTATTATATTTTTGTAGTGGGTTTGTTCCCACAAGAGGTGTATTATTACATTTTCAGACTCAGCATTATATATATTCAGCACTATTTCCTGACATTTTCTGTGGATGAGATAGATTTACCTGTATTAGACTTATAGCAATTTTAGGACAGCGTAGCACGTTCATGTGGGTCCATAAAACCCTTAGTGACGTGTCAGCTGGCCAATGCCACGTGTCCTAGTTCCTCTCATTTTGGGACTGGGGCGTGACACTTTGGATCGTTCTTAGCAATCTGCCAATTGTTAGGTACAGTAATACTATCCAAAGATATAATGAATGCTCCATGAGAAGAAGAGATGTTATCATATAAAATAAACTGAGCAAGGTCCCACCCATATCTATCAGGAAGAATGATATCACCTGAAGAAAAATCTTGTGGTGGTGGTGTAGGTGACTCAGGAGTCGAGACGGACGCAAGCAAGGGACTTGGCACTGGCACTATAGGTACTGGTCTTGCAGTTTGCTTACCTTTTCTTCTGTAGGTAAGTAACTCCCCCTGAGCCATGGGTCTAACACCTTTTATCTCTTCCCCTATTCCTTTTTACACCGCTCCTCAATCGTTCCTTTATGCTATACTCCTAAATCTTTCACCAAACTCTCACCAATCTCCCTCTCTCGCCTTATACTTTCAGTGTCAGGTGAGTTGTTCATGGATAAGGTTCCCTCCTGATGGTAGTATGGCTCAAGCTCCCTGAAGTGAACATCCATGCTCACAAATCTCTTCTTCTCTACTGGGCTCCAGCACACGTACTCCTTTTGAGTCGTCGAATAGCCCTCGAAGACACACTTGACTGCTCTAGGGTCAAGTTTTTCAACAGATGGTATGTTGTCCTTTACAAAACATACGCAGCCAAACACCTTCAGTGGGAGTATTCCACTATTATTTTCTTGCAATATCTCACATGGAAATTTTCCAGTACTTTCGAGGACATTCTGTTGATCAGTTGAGCTGCTGTCAATACTGCATATCCCCACAGACTTTGTGGGACATTCATGGCGATCATCATGCTCCTTGCCACCTCCAGAAGGTGTCTGTTCTTTTATTCTGCCACTCCATTCTGTGATGGTGTGTGTAACCTCCGTATCCTGAAATTCTTGCTTAAATATTTTTATTAGGTTAATTTGGGGCTATTGGAAATTTTTCACAATTTTTGGTTAATTAAAAAACTAGTAACAGTAATTTTCTACGGCTTTCAAAAATTTATTTTAGTAACAAACATAATTAAAAATGTCCCAAACTTTTATTTTATGTTCTAAATAATCAAATATATTTTCTAGAATTTTTTGAGGATTTTCTGAATATTTTTAGTATTTATTGGGAGTTATTTAGGCTAATAACTAATTTTCTAGGACTTCTAAAATTTATTGTGCAAGCCAAAGAATATAGAATGGACCCACATAATTTTCTAGAGTTTATAATATTATTTTATATTTTCTGGAATTATTTCAGAATTTTTGGAATATTTTTAATATTTATTTTACTTAAATAGGTAAAACTAATTTTTAGAGCTTCTCCTAATTATAGTAGGAAATCTATGAACATAAAATTATCCTAAATATTTTTCTAGGATTTTTAGGTTCAAAATATATTTTCTATAATTTTTCCAATTTTTTATGATACATTTAATGTTTATTTTGAGTTATTTAAATTTAAAACGACTTAAATAATATTTTGATAAAAGCAAATAAAAAATAAATAATATAAACAAAATCATTCAATCAGATTCTGATACGTGTCAGCCTATATTTTTTTTCATTCAGCCGCATGTACATCTCTCTCTCTCTATATATAATATAATAACCCTAATTATCCCATTATTTTAGAAATAGAGAGATTTGAGGGGATGTCATTTAGGGTTTCCTCATCTTCCAGAAGCCATTACTCATAGCTCCGGACTCCAAACACAGCCCAATTTCTTGCGTTAGAACCATATTGAGGTTAGTTTTATGAATATATAATTTTTTTTACGAAATTCTGAATATTAAATTCTGAAAAATTCGTAGAGCACAACATGTCCGAAAATAGATGCGTCTTGGTGTTTTTGCGATTTCGGGAGAACCAGGGATCAGAATCACTAACCGTTTGAAGTTTCGAAAAGATAATGTAAAGATAATTAACATATATTTTTCCTAGGATTAAATATGAAATATTTCTATGCTGTTAATTCTGTAGAACTTCTAGGTTAACAATCAACCACCGTTGCACAATGCGATTTTAGGTATGTGCAATAATTTCCAAACGAATTTGAATTCGGACGAGCCATAAATTCTAGTATATTTTTGATGCTAAAATCTACAGGAAACCATGCATGAAAGTCGAGTTTGCATCGGTTGACTTTTTGGTCGACAGATCGCCTCGATTTGCGTGCCATGAGTCTCGAATAGGTAAAATTTAGTTTCTTTGTAAAAAATTTAGGAATTAACCTAAAAATCAGAATAATAAGATTAAAATAGGATTTTAGAGTAATTATTCCAGAATTAAATAAATTAAAATAAATTATCTTTTGACATGGTAAAATTGTAATACATAGGCTATTTGGACTGTGACTTGGACTCTGATTCATACCAGCTCAGGACCACATGCGAGTACATTCTCTGATATTTTTTATTATTTGATAATTTCTATAATTCAAGTATTTAGAAATGTTACATCTGATTCTTGACACTGTGCTACACGGACTAGTATATAGATTGGATCTACAGTCATGAGATGTTACGTTGGTTATCGTATTGACATTGTACACGACATTGATATTAGATATTGTATATGATATATTGGACATTGATCGTGTATCGTGACGTGTTATGGTTGGATCCACAGTACTAGTTGGGGGCGGAGAAATTTTTAGTGAGAGATGTGATCAAATCCCTATCGTACAAGTGTAGATATTGTTAGTGTTAATCATACACCTCACGTATGATTAGCCAGGCCATGTAGCTATCGTACAAGTTCCCAAGCCGATCACATTTTGAAACTACTATTTTAAACACTTAGAATAGTTAAAGTCCTTTATTTCAGTTCATATACTACATCACCCCGTATATGATATTGTAGTTCTTTCTCTTTATTTCATATATGCACTGAATATGCCATATTGCCTATTGTCTGTTCTTTTTACTATTGTCATTGCATCTATTTATTATTTTCTCTCAGTATATAGCATAATCTATTTATTGTTTTATAATCCTTGTCATTTAATTGGAACTGTTATTGCGTTGTACTTCGTTCCATCCTGACTGAAAATATTTTTCCAGACTGTGACTTAAAGGACTGGTATCCGACATATTATGGACCACAGGGAGAGTAGCTGCAGCCTTGGACCTTGTAGCTAGGTGTGATTCTGGGAGGTCTAGCCGGGATCACTAGTTATTCAGTTAGTTTCTTTTAGCAGTTTATGGTACTGGATTTGTTTCCGACATACTTTGAGACTTGGATGTTATTGTTTGAGTTAGACTATTTTTGTATAGACTTGTCTTGTATTTCATTTATTCTCTTCGATATCTTATCATGCTTTATTTCTGTGATTGAGTATTCCGTATTATATTGTGATATCTGTGTCTCCTTATGGAGTTGGATATTCATGTGAGATTGATTAGCTAGTATTGTGACCTAGACATCGTTCTACCGTCGATGCTGCGGCGTAGGCTGGACGTACCCACGTACTCGTGCCCCAAATTCTGAGTGTGGGTCATGACAGTGTGTATGCATAGGTGGTCTGATACTGTATCCCTTGGGCTGATAGGTATTCCTCAAGTACTTTGTTGGTATACTCTGTCCCATTGTCAGACCTCAGTACTTTTACCACTGCTCTGTACTGAGTCTGGACATGTTTATGAAAGTCCCAAAAATAGGCAAAGATATCACTCTTATTCTTCATCAAATACAGCCAGGTGACACGAGAGGAACAATAAATAAAAGAAACGAAATACTTATAACCATTCATAGTAGTTGTGGCACACGGCCCCCAATTAGATTGTATAATATCAAAAACAGAAGAGCTCCTATGGCCCGCACTAACATATGAGCTCCTAGTAAGTTTGCGTAAATCATATGCATCACATACTAGTTTCTCTTTATTTGTTTTCTCATAAATAGATGGATACAACCTACTCAAAATACCAAAATATGAGTGCTCCAACCGTCTGTGGTGGAGTAACAGTGTATCCTCGACACTCATTTTCAGTCCTCATATTTCTGCCCTCTCTGCCACAGACACCAATACCGAATCTAGCCCTTCCCAATCCAGGTACCATAATCCATCATGCCAAGTGCCAGTCCCAAGTCTTCATCCCGTCTTCTTCTCCTGGAAGATCATCTTAGGAATATCAAAAAAGACTATGCATTTTAGTTGGAGGATTATAGAACTAATGGACAAAAGAATAATTGAAAAAGAAGGAGCATATAAAATATTAGATAATTTTACTGAACCTGTACAATCGACAATATCCTTACCGACCACTGGCTGAAAAGTACCATCGGCTATTTGAATGCTGTCCGCCGATGCTAGGTGAGTGTAGGAAGAGAACTCACTAGCATTCCCTGTCACGTGTCAAGATGCACCCGAATCGACAATCCAGTTCGGCGATCTAAGGGAAGACATAGATGCAAGGGCGAGTGAGTCGTCAGTACCTTCCGATGGATGGGCATACATGGTAGCGTTGTCTCTGGCGAAGACTGAGGTGGACGACTCCTCAATCCCATTTCTCCTGTCTCCATCGCTTGACGCTCTCTGCTTTCTCCTGAGTACCTCCGGCATGCCCAGCAGTGCCTGATCCTCCTCGGTATAAGCGCCATCAGTTCCCTCGCCTTCTGCTACCAGCAGGTTCACCCGATAACCTTCTCGACCACCCCGTCGACCCCCATGACCACGGCCACATCCTTCAAACTGTCCACGTCCACCACCCGAATCTTCCTTCTTGGGTGGTTTGGTGCAAGCATACCTCAGATGTCCCACCTTTTCGCAGTTGTAGCACTGCCGGGGGTGTCCCTTAGGTCCCGTACCGCCTAAATTGGCCACCGCCAATGCTGACTTCACTTCAGGAGGACCACATGTTCCAGCCTGCAGCTTGATGCGAGTCTCTTCCTGGATCATGGATGAGATAGCCTCCTCAAGTGTAGAGATCTTCGGTTTGGCTAGAAGTAGTATTATCCTCTGAGCAAACACTGCGGCCAACCCCTTAAGAAACTTCATCGTCCTCTCCTACAGACATACATGTCTCTCCTTACACTTCGGGTCCTCGTAGCTCGTCTGATTTGAGGAATGATCGTAATCCAACCACAGACGCTCCAACTCCGTGGAATACTCCTGCACCGTCTTCTCTCCCTGTACGGTGTCGTCGATCTTCCCCTTGATCTGGAAAACCCTCAAGTTATTCTCTACACCATCGTAGGTCGCTCCATGTCACGCCCCAGTCCCAAAATACATGAAACAAGGCCACGTGGCAATAGCCAGCTGACACGTCTCCTAGGATATCCCAATTTAATGGATCCACGAAGAGTGCTACGCTGTCCTAAAATACTAACATGTCCAACATCAGTCAATAACAGGTAATCTAATCTCATCCACAATATAAAGAGCAAGAAGTACTAAATAAACTGCTGGAAGATAAATACCAGTCTCAAGATATCATAGTACAACCAATAATGTCAGGTGGAAACAAACCTACTACTATGATGAAATAAAGTACTGAAATGAGATATAAAATAATAAGACTAAGGCATCGGCTGACTGGATAATGATGCACCCAATCTAGGCGGAAGGCCTACCAAGTGATCACGGAAACTCTGATGGTAGAACCTCTAGCTCCTCTGCGGTAGCGAATCTCGTCTCTTGTCCGGGGCCGTACACTGTGGGGTAGTAAGCCTCGTCCAAATCTGGAAGGAAACCAGGTCCTCAGAGGGACGTAACAAGATATATAGAGACATGCCATATATAAATACTGAATAAAATAAATACAATAAAGGGTGTGCTAGCCATCTAAGTAAATGCAATGTGAGGACAACTGTGAGTATATGGGAATGTGTAGGCTAGACATATGCTGACGTAATTCACCAGTCGTGGCAACCGGCTAGTATATGCCACACATGCCCCCTATAACACGGGCGCAGGAATACAATAACGTCCGACGTTCTATAGAGTGTAGTAACTGCAATATCACCAAGTAACGTCCAACACTCTACAGAACGTGGTATCTATAATATATATATACGTCCGTATCACTCCGTCGAGTGCGGTGTCTATATAAAGGAGTGGGGTGTCCCATATGCCTACTAGTCGTCCTCCCCGCGCAATGTAGATATACAAGTCAAATAATCGGCGCGCATACCCCCTTATCTAAATGCCAAGTCTCTATACTAAAATAGTCATGAATTTCTTGCTAACCGTGATGCATGTCACACGCGACGATAGCTAGTCGAACACGCGAACTCGCATCCCAACATGAGATTTGTCACTATGAATACGTATAAAAGTGTCAGGTCTTGGAAGATAACAGAGTATCATCCAATGAGGTGAGTCTGCTAATGACTAAGTCAATGTATACTAATCCTCGACGTATCCGTCGAGTGCACCCGAGACAATCTCGGACGCGCACAGTTGTATAAAGCAAAACAACAAGCATACAATACAACATTCGCATAATTTTAAATTAGACAGTAAATATGGCAAGGTATCTTGCCTGAGTCTTCAAGAGGTGAATGCCAAAAGCCTGCTCCTGTAGCGTCTCCTGGCTGATCCAAAGACCCTAGACATACAATATAACACAACAATACAGACATCAGACACTACGCATTAACTACATACGATTAAGACGCTCTACTTGAATACTGTCGCGAGTTCACTGTTGCTTGAGTACAGCGTCACGTGTGCACGTAGCTAGGGTGTACACGTGTCCTGTCTTCGGTTAACATGTGTCTCGAGGCAATAATTATCTAGTCACGAGTTGTCCATGATTTCTGTTCTGTGCGGACACGTCTCTATTTTCCATGTTTGAACATACAAGGATTTATATCCAGGTGTTTCTACCGAATTACCTGTCCTTGGTAACTGGGCACTAATTTAGACCAATGATTTATTAATTAATATCAATAAATATTAATTTCCATACATTCATTTCTAACTAGTTTAAACACTAGAGATACGGTTCATGTGCGATACGACAACACGAAGGAGAACTATAGGACACACGAGTGAAGGGTTAAATGAACGAGTACCTGATCGACCGAGCGAGGGGGTCTGCTCGTTGGTCGGCTATTTTCTCCAACGAGGGTGGCTCCGGTCGACGTGGACGGATCCGGCCTGCTGTGTATAGCAGTGGCGAGGTTTGCAGTCGCGGACACAGCGACTGGGTGCTGTGGCAGCGGCTGGACCGACGTCGGGGTGATGGTCCAGTCGCGGGGGTTGGTCGAGGTCGGCCTCGCGGGTGGTTCGACGACGCTGGAGGGTGGTGGGGAGCAGTCGGGATCGGGATAGCGGGCTCGGGTGGCGTCAGGCGGCGTCGGGCGGAGTCAGGCGGCGTCAGGCGACGTCAGGCGGCGTGGGGGCTGTGGTTTTGGCAGTCGGGGAGGGTTCAGTCCGACAGGGGTGGTCGAGGATGGTAGGGATTCGGCTAGGGTTGAGCAAGGAGGGTGAAAGTGTTAGGGTTTTAATAATAATAGGAAGAGTTGTTTATATATGAGTGTTTATGGCCTGGGACCTCGGGCCTTGGGCTTGTCTGGGCTCTTTGGGGTGGGGTCTGGTCCTCATGATAGGTATACATGGCTCGGTTATGACTTGTTTCGAGGTGATCTGGGCCTCAATTTAATTTAGATTACAAACAAGTTCATTAGGCATTAGGGGAAGGTCGGGTTTAAATGAAATAATACCTAGGCATTCTCAATGACTGTTGTGCAACTAGATTTAAGCATCTTAAGTATCATGGTGGGAATCTAACTGTTGCACAAAGTGCAGGTGGGTGGTCTGGCTTGTTTAGGGGATGAGTACCTAATTGATTTGGGGGGTACCAACTAGTATAGTGCTCCAAACGTCAAGGCAAACTTAAGGTGTATTAAGTTACAATATTGCTGTACATTAAATCTAATTGCATCCAATTAAACCCTAGTCTCATAATTTAATCGAAATAGCTCTGATTTGGTCGAGGGGGTTTACAACCTACCCTCCTTAGAGGATTTCGTCCTCAAAATTAAAACATACACATGGTACGAACTACTGACTGAAATTAAAATGCTAATGCGTACCTATTCCTTCGAAGAGGTGGGATAGCGCTGTTTAATGTCCTCCTCGCGCTCCCAAGTTGACTCGCCTGGTGCATGATGTATCCATGCGACGCGAACTAAGAGAATAGTCTGTCCTTGAAGTACTTTCTCACTCCTGTTCAGAATCTCAATAGGTTCCTCTTGGTATGATAAACTCGGTCCAACTGTGATCTCTGAATGGTCAAGTACATGACTAGGATCCGGTATGTACCTCCTCAGCTGAGATACATGGAAGATGTCATAAACTCCTTCTAAGGTCTGTGGCAAGGCTAATCTGTAAGCAACCTCTCCGACGCATTCTAACACATCGAATGGCCCGATGTACCTCGGACTCAGCTTCCCTTTGCCTCCGAATCTGATAGTCCCTCGAGTAGGCGAGATCTTTAGAAATACGTGATCTCCAACCTGAAACTCTAAGGGTCGACGATGTGCATTCGCCCAATGCTTATGTCTGTCTTATGCTGCTCGAAGGTGCCCTTGGATATTCTTCACCTTTTCTACTGTGCGAACCACCAACTCTGGTCCGAGAATCTGTCGCTCGCCTATATCACTCCAGCATACTGGAGAATGATATTTCCTTCCATACAATGCTTCATAGGGAGCCATCTGGATGCTCGCTTGATAGCTGTTGTTGTAGGAAAACTCGACCAGATGCAAATGGTCCTCCCATGATCCTCCGAAGTCAAGCATGCATACTCTCAACATGTCTTCTAACGTATGAATGGTGCGCTCTGACTGGCCATCTGTCTGTGGGTGATATGCTGTGCTAAACTTCAGGCGAGTACCAAGACTCTCCTACATACTCCGCCAAAAGTAAGACGTAAACCTTGTATCCCTGTCAGACACGATGCTAACTGGCACTCCATGTAGGCGCACAATCTCCCTCATGTACATATCTGCTAAGGCCTCCGTCGATTGCCCAACTCTGAAGGGTAAAAAGTGTGCGGACTTGGTGAGTCTATCCATAATTACCCATACTGCGTTGCGCCCACTAGGACTCATCGAAAAACCCGTAACAAAGTCCATAGTGATGTGCTCCCATTTCCACTCCGGTATAGGTAGCGGTTGAAGCAATCCTGCAGATCTCTGATGCTCAGCCTTGACTTGCTGACACACCAGGCACTTGGCCACAAAGCGTGCTATCTCCCTCTTTATTCTGTGCTACCAGTAGTACTGTCTCAAGTCCCTGTACATCTTCGTGCCTCCTGGATGAATAAAATAGGTTGAACTGTGTGCCTTTGTCATCAACTCCTGACGAAGTTCTCCATTTGGAACATAGAGATGATCTCCGCATCTCAAAGTTCTGTCTTCATGTATACGCAGTCTTGTCTGCATTCCAGCCTCTGTCCTCTGTCTAAGCCTCTGAAATATGGCGTCTGTCGGCAAAGCAGCCTTGATTCTCTCCACTAATATCGATTATAATTGGAAACTCGACAACTGTCCATCTACTCCGGGCATAACGACCTCTATACCCATCTGCTCTAGCTCTCTCAACAGATGTTGTTGGGTGGTCATGAAGAATGCCATGGGTCTTCTGCTCAATGCGTCAGCTACTACGTTGGCCTTTCCCGGGTGGCACTGTAGCTCAATCTCGAAGTCCGTCATCACCTAGAGCCAACGTCTCTGCCTCTGGTTAAGGTCCTTCTGGGTGTAGACGTACTTCAAGCTCTTATGATCAGTAAATATCTCTACTCTTTCTCCATATAGATAGTGCCTCCAAAGCTTCAAAGCAAAAATCACCGTGACAAGCTCCAAGTCGTGGGTGGGATAGTTCTTCTCATGGGTCCTCAATTGTCTAAAAGCATAGGCTACAACCTTTCCATGCTGCATCAGGACACATCCTAATCCTTTTTTGGACGCATCGCTATAGATCACGAATCCTTCGGGTCCAGATGGTTTGGTCAAGATAGGTGCAGTAGTCAAACGCTTCTTCAGCTCGTCGAAGGCCTTCTGACACTCCTCTGTCCAGGTGAACTCCTGCTCCTTACGGGTCAAGTGGGTCATTGGCTCTGCAATCTTCACGAAGTTCTTTACGAACCTCCGGTAATATCCGGCAAGTCCTAGGAAACTTCTCACCTTTGAGACATTGGTAGGGGTTGGCCATATCTCTACTGATAAAATCTTCGCCGGATCCACTGAAATGCCATCTCCTGAGATAATGTGTCCAAGGAAAGCAACACGATCCAGAAGAAACTCGTATTTGCTCAGCTTGGCATAAAGCCTCTCTCTCCTTAGTGTCTCTAACACTAGTCTCAGATGCTCTTCGTGCTCCTCGTGGCTCTTCGAATACACCAAAATGTCGTCGATGAAGACTACCATGAACTGGTCTAAGTATTGGTGGAATACTTTGTTCATCAAGTTCATAAAGATAGCCGGTGCATTCGTTAGTCCAAAAGGCATCACTAAGAACTCGTAGTGACCATAACGAGTCCTGAATGCTGTCTTCTGAATGTCTTCTCTTCGCACCTTCACTTGATGATAACCCGATCTCAGGTCAATCTTTGTGAACACCACTGCTCCTGTCAACTGGTCGAATAAATCATCAATCCGCGGCAGGGGGTACTTGTTCTTGATAGTCAGAGCATTAAAGGCACTGTAATCAATGCACATGCGTACCGTTCCATCCTTCTTAGGTACAAACAGCACTGGTGCTCCCCATGGTGATGCACTAGGACGGATAAATCCCTTGCTCTGCAACTCCTCCAGTTGTAGCTTCAACTCAACTAACTCATTCTTCGCCAATCGGTATACATTAGAAGATACCGGTGCTGCTCCAGGTATTAACTCAATGGTGAACTCTACGTCTCTATTCGGCGGTAAGCCTGGCAATTCTTCGGGGAATACATCCTCAAATTCTGCAACTATTGGCGGGGGTACAATCTCCATAGCCATGCAAGTTCCTGCTATCTGTCCTACTCCTTGTTCGACGGTCCCTCGCATGTACTCGAACTCCGGTTGATCTGGTGGTCTAAAAGTGAGGCTACCCTTCCGACAATTCAGTACGGCGTTATACTAGCTTAACCAGTCCATGCCTAACACAACATCAAAGTACGACATAGGCAATACCAAGAATCGCGCTCTCATCTCTCTACCATATACAACTACCGAGCATGTTCTGATAGTGCTGGTAACCGATACGATACCTCCTCCAGTAAGAATCTTCCAACCCTTAGGTAAGGGAGAAGTCGCTACTCTATGCATTGCTATAAATCTACTAGATATAAACGATAATGTAGCTCCAAAATCAAACAATGCAGTTGCAGGTAATGATGCAACTAAAATGGTACCTGTGATTGCTTCTCCTTCGGTTTCCTCCTCAGTAGCTGCTAATGCAAAGGCCTGTACCTATCTCTGTCCTCCGGTCTGCTGTCAGGCTCGCTCGAACTGTGCCTGCTGTGGGGCCAAGGGTGGTCCCCTCTGAAATCCTCCAGGTGCTGGTGGGCGCTGGCCTCCTGGTGGAGGTAGTATCCTCGGGACTGGTGCTGCTGGCCTTTGTCCTGTCTGCAGTGCTGCCTCTCTGCTCTGTGGGAAATCCCTGACAAGGTGCTGACTTGATCCACATATCATGCACAATCCTAACTTCTTCAGACAATCTTTAATGGCATGTCCCTTCTTGCCACAATGGTGACAAGTCGGAAGCTCCTGCTGTGGGTATGGCGCTGCCCTCTGCTGGGTCGGTGCTCCTGGACGACGGATCGATCCTCCTGCTCCGGGCTGGGCTCTGGCCGGTATAGTCGTGCTGGAACGTCTAGCTCCTCTGACGATGGCCTCCTGGATTCTCGCCTCCGCAAGAACCTCTTCATATGAAATCCTCGCCTGTGTAGTGGTATACCCCTGTAGCTCAAAATTGAGGCCGTGATAAAATCTCTGGGCTTTCTTGAGATCATTGGGTATCAGGACGGCACCAAATCTGCTAAGGCGGCTGAACTCCGCGTCATAGACGTCAACAGTCATATTTTCCTGCTCTAGATGTAGGAATTAGGAGTACATGGCATTTCTGACTGTAGCTGGGAAATACTTTACGTTGAAGTACTCTAAGAACTGTTCCCACGCCTGGTTCTTGCCTACAGTGCGCTCAATTGAATCGCACCAGTGATGGGTGTTGCCTTTTAGTTGGGCCCTCACTGCGGTCATCCAAAGGTCTGGATGCAGTTGTGAAGCCTCTAGTAGCATCTCCGTGTTGGCGACCCAATCGGAGATCTGTTCTGCAGTCTCATTGCCTGAGAAAGTATCTGGTCCCATCTGTCGGAACCATCTAACAGTGCCACCTGTCTGGGCTGGTGGGGGTGCTGGTACGGGTGCTGGGACAGGTGTCCTCTCTAGTACTGCCATCAAACTCTGTCTCAATGTCTCCGTCTGATGCCACTGTGCTTGCATCATGGTCTGAAAGAACTGAAGCATCTGTGGCTGGCCATCTAGCTGTGGCATCTGGGGTAGATAAGGTGGAGGTGGTGGTAGTGGAATCTCTGGCTGTGCAGTAGGCATCTTCTCATATGTCGGCCTCTCTGTCTGCGACATCGGTGTAGCTCCAGAAGTCTGGCCCTCACAATATTGCGTGGGGATTGTCTGGGAAGTCTGTCCCTCAGGCTGCGGTGTAGGATCGCCCTACGATATCTCGTGCCAATGTATCAGCGGGGTCTGTAGCGGGGGTTGTCCTTGGGGTACCCCCTCTCCTTGAGTGGTGTTATCTGGCACCGCGGCACGGGGTGCTCCTCGTCCACTGCGCAAATTTATCTTGCTGCAAGAGATAGGTCTTCATTAAAAGAGTACGAGAACAAACAAACATGATGCAGATATTTAAAAGCAGTATAAAGGGAGTTCAAGGACGAATCAAAAGTGGATGAGACCTAATAATTTCTATTCTATTGCAAGCTTGCTGGGCATGTTACCATACCACAAGCGAAAAAGTCAACCTGCATGGGCCACCACTAAAACCATATCATGCCCCAGCCCCAAAATACATGGAACTAGGCTACGTAGCAATAGCCAGCTGACACGTCTCCGAGGATATCCTAATTTAATGGATCCACGAAGAGTGCTACGCTGTCCTAAAATACTAACATGTCCAACATCAGTCAATAACAGGTAATCTAATCTCATCCACAATATAAAGAGCAAGAAGTACTAAATAAACTGCTGGAAGATAAATACCAGTCTCAAGATATCATAGTACAACCAATAATGTCAGGTGGGAACAAACCCACTACTATGACAAAATAAAGTACTGAAATGAGATATAAAATAATAAGACTAAGGCATCGGCTGACTGGATAATGATGCACCCAATCTAGGCGGAAGGCCTACCAAGTGATCACGGAAACTCTGACGGTAGAACCTCTAGCTCCTTTGTGGTAGCGAATCTCATCTCCTGTCCGAGGCCGTACACTGTGGGGTAGTAAGCCTCGTCCAAATATGGAAGAAAACCAGGTCCTCAGAGGGACGTAACAAGATACATAGAGATATGCCATATATAAATACTGAATAAAATAAATACAATAAAGGGTGTGCTAGCCATCTAAGTGAATACAATGTGAGGACAACTGTGAGTATATGGGAAGGTGTAGGCTAGACATATACTGACGTAATTTACCAGTCGTTGCAACCGGCTAGTATATGCCACACATGCCCCCTATAACACGAACGCAGGAATACAATAATGTTCGACGTTCTATAGAGTGTGGTAACTGCAATATCACCAAGTAACGTCCAACGCTCTACAGAACGTGGTATCTATAATATATATATACGTCCGTATCACTCCGTCGAGTGCAGTGTCTGTATAAAGTAGTGGGGTATCCCATATGCCTACTAGTCGTCCTCCCCGTCCAATGTAGATATACAAGTCAAATAATAGGCGCGCATACCCCCTTATTTAAATGCCAAGTCTCTATACTAAAATAGTCCTGAATTTTTTGCTAACCGTAATGCATGTCACACGCGGCGATAGCTAGTCGAACACGCGAACTCGCATCCCAACATGAGATTTGTCACTATGAATACGTGTAAAAGTATCAGGTCTTGGAAGATAATAGGGTATCATCCAATGAGGTGAGTCTGCTAATGACTAAGTCAATGTATACTAATCCTCGACGTATCCGTCGAGTGCAACCGAGACAATCTCGGACGCGCACAGTTGTATAAAGCAAAACAACAAGCTTACAATACAACATTCGCATAATTTTAAATTAGACAGTAAATATGGCAAGGTATCTTGCCTGAGTCTTCAAGAGGTGAATGCCAAAAGCCTGCTCCTGTAGCGTCTCCTGGCTGATCCAAAGACCCTAGACATACAATATAACACAATAATACATACATCAGACACTACGCATTAACTACATACGATTAAGATGCTCTACTTGAATACTGTCGCGAGTTCACTGTTGCTTGAGTACAGCGTCACATGTGCACGTAGCTAGGGTGTACACGTGTCCTGTCTTCGGTTAACATGTGTCTCGAGGCAATAATTATCTAGTCACGGGTTGTCCATGATTTCTGTTCTGTGCGGGCACGTCTCTATTTTCCATGTTTGAACATACTAGGATTTATATCCAGGTGTTTCTACCGAATTACCTGTCCTTTGTAACTGGTCACTAATTTAGACCAATGATTTATTAATTAATATCAATAAATATCAATTTCCATACATTCATTTCTAACTAGTTTAAACACTAGAGATACGGTTCATGTGTGACACGACGACACGAAGGAGAACTATAGGAAACACGAGTGAAGGGTTAAATGAACGAGTACCTGATCGGCCGAGCGAGGGGGTCTGCTCGTTGGTCGGCTGTTTCCTCCGACGAGGGTGGCTCCGGTCGACGTGGACGGATCCGGCCTGCTGTGTACAGCAGTGGCGAGGTTTGCAGTCGCGGATACAACGACTGGGTGCGGCGGCAGCGGCTGGACCGACGTCGGAGTGATGGTCCAGTCGTGGGGGTTGGTCGGGGTCGGCCTCGCGGGTGGTTCGACGACGCTGGAGGGTGGTGGGGAGCAGTTGGGATCGGGACAATAGGCTCGGGTGGCGTCAGGCGGCGTCAGGCGGTGTGGGGGCTGTGGTTTTGGCAGTCGGGGAGGATTCAGTCCGGCAGGGGTGGTCGGGGATGGTAGGGATTCGGCTAGGGTTGAGCAAAGAGGGTGAAGGTTTAGGGTTTCAATAATAATAGGAAGAGTTGTTTATATAGGAGTGTTTATGGCCTGGGACCTCGGGCCTTGGGTTTGTCTGGGCTCCTTGGGGTGGGGTCTGGTCCTCATGATAGGTATACATGGCTCGGTTATGACTTGTTTCGAGGTGATCTGGGCCTCAATTTAATTTAGATTACAAACAAGTTCATGAGGCATTAGGGTTAGGTTGGGTTTAAATAAAATAATACCTAGGCATTCTCAATGACTGTTGTGCAACTAGATTTAAGCATCTTAAGTATCATGGTGGGAATCTAACAGTTGCACAAAGTGCAGGTGGGTGGTCTGGCTTGTTTAGGGGATGAGTACCTAATTGATTTGGGGGATACCAACTAGTATAGTGCTCCAAACGTCAAGGCAAACTTAAGGTGTATTAAGTTACAATATTGTTGTACATTAAATCTAATTGCATCCAATTAAACCCTAGTCTCATAATTTAATCAAAATAGCTCTGATTTGGTCGAGGGGGTTTACAACCTACCCTCCTTAGAGGATTTCGTCCTCGAAATTAAAACATACACATGGTACGAACTACTGACTGAAATTAAAATGCAAACGCGTACCTATTCCTTCGAAGAGGTGGGGATAGCGCTGTCTAATGTCCTCCTCGCACTCCCAAGTTGACTCGCCTGGTGCATGATATCTCCATGCGACGCGAACTAAGGGAATAGTCTGTCCTCGCAGTACTTTCTCACTCCTGTCCAGAATCTCAATAGGTTCCTCTTGGTATGATAAGCTCGGTCCAACTGTGATCTCTGAATGGTCAAGTATATGACTAGGATCCGGTATGTATCTCCTCAGCTGAGATACATGGAAGACGTCATGAACTCCTTCTAAGGTCTGCGGCAAGGCTAATCTGTAAGCAACCTCTCCGACGCATTCTAACACATCGAATGGCCTGATGTACCTCAGACTCAGCTTCCCTCTGCCTCCGAATCTGATAGTCCCTCGAGTAGGCGAGATCTTTAGAAATACGTGATCTCCAACCTGAAACTCTAAGGGTCGATGATGTGCATTCGCCCAATGCTTATGTCTGTCTTGTGCTGCTCGAAGGTGCCCTTGGATCTTCTTCACCTTTTCTACTGTGCGAACCACCAACTCTGGTCCAAGAATCTGTCGCTCACCTATATCACTCCAGTATATTGGAGAACAATATTTTCTTCCATACAATGCTTCATAGGGAGCCATCTGGATGCTCGCTTGATAGCTGTTGTTGTAGAAAAACTCGACCAGATGCAAATGGTCCTCCCATGATCCTCCAAAGTCAAGCATACACGCTCTCAACATGTCTTCTAACGTCTGAATGGTGTGCTCTGACTGGCCATCTGTCTGTGGGTGATATGCTGTGCTAAACTTCAGGCGAGTACCAAGACTCTCCTGCATACTCCGCCAAAAATAAGATGTAAACCTTGTATCCATGTCAGACACGATGCTAACTGGCACTCCATGTAGGTGCACAATATCCCTCATGTACATATCTGCTAAGGCCTCCGTCGATTGCCCAACTCTGAAGGGTAAAAAGTGTGCGGACTTGGTGAGTCTATCCATAATTACCCATACTGCGTTGCGCCTACTAGGACTCATCGAAAAACTCATAACAAAGTCCATAGTGATGTGCTCTCATTTCCACTCCGGTATAGGTAGCGGTTAAAGCAATCATGCAGATCTCTGATGCTCAGTCTTGACTTGCTAACACACCAGGCACTTGGCCACAAAGTGTGCTACCTCCCTCTTTATTCTGTGCCACCAGTAGTACTGTCTCAAGTCCCTGTACATCTTCGTGCCTCCTGGATGAATAAAATAGGTTGAACTGTGTGCCTCTGTCATCAACTCCTGACGAAGTTCTCCATTTGGAACATAGAGACGATCTCCGTATCTCAAAGTTCTGTCTTCATGTATACGCAGTCTTGTCTGCATTCCAGCCTCTGTCCTCTGTCTAAGCCTCTGAAATCTGGCGTCTGTCGGCAAAGCAGCCTTGATTCTCTCCACTAATGTCGATTGCAATTGGAAACTCGACAACTGTCCATCTACTCCGGGCATAACGACCTCTATACCCATCTGCTCTAGCTCTCTCAACAGATGTTGTTGGGTGGTCATGAAGAATGCCATGGGTCTTCTGCTCAATGCGTCAGCTACTACGTTGGCCTTTCCCGGGTGGTACTGTAGCTCAATCTCGAAGTCCGTCATCACCTAGAGACAACGTCTCTGCCTCTGGTTAAGGTCCTTCTGGGTGTAGACGTACTTCAAGCTCTTATGATCAGTAAATATCTCTACTCTTTATCCATATAGATAGTGCCTCCAAAGCTTCAAAGCAAAAATCACCGTGACAAGTTCCAAGTCGTGGTAGGATAGTTCTTCTCATGGGTCCTCAATTGTCTAGAAGTATAGGCTACAACCTTTCCATGCTGCATCAGGACACATCCTAATCCTTTTTCGGACGCATCGCTATAGATCACGAATCCTCCGGGTCCAGATGGTTTGGTCAAGATAGGTGCAGTAGTCAAACGCTTCTTCAGCTCGTCGAAGGCCTTCTGACACTCCTCTGTCCAGGTGAACTTCTGCTCCTTACGGGTCAAGCGGGTCATTGGCTCTGCAATCTTCACGAAGTTCTTTACGAACCTTCGGTAATATCCGACAAGTCCTAGGAAACTTCTCACCTTTGAGACATTGGTAGGGGTTGGCCATATCTCTACTGATGAAATCTTCACCGGATCCACTGAAATGACATCTCCTGAGATAACGTGTCCAAGGAAAGCAACACGATCCAGAAGAAACTTATATTTGCTCAGCTTGGCATAAAGCCTCTCTCTCCTTAGTGTCTCTAACACTAGTCTCAGATGCTCTTCGTGCTCCTTGTGGCTCTTCGAATACACCAAAATATCGTCGATGAAGACTACCACGAACTAGTCTAAGTATTGGTGGAATACTTTATTCATCAAGTTCATAAATACAGCCGGTACATTCGTCAGTCCAAAAGGCATCACTAAGAACTCGTAGTGACCATAACGAGTCATGAATGCTGTCTTCTGAATGTCTTCTCTTCGCACCTTCACTTGATGATAACCCGATCTCAGGTCAATCTTTGTGAACACCACTGCTCCTGTCAACTGGTCGAATAAATCATCAATCCGCGGCAGGGGGTACTTGTTCTTGATAATCAGAGCATTAAAGGCACTGTAATCAATGCACATGCGTACCGTTCCATCCTTCTTAGGTACAAACAGCACTGGTGCTCCCCATGGTGATGCACTAGGACGGATAAATCCCTTGCTCTGCAACTCCTCCAGTTGTAGCTTCAACTCAACTAACTCATTCTTCGCCAATCGGTATACATTAGAAGATACCGGTGCTGCTCCGGGTATTAACTCAATGGTGAACTCTACGTCTCTATTCGGCGGTAAGCCTGGCAATTCTTCGGGGAATACATCCTCAAATTCTGCAACTATTGGCGGGGGTGCAATCTCCATAGCCATGCAAGTTCCTGCTATCTGTCCTACTCCTTGTTCGACGGTCCCTCGCATGTACTCGAACTCCGGTTGATCTGGTGGTCTAAAAGTGACGCTACCCTTCCGGCAATTCAGTACGACGTTATACTAGCTTAACCAGTCCATGCCTAACACAACATCAAAGTACGACATAGGCAATACCAAGAATCGCGCTCTCATCTCTCTACCACATACAACTACCGAGCATGTTCTGATAGTGCTGGTAACCGACACGATACCTCCTCCGGTAAGAATCTTCCAACCCTTAGGTAAGGGAGAAGACGCTACTCTATGCATTGCTACAAATCTATTAGATATAAACGATAGTGTAGCTCCAGAATCAAACAATGCAGTTGCAGGTAATGATGCAACTAAAATGGTACCTATGATTGCTTCTCCTTCGGTTTCCTCCTCAGTAGCTGCTAATGCAAAGGCCTGTACCTATCTCTGTCCTCCGGTCTGCTGTCAGGCTCGCTCGAACTGTGCCTGCTGTGGGGCCAAAGGTGGTCCCCTCTGAAATCCTCCAGGTGCTGGTGGGCGCTGGCCTCCTGGTAGGGGTAGTATCCTCGGGACTGGTGCTGCTGGCCTCTGTCCTGTCTGCAGTGCTGCCTCTCTGCGCTGCAGGCAATCCCTGACAAGGTGCTGACTTGATCCACATATCATGCACAATCTTAACTTCTTCCGACAATCTTTAATGACATGTCCCTTCTTGCCACAATGGTGACAAGTCAGAATCTCCTGCTGTGGGTATGGCGCTGCCCTCTGCTGGGTCGGTGCTCCTGGACGACGGATCGGTCCTCCTGCTCCGGGCTGGGCTCTGGCCGGTATAGTCGTGCTGGAACGTCTAGCTCCTCTGACGATGGCCTCCGGGATTCTCGCCTCCACAAGAACCTCTTCATATGAAATCCTCGCCTGTGTAGTGGTATACCCCTTTAGCTCGAAATTGAGGCCGTGATAAAATTTCTGGGCTTTCTTGAGATCATTGGGTATCAGGACGGCACCAAATCTGCTAAGGCGGTTGAACTCCGCGTCATAGGCGTCAACAGTCATATTTTCCTGCTCTAGATGTAGGAATTGGAAGTACAGGGCATTTTTGACTGTAGCTGGGAAATACTTTGCGTTGAAGTACTCTAAGAACTGTTCCCACGTCTGGTTCTTGCCTACAGTGCGCTCAATTGAATCCCATCAGTGATGGGCGTTGCCTTTTAGTTGGGCCCTCACTGCGGTCATCCAAAGGTCTGGATGCAGTCTCTAGTAGCATCTCCGTGTTGGCGACCCAATCGGAGATCTGTTCTGCAGTCTTATTGCCTGAGAAAGTATCTGGTCCCATCTGTCGGAACCATCTAACAGTGCCACCTGT
This sequence comes from Iris macrosiphon, assembly GCA_036927795.1. Taxonomy (NCBI): domain Eukaryota; kingdom Viridiplantae; phylum Streptophyta; class Magnoliopsida; order Asparagales; family Iridaceae; genus Iris; species Iris macrosiphon. The sequence goes on from JAYESA010000007.1 coordinate 8,771,336, forward strand.
CTGGGCTGGTGGGGGTGCTGGTACGGGTGCTGGGACAGGTGTCCTCTCTAGTACTGCCATCAAACTCTGTCTCAATGTCTCCGTCTGATGCCACTGTGCTTGCATCATGGTCTGAAAGAACTGAAGCATCTGTGGCTGGCCATCTAGTTGTGGCATCTGGGGTGGATAAGGTGGAGGTGGAGGTAGTAGAATCTCTGGCTGTGCAGTAGGCGTCTCCTCAGATGTCGGCCTCTCAGTCTGCGGCATCGGTGTAGCTCCAGAATTCTGGCCCTCACAATGTTGCGTGGGGGTTGTCTGGGAAGTCTGTCCCTCAGGCTGCGGTGTAGGATCGCCCTGCGATGTCTTGTGCCAATGTATCAGCGGGGTTTGTAGCGGGGGTTGTCCTTGGGGTACCTCCTCTCCTTGAGTGGTGTTATCTGGCACCGCGACACGGGGTGCTCCTCGTCCACTGCACAAATTCATCTTGCTGCAAGAAATAGGTCTTCATTAAAAGAGTACGAGAACAAAAAAACAAGATGCAGATATTTAGAAGCAATATAAAGGGAGTTCAAGGACGAATCAAAAGTGGATGAGACCTAATAATTTCTATCCTATTGCCAGCTCGCTAGGCATGTTACCATACCACAAGCGAAAAAGTCGACCTACATGGGCCACCACTAAAACCATATCATGCCCCAGTCCCAAAATACATGGAACTAGGCTACGTGGCAATAGCCAGCTGACACGTCTCCGAGGATATCCCAATTTAATGGATCCACGAAGAGTGCTACGCTGTCCTAAAATACTAACATGTCCAACATCAGTCAATAACAGGTAATCTAATCTCATCCACAATATAAAGAGCAAGAAGTACTAAATAAACTGCTGAAAGATAAATACCAGTTTCAAGATATCATAGTACAACCATTAATGTCAGGTGGGAACAAACCCACTACTATGACGAAATAAAGTACTGAAATGAGATATAAAATAATAAGACTAAGGCATCGGCTGACTGGATAATGATACACCCAATCTAGGCGAAAGGCCTACCAAGTGATCACGGAAACTCTGACGGTAGAACCTCTAGCTCCTCTGCGGTAGCGAATCTCATCTCCTATCCGGGGCCATACACTGTGGGGTAGTAAGCCTCGTCCAAATCTGGAAGGGAACCAGGTCCTCAGAGGGACGTAACAAGATACATAAAGACATGCCATATATAAATACTGAATAAAATAAATACAATAAAGGGTGTGCTAGCCATCTAAGTGAATGCAATGTGAGGACAACTGTGAGTATATGGGAAGGTGTAGGCTAGACATATGCTGACATAATTCACCAGTCGTGGCAACCGGCTAGTATGTGCCACACATGCCCCCTATAACACGGGCGCAGGAATACAATAACGTTTGACGTTCTATAGAGTGTGGTAACTGCAATATCACCAAGTTACGTCCAACACTCTACAGAACGTGGTCTCTATAATATATATATACGTCCGTATCACTCCGTCGAGTGCGGTGTCTGTATAAAGGAGTGGGGTGTCCCATATGCCTACTGGTCGTCCTCCCCGCCCAATGTAGATATACAAGTCAAATAATCGGCGCGCATACCCCCTTATCTAAATGCTAAGTCTCTATACTAAAATAGTCCTGAATTTCTTGCTAACCGTGATGCATGTCACACGCGGCGATAGCTAGTCGAACACGCGAACTCGCATCCCAACATGAGATTTGTCACAATGAATACGTGTAAAAGTGTCAGGTCTTGGAAGATAATAGGGTATCATCCAATGATGTGAGTCTGCTAATGACTAAGTCAATGTATACTAATCCTCGACGTATCCGTCGAGTGCACCCGAGACAATCTCGGACGCGCACAGTTGTATAAAGCAAAACAACAAGCATACAATACAACATTCGCATAATTTTAAATTAGACAGTAAATATGGCAAGGTATCTTGCCTGAGTCTTCAAGAGGTGAATGCCAAAAGCCTGCTCCTGTAGCGTCTCCTGGCTGATCCAAAGACCCTAGACATACAATATAACACAATAATACAGACATCAGACACTACGTATTAACTATATATGATTAAGACGCTCTACTTGAATACTGTCGCGAGTTCACTCTTGCTTGAGTACAGCATCACGTATGCACGTAGCTAGGGTGTACACGTGTCCTGTCTTCGGTTAACATGTGTCTCGAGGCAATAATTATCTAGTCACGGGTTGTCCATGATTTATGTTCTATGTGGACACGTCTCTATTTTCCATGTTTGAACATACTAGGATTTATATCCAGGTGTTTCTACCGAATTACCTGTCCTTGGTAACTGGTCACTAATTTAGACCAATGATTTATTAATTAATATCAATAAATATCAATTTCCATACATTCATTTTAACTAGTTTAAATACTAGAGATACGGTTCATGTGCGACACGACGACACGAAGAAGAACTATAGGACACACGAGTGAAGGATTAAATGAACGAGTACCTGATCGGCCGAGCGAGGGGGTCCGCTCGCTGGTCGACTGTTTCCTCCGACGAGGGTGGCTCAGGTCGACGTGGACGGATCCGGCCTGCTGTGTACAGCAGTGGCGAGGTTTGCAGTCGCGGATACAGCGACTCGGTGCGGCGGCAGCGGCTGGACCGACGTCGGGGTGATGGTCCAGTCGCGGGGGTTGGTCGGGGTTGGCCTCGCGGGTGGTTCGACGGCGCTGGAGGGTGGTGGGGAGCAGTCAGGATTGGGACAGCCGGCTCGGGTGGCGTCAGGCGGCGTCGGGCGGAGTCAGGCGACGTCAGGTGGCGTGGGTGTAAACCCCCTGATTTTTCAAGGATTTAAAAAAAAAATTTCACAATTTTTTGGAATTTTTTGGGATATTAAACTAAGGTATTTTGTGATTAAATGATTTTTAAATAATATTAATTAATATTAAAATATTATGAAATTAATATTAAAATATTATGAAAATAATATTTTCTGATGTAAAATGAAAAACTAGACATAGGATAATTTTTTAGAAATTTATTGGATCCCAGAAGCATTTTTAAAGCCCTAAAAACTAATTTATTTTTAAACCTAATTAAACCCTGGCTGAACCCGGTTTATTCTTAAATAAACCAAACCAAACCGACCCAAACTGTGTTAAACCGAACCAACCCAAATCTATTCCTTAACGGGTCGGATCCGAATCAAACCCGACCCGGACCCGAAACCCTAACTGAAACCCTAATTCCCAATCCTATCAGGAAACACTGTTCCGGCCCCCTTAAAATCCCTCGAAAACAACGCCCCGCCTGCCGAAACCCTAGCCATCTCCTCGTCTAGAAACTGCAGTCCCGCTCCGGTCATCCACCTCCGCCCTAGCCCTGAACCCTAACGTCGACGACCCTCGTCGATCCCCCAACTCATCCCGCAGCCCCAGTCGTCGAACCCTCGACGAACACCGCCCGTCCCTCTTCCTTCGCCTCGACCATCCCCTCACAGCTCCGCCCCAGCCCAGCCCCGACCACCGTCCAGAACTTCCCGCTCTGCCGTCTCGCCATCAATTTAGCTCACCCGCTCAACCTCGAACCCCCCACGGTCCGGTCATCCGCTCCGCCCTAACCAGAGCTACCACCATCGCCATCTCGCCGACCTCCGCCTAGCCCCGTGCCCTAGCCACCAGCTCCGCCTCGCCGACCTTCGCCCAGCCCCATGCAGCCTCGATGACCCGCTGCCCTAGCCTGGACACGGCTGACACGGGACAACAGCTCTCAGACCGGACACGGCTGGCTCAGGACACAACACAGTGACCCGGACACGAAGAATCAACGTTCTATGGAGCCCCGTTCAGGTAACCCGTTCTCTCTTCTCGTTGCTCCTTTTCCTGTTCTGTCAGTTGTGACGTGTAGACTGTGTAACCCTCTTGATGCCCGTACAACCCGCTCGGTGCGTCGCGTCCTGTGGCGATCGCAAACCGCGATCCAAAAACAGGAAAAACGATACCCCATTTCCCCCCGGAACTGAGTGCGCCCCGCCAAACGGGATGACTTGGTCGCGCATGGTCTTCACCAAAAGGTGCGCGCCGTTGATACGGATATGCGGAATTTGCAGAAGTTGATTTGGATGTTCGTGCACACCGGAATCAACGCGTATCCGCCGACAATGTCCCGTATCCGCCTGTTCTAGAACACATCGTAACTTTGTGTACACATGTCGGATCAAAACAAAACTTATGCCATCAGACTCGTAGCAATACGCTGGTCCTGTGACCCAAATTTGGTTCGATTCTGAGAACGTTGACCAAAATCGCGTATCGTGGGCCCCACGGCTCTATTTGACGGGCGATTTTGTGATCGGCTCATCGGAATCCAATTTTGGAAGTTCTGTTGGGTTCGTATCATCGTTCTGGACTTGTTAATACTAAGTTGGATGAATTTGGAGACCATTGGTTCTGACACGCTTTTTGGTGCAAAGTGGGCCACAAGGGGACCCCACTTTGACCCAAAATTACGGTTTTGTCCCTGTGTCCAAATTGGACGAAAGGAAAGTGCTTTTTAGCTATTTTGCTTATTCTGGGAATGTTGGTGATATCTATTTCAGCATCCGGAGATATTTGTTCTGAGGCCATAGCTTCTGGTCCTGTGTATTGGACATCTGGACGTTACATTTTGCAGCTTCTTGCCAGGCAAGTATACCTTGCCATTGTACTGTTATTTATATTCCATATATTGCATGCATCTTTATTTTCTGTTTTTAGTTCATATATTTTAACTGTTACATAAAATGCGTGCGACGGTGTCGTCGCGGTATGTTTTTATTTATGTATTTGCATTGACCTTGTTTATGAGACTACCCCATTATCATGTAGTATCTTTAGGTTCATTGGCCATGACACAGTTGTTACACGAGTTGTGAGTCTCATATAGATAACGGACTGGCATGCAGGGTTTGGCCTCCTGTACGTGTGGGCCGTGCGTAGGAATAACTGCTGTTAGAAACTTTGCATGCTAGTAGACTTAACAATTATTAGAGGTCTAGGGACATAGCCTATTGTAGTACGGTGGTCCCATCCTTGTCCTTGTTTGGTTGCAGGATTGAGCCAGGGTACTAAGTATAGGCTATGAACCATATTGTGTCATGGATGTGACATGCTTAGAGCATGGGGTGGGGAGAACAACAAGTACCGCATTTGAGCTCCTTTGCACTTTTTTTTCTGTGCGCCCGAATTCTCCGCCGGAGATACGGGTAGTGATGACCCTTATATATTATGTACTACATTGGCGGGCCACCGGCGTTCAAAAGACGACGTGCCTTTTAGGCCCCTGGATCCCCAAAAGGGAATCATGCCAAATCCCAGTTTTTAGCCAGATAGCTCACTTGTGGGGAAAGTTGTTCTTAACTGCATTCACTTAGATGGCTAGGCGACCCCATTGGATATTTATTTTAGTACTTTATTGGCATGTGTTTTGTGTATCTTGTTACGTCCCTCTAAGGACCTGGCCCCTTCCAGGTGTATCTGTTCTTGAGTATTCGCAGGAGCACAGATTCGGATGGTTACAGATGTTTCGAGGATGTCTTCTCTTCGAGCCCGTGATTGTTAGCTGGTATTCTCATATTGTGCTTATTGTGTTGTACTTTTCTATTCGAGTTGGTAGTGGATTTATTTTCATCCAACTATTATCTCCAGATACCTTGTGTCTAGATCTAGTTCATGGATATTGGTTATTTATTTATATGTAATTTTCTGTGGATGAGATTTAGATTATACCCTGTAACTTGTGATAGATTTATACCACTTATGGATTTGATATTCATATTACAGCGTACGTATGGGTTTGGTTTCCATATATTGGAGTTGCCATATCCATGCGGCTGGCATGCTTATGTGTTCCTAGTCCTAAGTATTTTGGGACTGGGGCGTGACATATTTTTAGTGGTGGCCCATGCAGGTCGAGAGCATATTGTCTCGGTTACGTTACTGTACCGAACAAGCCTGCACCTAGGACTAGAGTATAGGATCTCATCCATAATTGACTATGATTCATCTTCCTCCTATCTGTTCTATTTGAACAATTGTATCCTGCTTGATTCATGTGCTTCCCTAATAGTTCCTTGAGTATAGCCTTCTGCTAAGAATATAGGAACCCCTGTTATTAGGATGATAATTAGAGTAGCACACCTATTAAGAATACAACGAGAATATAGACACACCACTAAGTTTAGAATATCTAGTGAACCCTAGAATTCTTTATCTCTAGAATTGGTTTACCATACCCCCTGATGTATTATGAAGACTTGAGAGTAGTATAGACACTACTAGAGTTAGTTAGAAGTTTACCATAATGTTTGACCCTGGTATTGAGGAACCGATAGGAAACCAAAATTTAATATTATGACTGAACCTAACCTTCGCAGTTAGATAAGTATTAGAGAACTATAAATTTAGATTCTTGTCTTGAGATAAGCAGACAGTACCTTAGGAAGCCTAGAGGAATATAATCAACACTTTTTCTTGATTATACCTCGAACATAGCAACTAGCATACCACCCCCTAGAGAACCATGATGCTATCTAGAGCCCCTATTTTAATTTCATACCTTGTTCCTCTGCGACCTTAGCGTTCGCTAATTGCGCAACGACTAAATTATGTTCTTCTTTCTTCATATTTCAACTCATGCCACCTGACACTTCTGATAGTAGACCAAGTAATTTTATTCCTTGTTAAGGACTCATAGTTTGCTAGAATTATAGTTGTAGCCTTGAATGTAAAATTTTTATGCTTGGTAGTTAGAACTTGATAAGTTTAAGTTGTTTTTGTAGATTATGACCGATGATTAACCCTTAGTTTTTAAATTACGTAATTTGTACCCTCACCTCGATACAAGCGAGATCCCTTTTCCCCTTAACGGCCAGTAACTCTTCTATCCTTACTATTGACACTTGTTCTATAAGCACTATGACTAAGATGTAAGATGACCATGACCTATGTAATAGAAGAGGATACCCCAATAAAGTACCAAGACCCCTTCTCATAGACCTTAACATGAGCTTTTACGGTATCTTTAAGACAATACAATAGTAGTTAAATTATTTTAAGTTGGGTAGTATACCTCACCACCTAGTATCACATAGTCCTTGTGATCCATTGATGAAGTGTAACTGAATGTCATTAATTGTATGCTAGAAAAGACGACAGTGTTTATTCAGACAATAGAATTTAGAGGTCCTTACCCCCATTTGGTCGACTAGCGACATAGACAAGGAGGTTGTATGATAACTATAGAGATTTGTAGAGTCTTTATTATTATTGCTTATTTTGTTTTTTGTTTTTTGAATTGACTTGTACCTCCTTTCATCATCATCTAGCGTACTTATAATTGTTGTACCACCTTGACTTATGCCGCTATTATAGCCTAGTTTTGCAAGCTTATTCTTTTATCAAGCTTGTTCACTATATATGTATTAGTGGATGCATACATTAATACATTTCAGAATTAGTGTATTAAGGTCTAGCTAACCTTAGTGCATTTGGTTCGCCCTTCGCATAACTACTTTACGTGGATTGAGATAAAATTGACTTAGCTTCTTAGACGAATGTACTTGCCGTCTAGACATGTCCGAGCATATCGTATCGGCTACATAACTGTACTGATATGAGCATGTGAATAGGAATTTACCAAAATATGATTTTAATCCACAACTGCCTTGACAATTCTATTTTGAATTCTCTAAACCACCTTGATCCCCATACTTGTATTCTATCACCTCAACTTTGAACTCTTTATTATTGTTTTTCGTCTTCCCTTATTTCGGAAGGACGAAACTTCGTGCTTGGTATAAGTTGATACACAGATAGTACTAGATATACCCCACAGGCCAATCGTATTGTTTGTTGACTATCTTTTATAAATGACTAAGGGAATATCATAGATGATATGTTTGATGATTCAATAGCATGATTAAATAATTTGGGGCATAGCTTTCTTAAGGTATATAGTCTTATGTGATAGATGGGTAAATTCTAAGTTGGGTAGCAGTGCATTGTCAACTCAAGAGGAATTTCTTTTAGATTGTGATCGAGTAAGATTAGATTGGGAGAGGTTCAAGCCATTTTAATTTTGAGAAATTTAGAAGAATGACTAAGATGACGTGGATTAATGAATTTTAAAATCTTGATATTGAGGACCCAATATTTATACCTTAAGTGCATGATTTAAATTTTTGAACATTAAAGGTAAAATCATCAATTTGAAATTGGAGGATAAGTATAGAAATTCAAACTTGAGCATTGGTGGACTGCATTTAAATTATTTTTCAATTTGATGATTTAAATTAAGAATTAAAATTTGATGGTTGGACTACCTATTTAAAATATTGAGGATGTGAATGGAATTAAAAAAGTTGAAGAATACAAAAAAAAATTATAAGTGAAAATAGGAATAATATTGGACTCGAATTGCTTTCTAGAGAAGATTATGATAGTTGGAGATCGTGAGGTAAAATTTATATGCGTATTTAAATCTTGAATATGTTATATGGATTTAATTTAAATTTGGATGTGGATAATTTGAGAAAGTGAGAAGAGATAACCATGGGTTGAATGTTGATTGGAACAGTGATCATCTTAACCTTGAAGTGATTGCGGTGGATATAATTAGGATTTTAATTATCGCAAGTAGATTGCGATTGACTTGCCTTATGTACATGAAGGATTAACAGATTATGCCTTATTTTAATTTTGAGGACGAGATTATTTTAAGTTGGCTGGATTGTGAAACCCCCTCACCCAAGAATTAGACCTACTTGGCTTAGATAGTGAGACTGAGGCTAGATCGAATCCACTTCGAAATAGAACACGGTATTTTTATTTAGTTTTACAATATGGTATCACTTAGCGTACCTTACCATTGCTTCGATAATTGGAGCACTTCACTAGTCACTGCCTTCCTACAAATTCTACACCCTTATCGTAGACGTCCCCATCATCCATTCTCATCTTTGTGCAACTTTCCAATTGTTGGGCACTTTTATGCAAAAGAGCATTTAGGTGTCCACACCATTGGACATGACACATAAAGAAACCTATTTTTCACTCATGCGGATTTTTTCCATGATTTTTCGGGATGTGCAACGCGCAACATCCCCCACTCCTTTAAACCTGACCTTGCATTTTAAACAATGCAAATCTTATACCATCCTTGACTTTCTACCGTGACTTAATTTTAATTTCGAGGACGAAATTTTTATAAGTTGGGTAGATTGTAAACCCCCTGATTTTTCAAGGATTTAAAAAAAAAATCATAATTTTCTGGAATTTTCTGGGATTTAAAACTAAGGTATTTTATGATTAAATAATTTTTAAATAATGTTAATTAATATTAAAGTATTATGAAAATAATATTTTTTGATGTAAAATGAAAAACTAGAGATAGGATAATTTTTCAGAAATTTATTGGACCCCAGAAGCATTTTTAAAGCCCTAAAAACTAATTTATTTTTAAACCTAATTAAACCCTGGCTGAACCCGGTTTATTCTTAAATAAACCAAACCAAACCGACCCAAACCGTGTTAAACCGAACCAACCCAAACCTATTCCTTAACGGGTCGGGTCAGATCCGAATCGAACCCGACCCGGACCCGAAACCCTAACCGAAACCCTAATTCCCAATCCTATCCGGAAATACTGTTCCGGCCCCCTTAAAATCCCTCGAAAACCATGCCCCGTCTGCCGAAACCCTAGCCATCTCCTCGTCTAGAAACCGCGGTACCGCTCCGGTCATCCACCTCTGCCCTAGCCCTGAACCCTAACGTCGATGACCCTCGTCGATCCCCCAACTCATCCCGCAGCCCCAGTCGTCGAACCCTCGACGAACACCGCCCGTCCCTCTTTCTCCGCCTCGACCATCCCCTCACAGCTCCGCCCTAGCCCAGCCTCGACCACCGTCCAGAACTCCCCGCTCCGTCGTCTCGCCATCAACCCAGCTCACCCGCTCGACCTCGAACCCCCCACGGTCCGGTCATCCGCTCCGCCCTAACCCGAGCCACCACCATCGCCATCTCGCCGACCTCCGCCTAGCCCCGTGCCCTATCCACCAGCTCCGCCTGGCCGACCTTCGCCCAGCCCCGTGCAGCCTCGACGACCCACTGCCCTAGCCTGGACACGGCTGACACGGGGCAACAGCTCTCAGACCGGACACGGCTGGCTCAGGACACAACACAGTGACCCGGACACGAAGAATCATCGTTCTACGAAGCCCCGTTCAGGTAACCCGTTCTCTCTCCTCGTTGCTCCATTTTCTATTCCGTCAGTTGTGACACGTAGACTGTGTAACCCTCTCGATGCCCGTGTAACCCGCTCGGTGCGTCGCGTCCTATGGCGATCGCAAACCGCGATCCAAAAACAGGAAAGATGATACCCCGTTTTCCCCCGGAACTGAGTGCGTCCCGCCAAACGGGACGACTTGGTCGCGCGCGGTCTTCACCAAAAGGTGCGCTCCATTGATACGGACGTGCAAAATTTCACAGAAGTTGATTTGGATGTGCGTGCACACCGGAATCAACGCGTATCCGCCGACAACGTCCCGTATCCGCCTGTTCTAAAATACGTCGTAACTTTGTGTACACACGTCGGATCGAAACGTAACTTACGCCATCGGACTCATAGCAATACGCTGGTCCTGTGACCCAAGTTTAGTTCGATTCTGAGAACGTTGACCAAAATTGCGTATCGTGGGCCCCACGGCTCCACTTGACGGACGATTTTGTGATCGGCTCATCGGAATCCAATTCTGGAAGTTCCGTTGGGTTCGTATCATCGTTCTGGACTTGTTAACACTAAGTTGAACGAATTTGGAGACTATTGGTTTTGACACGCTTTTCGGTGCAAAGTGGGCCACACGTGGACCCCACTTTGATCCAAAATTATGGTTTTGTCCCTGTGTCCAAATTGGACGAAAGGAAAGTGCTTTTTAGCTATTTTGCTTATTCTGGGAATGTTGGTGATATCTATTTCAGCATCCGTAGATATTTGTTTTGAGGCCATAGCTTCTGGTCCTGTGTATTGGACATCTGGACGTTACATTTTGCAGCTTCTTGCCAGGCAAGTATACCTTGTCATTGTACTGTTATTTATATTTTATATGTTGCATGCATCTTTATTTTCTGTCTTTAGTTTATATATTTTAACTGTTATATAAAATGCGCGCGACGGTGTCGTCGCGGTATGTTTTTATTTATGTATTTGCATTGACCTTGTTTATGAGACTACCCCATTATCATGTAGCATCTTTAGGTTCATTGGCCATGACACAGTTGTTACACTCCGCCGGAGATACGGGTAGTGATGACCCTTATATATTATGTACTACATTGGCGGGCCACCGGCGTTCAAAAGACGACGTGACTTTTAGGCCCCTGGATCCCCAAAAGGGAATCATGCCAAATCCCAGTTTTTAGCCAGATAGCTCACTTGTGGGGAAAGTTGTTCTTAACTGCATTCACTTAGATGGCTAGGCGACCCCATTGGATATTTATTTTAGTACTTTATTGGCATGTGTTTTGTGTATCTTGTTACGTCCCTCTAAGGTCCTGGCCCCTTCCAGGTGTATCTGTTCTTGAGTATTCGCAGGAGCGCAGATTCGGATGGTTACAGATGTTTCGAGGATGTCTTCTCTTCAAGCCCGTGATTGTTAGCTGGTATTCTCATATTGTGCTTATTGTGTTGTACTTTTCCATTCGAGTTGGTAGTGGATTTGTTTCCATCCAACTATTATCTCCAGATACCTTGTGTCTAGATCTAGTTCATAGATATTGGTTATTTATTTATATATAATTTTTTGTGGATGAGATTTAAATTATACCCTGTGACTTGTGATAGATTTATACCACTTATGGATTTGATATTCATATTACAGCGTACGTATGGGTTTGGTTTCCATATATTGGAGTTGCCATATCCATGCGGCTGGCATGCTTACGTGTTCCTAGTCCTAAGTATTTTGGGACTAGGGCGTGACAGTGGGGGCTGTGGTTTTGGCAGTCGGGGAGGATTCAGTCCGGCAGGGGTGGTCGGGGATGGTAGGGATTCGGCTAGGGTTGAGCAAGGAGGGTGAAGGTGTTAGGGTTTCAATAATAATAGGAAGAGTTATTTATATAGGAGTTTTTATGGCCTGGGACCTCGGGCCTTGGGCTTGTCTGGGCTCCTTGGGGTGGGGTCTGGTCCTCATGATTGGTATACAGGGCTCAGTTATGACTTGTTTCGGGGTGATCTGGGCCTCAATTTAATTTAGATTACAAACAAGTTCATTAGGCATTAGGGGAAGGTCAGGTTTAAATGAAATAATACCTAGGCATTCTCAATGACTGTTGTGCAACTAGATTTAAGCATCTTAAGTATCATGGTGGGAATCTAACAGTTGCACAAAGTGCAGGTGGGTGGTCTGGCTTGTTTAGGGGATGAGTACCTAATTGATTTGGGGGGTACCAACTAGTATAGTGCTCCAAACGTCAAGGCAAACTTAAGGTGTATTAAGTTACAATATTGCTGTACATTAAATCTAAATGCATCCAATTAAACCCTAGTCTCATAATTTAATCGAAATAGCTCTGATTTGTGTCACGCCCCGGACCCGCCCGGGCCGCCGCTCCGCCCCGCCCCGCCCCGTACGGCCGGGAATTAACGAACCGGGCACGAATCACCGTGCCTCGGCGCACCGGACGCGAATCACCGCGCTCGTCCCGCAGGTGCGAGGGAGGAAGGGAGCTAATGCATAGGGCCCGTTCGAGCTTTCGGGGGACGTGATGCCGCACGGGCCTGGGGTTGCGCCCGTGCAAGGCCAATCGTTTAAGTTGATAGTTGGCTATCATCGCATCAATCGAGTTAGCAGCGGAAAGGGACTTATTGCAAATGCAATGCATTTAGCCAACTGAGTGTTCGGGACAATCGAGGCAACTTGGGTTTCCTTTAGCAAAGGCACACGTTCGTTCCATACATTATGCCCCCTTATACGATAGCATCCTCGAGGCAACAATCGAAACCAGGATTCCGGGTCTTAGGGACTGTGGCACGCCTATCGCTCCCTCGGACGATCCAGTACCTGCAAGCAAGTAAACTGTTGGTGGGTTAGCACTTTATACAAGTACTGGTGAGATAAAACAACTGAACAGAAACAAGCATTCACTCAAACAGGCACTAAGTAATCATGTTATAAAATATTATATTACTAATAATCTTTCTAGTTTTACCTAGGTTCGTTTCATGCAGTTCTAGCAGAGTCATATTACATTGCTTTAGAAACATGTTTGGAAACAGAGTTTCATATGTAATATGCAAGCAAGCAAACCATTCATGTTTCAGGGTGTGCGCAGCGTGTCTCGTGAGACTCCAGGGTCAGATGCAAAGCTAGACACACAATGCACATTCTTAGGGGCAGTCACTATCCAAGCCAACACAATGACTTAGCTATATGCAGGGCGGTCCCCGAGTATCTCAGGATCGGCAGCTGGTGGAATAGCATACCAATGACTCTTTATCTGATGCTAGAGGCAACTGTGGCTCATGGTTGCTTTCCACTATCTCTGTAGCAGCCGTGACACATGCAGCTCAGCTTTCCACCAATAGCAATTGTCCGACCGCGTGCGAATGCATAGAACACTATCAAATAAACTCTAGTATGCAGACGAGACGAACCATCAGAATACAATCGTTGTTGCGGGGCAATCCGACTTATCACTTGAACACGTTCAGGCACAGTATGGTTCTCTCGAAGCATAGACGATAGTGAACATGTTCATGCACTCTAAGCAGGCGATTCAGGATTCTCGTTAAGCAGACTTTGTTTCAAAGACAAGCTAGGTGAGTTCGTTCATTAACATGCAAGGCAGGTTCTATCATTCTCTTAAGAAAACATTGCAAGCAAAAACTCAGGTTATTATTAAGGCGTGTAAGAATCAGAGAACGAAGTTCTGTCCACTCACCTTGATATATATAACGCCGACGCGGAGCGCGGGGAGTTACATACTTACCAACCAACAAAAAGTTTCGTCCTCGAAACTTCAAGGATAAACTTCTCGATATTCCGAGCAGCGATAGTGCCGTCCCTCGCCGTACTCAATCGAAACAATCAAGCAATTCAAGTTCAGGAAATATTTTGCACTTTGAGAATATCTATGGACTTATTGTATGGAACGCTCTTTGCAAAACCATATCGATAATATCTCAGAGTCATAGCAACGGTTTGGGCCAGAGAATCGATTTCGCTCTGATACCATTCTGTCACGCCCCGGACCCGCCCGGGCCGCCGCTCCGCCCTGCCCCGCCCCGTACGGCCGGGAATTAACGAACCGGGCACGAATCACCGTGCCTCGGCGTGCCGGACGCGAATCACCGCGCCCGTCCCGCAGGTGCGAGGGAGGAAGGGAGCTAATGCATAGGGCCCATTCGAGCTTTCGGGGGACGTGATGCCGCACGGGCCTGGGGTTGCGTCCGTGCAAGGCCAATCGTTTAAGTTGATAGTTGGCTATCATCGCATCAATCGAGTTAGCAGCGGAAAGGGACTTGTTGCAAATGCAATGCATTTAGCCAACTGAGTGTTCGGGACAATCGAGGCAACTTGGGTTTCCTTTAGCAAAGGCACACGTTCGTTCCATACATTATGCCCCCTTATACGATAGCATCCTCGGGGCAACAATCGAAACCAGGATTCCGGGTCTTGGGGACTGTGGCACGCCTATCGCTCCCTCGGACGATCCAGTACCTGCAAGCAAGTAAACTGTTGGTGGGTCAGCACTTTATACAAGTACTGGTGAGATAAAATAACTGAACAGAAACAAGCATTCACTCAAACAGGCACTAAGTAATCATGTTATAAAATATTATATTACTAATGATCTTTCTAGTTTTACCTAGGTTCGTTTCATGCAGTTCTAGCAGAGTCATATTACATTGCTTTGGAAACATGTTTGGAAACAGAGTTTCATATGTAATATGCAAGCAAGCAAACCATTCATGTTTCAGGGTGTGCGCAGCGTGTCTCGTGAGACTCCAGGGTCAGATGCAAAGCTAGACACACAATGCACATTCTTAGGGGCAGTCACTATCCAAGCCAACACAATGACTTAGCTATATGCAGGGCGGTCCCCGAGTATCTCAGGATCGGCAGCTGGTGGAATAGCATACCAATGACTCTTTATCTGATGCTAGAGGCAACTGTGGCTCATGGTTGCTTTCCACTATCTCTGTAGCAGCCGTGACACATGCAGCTCAGCTTTCCACCAATAGCAATTGTCCGACCGCGTGCGAATGCATAGAACACTATCAAATAAACTCTAGTATGCAGACGAGACGAACCATCAGAATACAATCGTTGTTGCGGGGCAATCCGACTTATCACTTGAACACGTTCAGGCACAGTATGGTTCTCTCGAAGCATAGACGATAGTGAACATGTTCATGCACTCTAAGCAGGCGATTCAGGATTCTCGTTAAGCAGACTTTGTTTCAAAGATAAGCTAGGTGAGTTCGTTCATTAACATGCATGGCAGGTTCTATCATTCTCTTAAGAAAATATTGCAAGCAAAAACTCAGGTTATTATTAAGGCGTGTAAGAATCAGAGAACGAAGTTCTGCCCACTCACCTTGATATATAAAACGCCGACGCGGAGTGGGGCGTTATATACTTACCAACCAACAAAAAGTTTCGTCCTCGAAACTTCAAGGATAAACTTCTCGATATTCCGAGCAGCGATAGTGCCGTCCCTCGCCGTACTCAATCGAAACAATCAAGCAATTCAAGTTCAGAAAATATTTTACACTTTGAGAATATCTATGGACTTATTGTATGGAACGCTCTTTGCAAAACCATATCGATAATATCTCAGAGTCATAGCAACGGTTTGGGCCAGAGAATCGATTCCACTCTGATACCATTCTGTCACGCCCCGGACCCGCCCGGGCCGCCGCTCCGCCCCGTCCCGCCCCGTACGGCCGGGAATTAACGAACCGGGCACGAATCACCGTGCCTCGGTGCGCCGGACGTGAATCACCGCGCCCGTCCCGCAGGTGCGAGGAAGGAAGGGAGCTAATGCATAGGGCCCATTCGAGCTTTCGGGGGACGTGATGCCGCACGGGCCTGGGGTTGCGCCCGTGCAAGGCCAATCGTTTAAGTTGATAGTTGGCTATCATCGCATCAATCGAGTTAGCAGCGGAAAGGGACTTATTGTAAATACAATGCATTTAGCCAACTGAGTGTTCGGGACAATCGAGGCAACTTGGGTTTCCTTTAGCAAAGGCACACGTTCGTTCCATACATTATGCCCCCTTATACGATAGCATCCTCGGGGCAACAATCGAAACCAGGATTCCGGGTCTTGGGGACTGTGGCACGCCTATCGCTCCCTCGGACGATCCAGTACCTGCAAGCAAGTAAACTGTTAGTGGGTCAGCACTTTATACAAGTACTGGTGAGATAAAACAACTGAACAGAAACAAGCATTCACTCAAACAGGCACTAAGTAATCATGTTATAAAATATTATATTACTAGTGATCTTTCTAGTTTTACCTAGGTTCGTTTCATGCAGTTCTAGCAGAGTCATATTACATTGCTTTGGAAATATGTTTGGAAACAGAGTTTCATATGTAATATGCAAGCAAGCAAACCGTTCATGTTTCAGGGTGTGCGCAGCGTGTCTCGTGAGACTCCAGGGTCATATGCAAAGCTAGACACACAATGCACATTCTTAGGGGCAGTCACTATCCAAGCCAACACAATGACTTAGCTATATGCAGGGCGGTCCCCGAGTATCTCAGGATCGGCAGCTGGTGTAACAGCATACCAATGACTCTTTATCTGATACTAGAGGCAGCTGTGGCTCATGGTTGCTTTCTACTATCTCTGTAGCAGCCGTGACACATGCAGCTCAGCTTTCCACCAATAGCCATTGTCCGACCGCGTGCGAATGCATGGAACACTATCAAATAAATTCCAGTATGCAGACGAGACGAACCATCAGAATACAATCGTTGTTGCGGGGCAATCCGACTTATCACTTGAACACGTTCAGGTACAGTATGGTTCTCTCAAAGCATAGACGATAGTGAACATGTTCATGCACTCTAAGCAGGCGATTCAGGATTCTCGTTAAGCAGACTTTGTTTCAAAGACAAGCTAGGTGAGTTCGTTCATTAACATGCAAGGCAGGTTCTATCATTCTCTTAAGAAAATATTGCAAGCAAAAACTCAGGTTATTATTAAGGCATGCAAGAATCAGAGAACGAAGTTCTGCCCACTCACCTTGATATATATAACGCCGGCGCGGAGCAGGGCGTTACAATTTGGTCGAGGGGGTTTACACTCCAACTTCGTGGCATACGTCCTTTACCATCTCAAGGCCATACACTGTGGCGGCGATCGACTGGACTAAAGAATTGAGGAGCCAAATGTATATCACCATATGAGTGGACTTCCACTCGTCGCGTCCTGCCGAGCCCCCATCCGGCTCTGTCTTCTCTCCTGACAAGAAACCCTCCAGGTTCTTTCCTGCGAGGGTTCTCCTCACCCGTCGTGACCAACTCAGGTAGGTGGCCGGTCCATCAAGCTTCAGATCGATGGAGGGAAGCTTCAACTTTGCCGGTGTTCGTGTCGCGCTCTCACCAGCCGACAGTTTTGTAAAACCCCTATTTCTAAAAATTGTATTTTTTTATTAATTAATAATTTAATTATGGTAATTATGTGCTAAATAGGAGAAATAGATTTTTATTAATTTTTATTTTAGGTGTTGGGGCACTTAGAGGATTTATGGGACCATCAGAAATTTTTCAGAATTTATTTCATATAGGAGACCCCTTGAGCAGTTGCTAGCTTAACGGTGTGCATTATTCTAATCTATAATAATTTCTTATGAGTATATATATATATATATATATATATATATATATATATATATATATATATTTAAGAAGAAGAAAAACAAAGAAAAGAAAAGAAGTTATAATAATAACTAATAATAATAATACTACTACTAATAACCCACCCCTTTCTTAAAGCAACGTTAGCAAACTTAGTTTGCTAGCAAAAACTTAGCACAGCAACTATTCCTTAGCAAAAGTAAACAAAACCAATTCCACAACCAGCAGCTAGTATATGTATACGCGCCCCCCCGACCTATATATATATATATATATATAAAATATCTCTCCGCAAACCCTAATCTAAAATCTCCAGACCCTCCCCTTCTCCCCTAGAGCCGCCACCGCAGCCAGAGAACCCCGCCAGGCCGTCCAAACCATCCCGACGACCCCGACCTCGCGCACTGCAGATTCCCACACGAGGTACCTTCGCTCCGGAGTTATTTTCCGTCGACTCGCTCAACCAAACGCCGTTCCGTCTTCACCGGTATGCTCACCCTTTAACCCTCTCCCATATCTGTATAATAGCAGACCTCGAACAACGTGTACCCATAGGCAAAAATAGCGTCTAAGTTGGCATGAGCAGACCAAATTCTGGGATCGCAGAAAACTATGGTGACCATCCATGTTGCCGAGTTCGTATCTCCCACCACAGATATCCGAATTCGGTGATTCTTTTTGATATGTGTAGAATACTTGACCTAGTTTATTTTTTGTTAAATAACCCTAGATTATTAGCTGTTGTGGACAGAATTAAATTTGTCACAAAATCCCGCGAACCCACTTTTTCCAGAATTCTAAAAGTTATGAAACGGAGCGCGCCCCGCCAAACGGGACCGCCCTGCCGTGTACCAAGTGTACCGAACGGTGCATGCAGCGTAACCGGACACAAAAAAATTCGTGGAAACTAATTCGGACGCGTGTGCGCGCCGAAATCAGGCCGTATCCGCGGACACACCTCGTGTCGTAACTTTTGTGGAAGTCGCACGTATTATGTGCACGCTTGTCAGATTGCGACAAAACTTGCGCCACTGGACTCGTGGTAACGTGCTGGTCCTGTGACCCAATTTTTATGCAATTCTGAGACGGTTGACCAAATCGCCAATTGGCGGGCCCCACAGTTGACTTTTGGACAAAATTGTGTTCGGTCCATCGGAATCCATATTTGGACATACCGTTGGGTTCGTATTGACATTTAAAGTTGTTTGACCTATAGTTTGTCCCATTTAGAGACTGTTACCCTCGGTACGCTTTTCGGTGCAAAGTGGGCCACACGTGGACCCTATTTTTATTCGAAATTACCATTTTGCCCCTGTATCCAAATTGGATGAAAGGGAAGTGCTTTTTAGCTATTTTGCTTATTCTGGGAACGTTGGTGATATTTATTTCAGCATCCGGAGACGTTCATTCTGAGGCCGTAGCTTCTGACTCTTGGTGTTGACAGCGGGACACTACATTTCAGCTTTTTTGCCAGGCAAGATACCTTGCCAAATTGCTTACAGTATTTTGCATGCTTAGTATATTTATTTATATTTATTATATTTTTGTTTATTTATTGCATGTGTAGTTTCTTTCATTCATACTATATATTACATATGTTGACACACACTTGACACTTAGTATCATAGAGGACAATCATTAGGCGTATGGGCTTTTAACCACTCTGGTAAACCGTAGTATATAGCTCGCACTACGGGCGTGTGTCGCGCTGGTCGCTACCCCCGTGGTATGTCAATTTCTGGAGTCTCGCTGGTCGCTACCCCCGCGGTATGTCGATTTCTGATGTCCATTGACGTGTGTGTGAGTTGTGAGGTAGATCGAGTAGCCTACCCTTGCCCATACATCAAAAAGTTGTCCTCATTTGCATTCATATAGATTGTCTTGTACAGCGTACTTATTTATTTTTAAATTATATGCATGTTTACTGTATTCAAGTTGGCTCGCTTTTCTGTATCTTGTTACATCCCTCTAAGGACCTGGTCCTCTGCCAGGTGTATCTGCTCTTGAGTATTTACAGGAGTACGGGCCTGGACCTGACGCATTCCTTTCTGCCGAGGAGGTCTTACCTTCTGAGCATCGTTGATTATCTAGCGATGGATTCTTTTAGCTGATACACTTCTGTCTTCACATTATTTTATATTGGAGACTTTATACTCCTCACTCATTTTAGTTTTGGATATAGTCTTTGGTAGTGAATTTGTCTCCACCCGACTATTATTTTGGATATTTTAGACTCCTTATTCTAGTTTAGTATTTCTTTTCTATGACTTGTTGTGTGGATGAGATTAGCATATCTGTGACTTGTGACATTATATATACCACATGTGAGTTTATATTCCTATTACAGCGTACGTATGGGTTATGGTTTCCATATATTGGAGTTGCCATATCCATGCGGCTGGCATGCTTACGTGTTCTAGTCCTACGTATTATTGGGACTGGGGCGTGACATATTTTTGTGGTGGCCCATGCAGGTCGAGTTAGCCATTTTGGTTACGTAACTGTACCGAGCGAGCCTGTACCTAGGATTAGAATTTTAGATCTCATCCACACTTGACTATAACTTACCTTCCTTCCAACATATCCTACTTAAGTGCTTGCATCCTGCTTGATTCATGTACTCTTCTTAATCCTTCGTCCATCTCTTGCAGAGAGATGAATTTGCATAACGGGCATGCCGCCACCGGGGACAATACGTCTCCAGGGGACGACGACCAATCACCAGGAGTGACCTCAACGACTCCTCTTCTTCCCGGACCGGATGGACCGACTAGCAATCCAATCCTATCAACCCCTTCCACGATACCTAATGGAACTTTTCCAGCTCCACCAGTACCGCAGGATAGCCAAACACAGCTGTTCCAATTCTTTCAGATGATAATACAGGAATAGAGGCAGCAAGCAGCGGAGCAGAGGCTGGAATTTCTGGCAGCACTTGAGAGAATGGCTGCACTAGTCCCTGCACCAACCCAGGTACTAGTTTCAGTACCACAAGCTCGGGTTGGTTCAGTCAAGGACTTTGTGCAGATGGGCCCTAAGCCATATAAGGGCATTGAGAGTCCAGAGGAGACCACGAACTGGATTGCCAATACCAAGAAGTTGTTAGAAGCATCACAATTACCTTCTGACCTATGGCTGATAGGAGTAAGGACTCAGTTAGAAGGCAACGCGCATCACTGGTGGGAATCAATGGAGTGCTAGTTGGGTACGCGTCAGACTTGGAAACAATTCTTGGAGTGCTTTGAGAGAAAGTACTTCCCGGATACTGTAAGGGACGCATTATACGATCAGTTCCTCCATCTAGAGCAAGGGGACAAGACGGTTGATGAGTATGACGCAGAGTTTAGCCGTCTCAGTAAGTATGGCACAATCCTAATACCTAATAACTTGGAGAAGGCTAAGAGGTTTCACCGTGGACTGACCCAGGAGCTCCAGCACTACACTAGCTCATAGTCCCAGATCTCTTATGCCGAGTTATTGACAGAGGCCAGGATCAAGGAGGCCATCAGCAAGGAAAACGGAATTCAACAGAGAAGTCACCAAGGACCAGTAAGGATACAGCAAGGAGGACCCATTCGACACCCTTTGGCACGCCAGCAACCAGATAGTGTCGCACCATATCCAACCAAGGACCCCCATACTTGTCACTTTTGTGGTAAGATAGGTCATATTCATAGAGACTGTCATCATCGGTTGGGGCTGTGCATGATATGTGGATCAAGTCACCATCAAACCCAAAGATGTCCTCAGCAGAACCAGAGGTCTATGGCATTATGTCACGACCCGCACCCGGTGTAAGGGTACTAGTCGGAAACAACGCCCAGCCTACGCCGCAGAATCGGCGATAGAACGCTGTCTAGATAGTCTATCTAACAATATAATGAACCACCAATAATGATAGTATACTCAATCATAGAACTAAGATAGAAATGAGCACGAATCAGATAAAGAATAGAATAGTCACAATACAACTCATGAGTCTAAAATAATACATCAATGAGTCTGAAGAAATACAGAAATAAGCTGGAGACAAATCCAGTACAAAGAATACTACGAAGCTACAACTCCAGGGTCAACTGTCTCAGTTGGGATAAGTCCCTCTTGAGCCAGGGTCTCAGAATCTAAACCCACAACATCCTGGGGTCCATAAAAGGTAGGGTACCACTCCTCAGTATCATCTGAAAAAATATATCCACTCAGGAAAGGAGCAGAGTACATCTTTAACAGCAGTTCTAATTAATGATAAAAACTATGTAGCAGTAAATAGTTGTGGATAAACAAGATGCACAATAGATATAAGAGATATATATATACAATAAGGAAATACTGGAAATAAATACAATAATGAACAATATGCCAATGAAACAATAATACTAATGACTAAGTGTGTGAGTACTAGCTTAACATGTGATCGGCTTGGGCAAGATGCAATGCGGCCTGGCTAATCATAAGTGCGGTTTATGATCAACACTATTCATTTACCAGTACTTTATTTAATAGGGATTTGATCACATATCTATACTAATACTCCCCACCCCCGACTGGTATAATAGATCCAACCACGGTATGCTATGGCACGAGATTCCCCAAGAAGATAGCTAGTCTCCCCGAGAATCGGTGTCTGTACATGTACAAGATAACCAATAAAACAATACTTGCACCATATACACCATATACCAAGGAATAACATCTCATGACGAGATCCGGATATACCAATCCGTGTAAC
The DNA here is from genome assembly GCA_036927795.1 of Iris macrosiphon. Taxonomy (NCBI): domain Eukaryota; kingdom Viridiplantae; phylum Streptophyta; class Magnoliopsida; order Asparagales; family Iridaceae; genus Iris; species Iris macrosiphon. Next base: position 8,793,936 of record JAYESA010000007.1, read on the forward strand.
CATAGTGTCAAGAGAACATGGATATCTACACTAGATACAGTGAACATAGAGGATATCATAAATGAGAAACTATCAGAGAATGTACTCGTCTGAAGTCCAAAGAATACTCTCACAGATGTCTGACTCGGTGCCTCGAAGACCTAGATATGGAATACAACATCAATACAAGGTCCCGAAAAGAGAACAAGTTAAACTAGTCAACTTCTAGGTCAAAAGTCAACTCTAAGTCAAAAGTCAACTGTGGTCAACTCTAAAGTCAAATAAAGTCAACTATGGTCAACCCAAGGTCAACTATCTATTTCTAGGTTGTACAAGTCTAGCACCAAAAACTTGGATCAAAATACTAAGCTCTAAGTCATAAGACTACGTCCTTAAATATTAGGATACCGTATCTTCGGATACGTGAATCCAAAATAAACCTCACAATACTAATATTAATAATAATGCATAATATAGAATATTAAATACAACAATTTAGGAATCAAGGTTTTGAACCCAATTGGTATCCATACAAAGTAATGCTCAAGATACATATAGGTATATTATTTACTCTAATACATAATATATTATATATAAACTAATATAAAATAAAATAATAACAATACTAGTATTATATCTCACCACAAATACATTATATATACATATATATAAAAATATAATATATAAAGTATAAACCCAAAACTGCCTAACTGTCACTGAAAAACTGTGTGCTAAAATACTGATTTTTCAATAAACAGGCTTTCAGTGACAGTTCCAACTGTCATTGAAAATGCTGTCGCCAATCTGCTGTTTAAAACGCAATGCTGTCACTTAAATGGTGACAGTTCAAACTGTCTCAGAAAAACTGTCGCCGCTGCTGTTCAAAAACCCGCCCACTGTATTTAATGACATAATCTGTCATTAAATACTCAATGAGCTACAGCGTCTGCTGCTGTTGTTTAATGACAGAATCTGTCATTAATGCAGCAGTCGCTAAAAGCAAGTAATATATATAAATATATATATATATATATTAATATATAAATATACAAATCAATATATATATATATATAAAATAATTAAATAAATATATACTTCTATATATACATAATCCTATACATATAAATAAATAATAATAGCTAATACACATCTATGTACTAATGTACATATTTTAACATGGTTAAATGCACACATAAAAATATATTCATTTATATACAATTAATTATATAATAATTATAATTACTCATTTAAACACATAAATATATTTTATAAAATATTTATATATAATTTATTTTATTAACATAAATTGTAACATATATAAATGTATGTAAAGAAAGCTACATATATATTTATACATTATATTAGTACACATAAAAATATACATAGATCTATGCTACAATAAATATCATAATAATTACACTAAAATAAATATATAACATCTATATATATTTACTAATTATAATTCAAGAATTAAAGCATAAATAATTAGATCTACACATAAACACACAAAATGGAGAGTATCATACCGTATCCCACTAGATCTAGGATACGCATGCGACACGAGTCCAACACACAACCAATTGCACCCCGAAGGACACAAACAAGTCACAAATATTATTTATGAACAAATCAAAGTGTCAAAAGTAGATCTATGTGTCCGTGTCAAAATACGACATGTACAAAGTCCCGTGTCGGAGGAAAAATCCCCAAAACGACACGTATCACCAATTTGTTGGGATACGACCTACACGTACCCAATTGTGGACACGACACTAGCCCCAAACACATAAGCACATGCCCAATTGATCTATAGGATCAATTGACACACACAACAAAATATCAATTCAGAATTTCCCCAAAATTGCACAAAAAGTACCATAACTTTCTTCATGGGTCTCATATGAACACAAAATCAAGTCCTATGGGTAGTACATACATATAGGTTGATTTTACATGATTAAATCTCAGATTTAGAAATTATTTTAATGGAAAAAACTGAATTATACCTATTGGGAGATGGATTCCCAATGAAACCTCCAATTGAGATGAACTTGCTTCCAAATTGTAGATCCTTGCTCATCTTTGTAGATCCTTGCTTCCTCCTTCTAGATCCTTGCTTCTCAACTTTCTAATAGTGAATTGGGAAGAATTTGGAATAAATTTGGTAGGGAATTGGAATGGGAATGAAAGGAATTTGGGAGTGGAGAATTCTAGATCTAGATTTGGAAATGAGAATGAGAGGAGAGAGAAATTCCCCCCCTCTAATATAGGCCGACTTTACCCCTTCCCCAAGCAATTATAAAATGTCCAATGTACCCCTTGGGGCCTCTCATGAAGAAATAATTAAGGAAGGAAGCTTCTAGTCTAATGACATAATTAATTTAATCCATCTCCTTAACAATGGACTTTCTAAATGGGCCAAGTCTAACTAATTAATTCATGTTGGTCCATGGGTCCAAACTAAACTAGTTGGGTCCACTAATATAAGTCCAAAATAATTAAATAACATCTAACAATAATTAAATAATACAACAAATAATTATTTACCATGCACAATATTTAATTAAATAGGAAAAGACTAAAATACCCTTTCCTAGAAAATATGGTAGTGACACATTAGAATCAGGAACACCGCATACACCCTCAAGTATAGAAGACCAAAGAGACCCGCCACTGCTTCTACAGTCTACACAAATGGAGGGGACTAGACCCCAGTTGAACAATCAAGGACAAGGCCAAGCACTCATTATGACAAGTATGGGAGAGCAGACACAGGAAGCCGTAGATACAGGTACGACCTTTTAGTTATAATTGTCTTTGCATACTCATAACCCCAATGTGACACAAGATCTTAGATGTACAAATAGATGTAGAATTATATATATGGTAGCTTAGCAGTTATGCGGATGTATGTATATTTTATCCAGGTGGCATACACGCGATGCTAATGGATGACGTGAGTAGCAGTAGTAGTATTCTTCCCCTATCCTTATCTCGCCCTCTTGGGTGACTCATCTCCTCCTTTTATATTCATTTCCTATCTCGTGCTTAACACTTCCTATCATAGTTGTATCTTTCGTGCCATTATAAATTGTTGATTTATATCAACCTTATCCCTATTTTGTTAGTACAACATAAATGTGTTAGTAATGCTTGATAACTAAGGATGCGTTCTTAATATGTATATGCACTATAGCAAGATCTGTATTCTTTATTAGTTTAACCCTTAAGTAGCACCATGTAGCCTAGTAGAAATTGTTAGATCATTTGAGCTAGATCATACCCCTAATAGTTAGTCAAGACCTTAAGTGTTTCTCTAAAAACTTAGACTATGCCTAGGAAATAGTTGAAGGCACTTGTTACGAACTGATGACTATGACAAATCGCTGGCGAGGTAGCGACAATTGCAGCCAGACGATTATATTAGAGTAGTCGAATTACTTGCAGCCATACTGGCCAGGTGGCGTGGCAGTATTAGACTATGATACTTGACGGTTATGGGAAAAGTCATAGTTATGAGATTCTAGACAGGTATCCCAAGATTCTCGACCCAATAAATGTATTTGCCTTACAAACCTAGACAATAGCTTCAAAGAATGTGACTACTAGTAGAATTCTTGTAAGTTGGGTAGTGTAGACGAGTTAGAGGATAAAATAGTGGATGGACAATAGATGAGGAAGTGTTGAATGGCAGACCATGAGTTTTAGGAGTCCTACTAGATACCAATGTAGTGTAATAGTTATAGTTATCATTATGAAAATGGGTTAGTGTCAATTTCGAGGACGAAATTTTTGTAAGTTGGGTACAATGTAAAACCCCTATTTCTAAAAACTGTATTTTTTTTATTAATTAATAATTTAATTATGGTAATTATGTGCTAAATAGGAGCAATAGATTTTTATTAATTTTTATTTTAGGTGTTGGGGCACTTAGAGGATTTATGGGATCATCAGAAATTTTTCAGAATTTATTTCATGTAGGAGACCCCTTGAGCAGTTGCTAGCTTAACGGTGTGCATTATTCTAATCTATAATAATTTCTTATGAGTATATATATATATATATATATATATATATATATATATATATATATATATATATATATATATATATATATTTAAGAAGAAGAAAAGAAAATGAAAGAAAAGAAGTTATAATAATAATAATAATAATAATAATACTAATAACCCACCCCTTTCTTAAAGCAACGTTAGCAAACTTAGTTTGCTAGCAAAAACTTAGCACAGCAACTATTCCTTAGCAAAAGTAAACAAAACCAATTCCACAACCAGCAGCTAGTATATGTATATCCCCCCCCCGACCTATATATATATATATATATATATATATATATAATATCTCTCCGCAAACCCTAATCTAAAATCTCCAGACCCTCCCCTTCTCCTCTAGAGCCGCCACCGCAGCCAGAGAACCCCGCCAGGCCGTCCAAACCATCCCGACGACCCCGACCTCGCGCACTGCAGATTCCCACATGAGGTACCTTCGCTCCGGAGTTGTTTTCCGTCGACTCGCTCAACCAAACGCCGTTCCGTCTTCACCGGTATGCTCATCCTTTAACCCTCTCTCATATCTGTATAATAGCAGACCTCGAACAACGTGTACCCATAGGCAAAAACAGCCTCCAAGTTGGCACGAGCAGACCAAATCCTGGGATCGCAGAAAACTACGGTGACCACCCATGTTGCCGAGTTCGTATCTCCCACCACAGAGATCCGAATTCGGTGATTCTTTTTGATATGTGTAGAACACTTGACCTAGTCTATTTTCTGTTAAATAATCCTAGATTATTAGCTGTTGTGGACAGAATTAAATTCGTCACAAAACTCCGCGAATCCATTTTTTCCAGAATTCTAAAAGTTGTGAAACGGAGCGCGCCCCGCCAAACGGGACCGCCCCGCCGTGTACCAAGTATACCGAACGGTGCATGCAGCGTAACCGGACACGAAAAAATTTGTGGAAACTAATTTAGACGCGTGTGCGCGCCGGAATCAGGCCGTATCCGCGGACACACCTCGTGTCGCAACTTTTGTGGAAGTCACACGTATTTTGTGCACGCTTGTCAGATTGCGACGAAACTTATGCCACTGGACTCGTGGTAACGCGCTGGTCCTGTGACCCAATTTTCATGCAATTCTGAGACGGTTGACCAAATCACCAATTGGCGGGCCCCACAGTTGACTTTTGGACAAAATTGTGTTCGGTCCATCGGAATTCACATTTGGACATACCGTTGGGTTCGTATTGACATTTAGAGTTGTTTGACCTATAGTTTGTCCCATTTAGAGACTGTTACCCTCGACACACTTTTCGGTGCAAAGTGGGCCACACGTGGACCCCACTTTTATCCGAAATTACCATTTTGCCCCTGTGTCCAAATTGGACGAAAGGGAAGTACTTTTTAGCTATTTTGCTTATTCTGGGAACGTTGGTGATGTTTATTTCAGCATCCGGAGACGTTCATTCTGAGACCGTAGCTTCTGACTCTTGGTGTTGACAGCGGGACACTACATTTCAGCTTTTTTGCCAGGCAAGATACCTTACCAAATTGCTTACAGTATTTTGCATGCTTAGTATATTTCTTTATATTTATTGCATTTCTGTTTATTTATTGCATGTGTAGTTTCTTTCAGTCATACTATATATTACATATGTTGACACACACTTGACACTTAGTATCATAGAGGACAATCATTAGGCGTATGGGCTTTTAACCACTCTGGTAAACCGTAGTATATAGCTCGCACTACGGGCGTGTGTCGCGCTGGTCGCTACCCCCGCGGTATGTCAATTTCTGGAGTCTCGCTGGTCGCTACCCCCGCGGTATGTCGATTTCTGATGTCCATTGACGTGTGTGTGAGTTGTGAGGTAGATCGAGTAGCCTACCCTTGCCCATACGTCGAAAAGTTGTCCTCATTTGCATTCATATAGATTGTCTTGTACAGCGTACTTATTTATTTTTAAATTATATGCATGTTTACTGTATTCAAGTTGGCTCACTTTTCTGTATCTTGTTACGTCCCTCTAAGGACCTGGTCCTCTGCCAGGTGTATCTGCTCTTGAGTATTTACAGGAGTACGGGCCTGGACCTGACGCATTCCTTTCTGCCGAGGAGGTCTTACCTTCTGAGCATCATTGATTATCTAGCGATGGATTCTTTTAGCTGATACACTTCTGTCTTCACATTATTTTATATTGGAGACTTTATACTCCTCACTCATTTTAGTTTTGGATATAGTCTTTGGTAGTGGATTTGTCTTCACCCGACTATTATTTTGGATATTTCAGACTCCTTATTCTAGTTTAGTATTTCTTTTCTATGACTTGTTGTGTGGATGAGATTAGCATATCTGTGACTTGTGATATTATATATACCACATGTGAGTTTATATTCCTATTACAGCGTACGTATGGGTTATGGTTTTCATATATTGGAGTTGCCATATCCATGCGGCTGGCATGCTTGCGTGTTATAGTCCTACGTATTATTGGGACTGGGACGTGACAAGTTTCATCAACGTTGCGACCTCCACAGTGTCCAACTTCTTGATTATCTCCTCCATCGATCCTCCTCTTCTCCGATCACCTCACACCCGTCCCACGATTCATGTTCGTCCTCTCCTAGATCCGATCATGCCTCTCCTCCATCGGATCTAGGCCTTCGATGTCAACGTCCGAAACGACCCACGGGAGACGTCGGAAACCGCGGCAGAAGGCTCCTACGGGCTCCGCATGAGTCGCGGCTTCGCGGTGGGGCGAAAGTGTGGTGGCGACGACGGCGACAGTGGTGGTAGGCGAGCGGTGCTGCGACGGTAATGGTGGTGGCGCGGCAGCGGTGGTGGTGGCTAGGGTTTGGCGAGCGGTGCGGCAGAGGAAAGAGACGGCTAGGATTTGTGCTCTGATGCCATGTAGAATATTTGGAGTTATATTTTATTACAATCTCTTGACTATATATATATATATATATATATATATATATATATATATATATATATATATATATATATATATATATAGTTTTACAACCCTCTATCTTACATAAAATTTTCTAATACATTCTAATATACCGACACTTACGAATGTCCACTTGTTATCGTAGAAGTCCAAAGCTTAGAATAATAAGAGCAAATAAATGTGTTATTTTCAAGAAATTGCAGCACTATCCTAACTTGGTCTGTTACTTTATCATTATCTTAGTGTTAGATGCAATTTCATATCCCATGGTGCAAATTTTGCGTATTCCAAATTGATGTGTTCTAAGGCTCTCTAATCGTTATCCCTATCTTTGGTTTCATTTCCATGGAAAGCACTTTAAAAAAATATCTCCAATACTTTATCTCTATATTTATTCTTATCCTACTTATCATTTGAGGAAGACTTCTATGTGTCAGCTATATTTACTAATAAATTTATGTGCAACACACAGAAATAATTTTTTTTCCAGATAATTATATCTTTAGATAATACAATATTTTTAGTTTAAATATATTTTGAATAATGAATATATTTTAATTTAAATATTTTATATATATAATTATAGAAAATTTTCTTTTCCTTATAATTATAAAAATTGTAAGATTTTTTTAAGTGAGGAATATACATATGATGATAGTTAGAAGGATTAATTTTTTATTATTAATTAATGGAGGATATACAAACGGCTTAACCAGCTAATTTACCGGCTAATTTTTGAATCGTTTTCAAGCCGCATTATAATAGTAGAGATTTATATAGAAATTCAATTATAAAAAATATTGTGGACCTATTTTCAACTATCAAGGGTTCCAAACACACACACACACAACACCCCTTCAATTGGGGAAGGCCTAAGGGTCTGTTTGACAATTGTGGGAGTAGTGGTTAGGAGTTGTTTTTAGAGTACCGGTTATGAACGATTATGAGGGGTCTGATTTTGAGTGATTTTAAGTAGCGGCTTTTAAGCCAATCCAATCTATGCTTGGTAACGAACGGTTCTGAAAGTATTTTTTTTACAATAATAAATAAAATAAAATAATAAAACCCCTCAATGTCTAGTTGAAAATAGATATCTAATCGTAGCAGTTGCCCTCAGGTTAGTCCAGTATATAATCAAAACTTATTCCATTATTTGATAGTGGCAGGCGCATTTTCAATTATTGATATATTTTGACTACTACACTGCCCATGGCAGTAGTTCATGGACTTTAGTTGTAGAGAACTCTTGATGGTTGAGTTATCTGTGCTTTTATCATATAACTCCAACTGCCGCCAGTAAAATTTTGGTCAAATTTAGCTACAAACTTTATTTGAAACCAAACAAAAGGCTGTTAGTTTTGCATCTACCAATACTACAAACTTCTACATACTTTGCAACAAGCAAAATAATATTCTCCAAGAAAGTTTTTTTTCGTTAACTGCAATGATAATTCATGCGAGCCATCCCGATCGCATGATGTATTAAGTATTTCAAGAATTGGTAATGTCATTAAATGCGGGTAGGATCATCAATTGAACTCTCATGTGTCTGCTTCAAGAGATTTGAGAGCTGGATCTTTAATATAGAGGTTTACTCATCTAGGAATTGATTGTGGTATTCACAGTTAAGCCCAGGAATCTGTTTCTTAAATTTTCCTACCATGTTACTGTAATTAACAATCTTTCAGATATAGTTCTACTGTCCCCTGATCATACTTATACCAGCAATCACAATATATTTTCTAAAGAAACCACAACTTACGTAAGAAAAATGCATTTCGGGACATTTTAATCTATGTATACCAAGTGACAGTGGCCACACTTGTACCGGTTTCAGTTCAACATATAACTCAAAGGCAAAATCTAAGAAAGAGAAATCACTTCAAACTAGAGTGCTTAAACATATATCACTGGGACTACACATTTGGTTGTTCTCTACTTGTATTGTCATGTGAGTCCTTAAGCTGAGTGTTGTTCTGATATCGCCCACATCTTTATTGATAATGCAAGCACTTAAAGTTTACTCGACAGCAACTGGTTGCATGTTCTCGGCCTCACGCCTGAGCTCTTGAAATAGTACCGAAGAGAGGTATCTCTCACCCAAGCTAGCATGAATAGTCTGGAAATGATAGCATAATATCAAGTTAGTTTTAACATTAACTTGAAGTTGAAACATAGGTATGCCAAATAATATATCAAAATGTTCCATTATAAGGAATTTTCATCCTGTTGGTGAAATTGATAATACTTACCACAATAAGCTTGCCTTTGTTCTCGGGCATTCTTGCAAGTTGAAGGGCAGCAACAGTATTGGCTCCTGATGATATTCCAACCTAGAAACATATGATGTGCATCAGAAGCTGTATGTAATTGTGCACTAATGCTCATTTCCAAGATTTTATCAATATTTTCAAGCATTAAATATGGTTAAATAATTTACAATCAGATCAATTACCAGAAGCCCCTCTTTCAGTGCCAGTTCTCTTGCCATCTTTACTGCATCATCGCTAGACACCTGTAGGGAATTATGGATTTGATTACAGTTGATATATGTACATATTGAAGCAAATTGATAACATAAAGGAGAATTGATACTTGCCTCAAGGACTTTCTCCATTACATCCATGTCCAAAATGGCAGGTTTAAAGCCAACTCCATTACCAGTAATAGCATGAGGACCTATGCAAATAAGCATACTAAGAATTCAGTACTTGGTTCTCAAAGCAGTTGGATCAAGTGCCTTTATAACCATTATTAAGAAAAATTAAAAAATCAACCTGGCCAATAGACAACATAATGCGAGAATGTTAAATGAAACATGTCATATATGAGAAAATTTGAATACACACATACCAGGTTTCCCGCCGTTCAATATATTGCTTTCGGCAGGCTCAACTCCATATATCTGGCAGAGAGTATTGGTATGTATAAAACAACAATAACAAAGCCTCTATCCTAAATAAATCAAAGTAAACTATATGAAACGAAGTGAAAACAAGAAATCTACCTTCACATTTGGGTTCATAGCTTTGAGATATCTACCAACTCCAGTCACAGTGCCTCCGCTCCCAATTCCCATTACGAAGATATCCACTTGGCCCAGAGTGTCCTCCCATATCTCAGGACCAGTTGTATCATAATGTATCTGAAATTAGATAGGCAGTACCGTAAAAGAAGTCGTTTTGAAACAAATTAACCAATGAGACAAATAATTCTAAACATGATTTAGTTCAAACTGGAGGCAAGCTATTCTAAAAGAGCAGAGTGGAAGTAGTATATCCTAGCCAAAATGATTCCTAGAACAAATACAAGTTTTATGAAAAATGCAAATTTATGCAAATTCGTCAATAAAACTTGACTGAGATATTGACTCAAAAGTGTGCAGACTTGATCTAGTTTTCAAGTATAGGTAGCTAGATTATGACATTCCTTAGCATTAGTGGTTCTCCATCACTTTTAATGGTTCTAGGCCATAATATAGTTTTCAAAACTTTGTACACTTCTTAGTAGTAAACCTAGTGTAGTTTTGTGTGTTGGTACATGTATGAACTTAGTAGTAAACCTACTGTAGTTTTGTGTGTTGATACATGTATGAACATACAAGCGTTTCATTCCCAGATGATGTGAAGGAAGAAAAAAGAAGAAGAAGTTACCTGGACATTAGCTGGATTATTGAACTGTTGAAGCATGACTGCCTCAGGGTGAGAATCCATGAGTTCATATGCCTTCTTGACCGTACCTCCCATTCCCTTGGCAGGGTCGGTGAGCACCAGATTCGCCCCAAAGGCCCTCATAGCCACCCTCCTTTCGAGGCTCGTGTAAGAAGGCATAGTCAGTATTAGCTTGTAACCTTTCATAGCCGACATGAAGGCCATCCCGATCCCCATGTTTCCGGATGTTGGCTCGATCAATGTACTCTGTTATGGACAAGAAAATAGTTTTACTCAGTTGACTAAATTAAAACATCTACTAAGTGAAACATCTACTATCTTCTACTTAATGGAATTCACATGTTTTCATCAAAATGTATACCCCAAATTATACATTCCTTCCTCAAATGTTCATCTTTATACTTGAAACAAATAGAGAGAGCATTTTCATTCTTCGTGTGATTTATGATTTTTTTTTTATCACTTTCATTTATTACATCACAAATTGAACAATGACACAACCATTATATACTGACCTTTCCTGGAGTAATTAGCCCTTTCTTCTCGGCATCTTCTATCATGGCATAAGCTGGCCTGTTCACAACCAAAAACTATATATTATTTACACTAGTAAAAGATGAAAATAAAAATCTACTCAGAAATACCCTTCAATTTAGTTATTCAACACTTCACTCTTAACTGAAGGTTAAGTGAGTTTTACTTACTTACTTATGTGTGTGTGTGTGTGTGTATGCGTTACCTGTCCTTAACACTGAATGAAGGTTGCATGAACTCCAACTTAGCTGCCACAAGAGCTTGGCACCCTTCAGTAACTTTGTTCAAAAAAACCATTGGAGTATTTCCAATAAGCTGCAATATTTTTTTTTTTTTTACAAACCAATATAGGAACTTGTCAGTGTCTTAAATTTCAAACTCTAATCAAATATGACTTGTAGGGATTTGTAATTGAAAACAAAAAAGTCTAGAATCATCCAATATAATTAGAAGGGGAAAGTTCTCAAGAACTAGATCAACATTAAATAGAAAAAAATCAGAGGGAATTATAATTAAGATGTCAGAGACTCAAAGCCATGGCTTAGCTAGCTAGTTTTAGTCGCATTTTTTTTTTCTTCCTCTCTTTTTTTGTTGAGTAAATTTACTTAGCTAGGAATAGTGCTACATGTTGCACAAACATGAATAAGACACGTCAATATGTCGACATGGGGGCATGGACATGACACATATTTTGAAGTTTCTGTGTCATGTCTAATTCGTGTACTTGTGCTCAATGCAATGCTGCATGAAAACTGCATCGATTTTTGGAGTGTTGCTTCCTACGAGTAAGTTATTTCATTTTTGCTCATTCTGGTGATCTTTCAAAGATTTACATCAACTAATGGTTGTATGAAATTTTAGTTAATGAATCTGGACCAATATCTCATCTTGCTAAGATTTAAGATTTAATTCTCTATTTTTCCATCGCAAATTTTTGAGGCTAAGACATATACTTGGTGTATATACGCCTTCATGCATTAACCACTTTAGCCGATGCAATCTGGTCTGCTGAACCCATTTATGACCTAAATCCATTTACATATCCAAGCCTACTGGTGGTTGTTGACACTATTCTCTAACCTTTTACTCTATTTTGTTTTTTCTGCTCAACTATTTGACTTGGGTGTCAGAGAAGGACATAACATTCTGATAAGCATCTTACTTGAACTTCGAAGGAGCAACGAACAATCACTTAAACCTGGACCTCTCTTGTTGGATTTAAATTTAGCATTCGGCTAGAGCTTAATTAGAACTTTGCCTCTGGGTTTCAAGAATAGCCAATTATAAAAGACAACTAGGAACCCTCAAAAATAACAAAATATCTTGGATTCTACCTTATTTTGTCGTCCAAATGCCCAAAAAAAGTGCATATGAAAGAAAAACAATGCAAAAGAACCAAAGACTTCTGAAATAAGAAAATCTTATTTAATTTTTGTTCTTGCGCGCTATTTTCTTACTTTCCCTGCAATGTTTTTCTTACAGAATACGAGGGACCTAGGTAAAAAAAAAAAAAAAAAAAATCGACACAATAACTTTTGAAAGCATTTATAATTCACAGGAGATTAGTCGAGAATCTTTTCAAATAGAAACTTCAACCTAAACTATTTTCCTAACTACAAAATCCAGACTGATATTCAAACGTCTATATATAATTAGCTATGATAATGATTTGCCAATGAAAACTTTGGCTTTCTATGGATATAGAATTTCAGTGAGATCGAAACTGGGCTCGCGAAGACAAGTGCGTAGATAGTTAGTAACTGCAAAAACGTGATTGTTCAGGATACAGGACGTTTAAGTGGAAGACTAGCATAAAAGATATGAACTTCAACTCTCATCACAATAACCTTTAACATTAACTTGAGAGTAAAGTAAAATATGTGCAAGAATAAGGATCATCTAGTCTGAAAAATTAAGAAGTTCTTCATAAATTACTTGGGAGGCATCTTTCATGATACTGCATGCATGTTGGTGCCCATGAGCTTCATAAGGATCCAGGTTAAGATGGGCAGAGACAGAGCCCAAAGCCCTTTGAAGAATAGGGAGATTCTTACTGCAACCCTTTCTTACTAGTCCACTCAACATTGCCATATATATCTCCCTTTCTCTCTTTCTCTCTGATCTGTAAGTGTGTGCTATGTTCTCAGAAGTGGGATTCTATATATAGCGAAGAGTGGGGTGCTCTCCCAAACATTCAGGAATATATCTTGACGGGAAAGTGCAGGCCGAACTCGATACGATTTCAAGAACTAATTGCTTCAGATGTGTCTTTCTTCTATATCATTCCAAAAACATACTTGAAAATGAGGTGATACATGCTTCTGTAAACTAAAGACTGTTGTAAACATGTCAGACATATTGGCCATATCCTAATTAGTTATAATGAGATAATTCGACTCTTTCTATCTAAAAAACTTTCATCTTGATCTCCTTTACTTTAACACTATGTACAAGAAAATATACAAAATGGAGATAACCAATCCAATTTTGGCTAAACATAATCTAGGAGCCGGTCAAGATACGTGCCAATTGACTTATTTGTCTTTCTGTTGGAAGAGGTAGTTGTGTTATAGACTCCTGGCCCGAGGGCCTACAAATTCGGTCCGAAGGCCACACTCCCAGTCCAAAGGTCCGCACCTGCACCGCACCCGACCTATGCTCTGGTTGCCCTCACATTAATTCATCAACAGGATATTAAATGTGCTTTCCCCACTGCTCGAACCTACAACCTCGGGGAGGGGGGATGCCTCCACTCTAACCACTTGAGCTAGATCTCTCTCTCTCTCTCTCTCTCTCTCTCTCTCTCTCTCTCTATATATATATATATATATATATATATATATATTTTTTTTATTTTTTTTTCCTGTACTACCCTCCACCCGTGCAAGAGCGGAGAGCTAGATCTCTCTCTCTCTCTCTCTCTCTCTCTCTCTATATATATATATGACCTCTAGCCTAACGGTTAAGAGTGATGCATGCGGACGGGGAGGTCTCGAGATCGAGACTCCCCGGCGCCATTTAATTCCTCCAAGGGAATTAAATGTTGGAGCGGTGCGGCCCGGTCGGTGCGCGGATGCGATGCGGGTGCAGGTGCGGTGTTGGTAGAACTGGTGCGGCGCAGTGCGGTGCGACTACGGCTGCGTGAGGCCTTCGAGCCGGATGAAGCCTTCGGACGTGTAGCCTTCGGGCTGGGTTGGTGGTGCCTTCGGGCCGGGTTGTAAGCCTTCGGGCTAGTGTTGTATATATAGAGGCCTTCGGGTTGGATTGCTTGTAAGCCTTCGGGCTAAGTTGTAACCTCTCGAAGGGACCTGAATAAAATTTATCGTCTTCAAAATAAAATAAAATAAAATAAAATAAAATTATATATATATATATATATATATATATATATATATATATATATATATTTTCTACACTACCCCCCACCCGTGCAAGAGCGGAGAGCTAGATCTCTCTCTCTCTCTCTCTCTCTCTCTCTCTCTCTATATATATATATATATATATATATATGTATATATATATGACCTCTAGCCTAACGGTTAAGAGTGATGCATGCGGACGGGGAGGTCTCGAGATCGAGACTCCCCGGCGCCATTTAATTCCTCCAAGGGAATTAAATGTTGGAGCGGTGCGGCCCGGTCGGTGCGCGGATGCGATGCGGGTGCAGGTGCGGTGCTGGTGGAACTGGTGCGGCGCAGTGCGGTGCGGCTACGGCTGCGTGAGGCCTTCGAGCCGGATGAAGCCTTCGGACGTGGTGCCTTCGGACGTGTAGCCTTCGGGCTGGGTTGGTGGTGCCTTCAGGCCGGGTTGTAAGCCTTCGGCCTAGTGTTGTATATATAGGCCTTCGGACTGGATTGCTTGTAAGCCTTCGGGCTGAGTTGTAACCTCTCGAAGGGGCCTAAATAAAATTTATCTTCTTCAAAATAAAATAAAATAAAATAATATATATATATATATATATATATATATATATATATATATATATGGATAAACGGGATATGAGTCATATGCCATGCATATGTGGACCAATAGGAATGGATTCCTACATCCCATGTGCACTAGTACACTATATTTCTATTGGTCCATATATGCATTGGCTCATGTAGGAATATGAGTCTACGACTCATATCCCTTTTTTCATATATATATATATATATATATATATATTGGAAAGGGGCACATGGTAATTAATCTCTTCCACTCCCCCATTGGAACTCGAACACCCGACTACCCGGACCGCATGCCTCTCCACTAACCACTACGCTAGAGGGTCATTGGCGTATATATATATATATATATATATATATATATATATATATATATATATATATATACAAAAATGATCTAAAACCATCCGGGTATGTTATATATATACAGAAATGATCTAAAACCATCCGAGTATGTTATGTGGGTTGGATTTGAATTGAGTGATGGAGATTAAAATGCGGTGGGGTCCACACCTTTTAATCTCATCCATTCAATTATAATCCAACCTATGTAATATATGGTGGTTCCATAATATGAAACCACCTGGTTGGTTCTATAGCATTGCTATATATATATAGCCAAGAACTTCTAGCTCAAGTGGTTAGAGTGAGACACATATCCCTATATGAGGTTGTTTCTAGTTCGAGCAACGGAGGTAAGCGCTTTAATTCCCTTGTGAGAAAATTATATTTAAATCAAAGAAAAAAAAAATCATAGGTCAGTGGCTCGGAGAGTGAGGACAACCCCCAACAAACACATAATAGAGTACAAATTGATCTGATACAAGATACAAATACAAAATGCAAAACACAACAATACCGAAAAAAGTTCTTTATTTTTTTTTGAGAGATCCTATGAAAAGAATTCAGAACCCAAAATACAAAATAGATATGATGCGAAATACAAAATAGATATGATGCAAAATACAAAATGGAAATATAAAAAAAATTATTATAACAATCTGGTAATTTGTACTAACGAGAGGTTCCACAACTAATGGTTAAGGTCTCCTTGGTATGGGCTATGTTGCACGGACACGGAAGAATGGCATCTATATTTGTATCGTGTTTGTACTTCTATTCCTGTGTGTTTCTACAACATAGGTAACTTTTATTGTACCTATCTAAAAAATGTTCGTATTTTGTATCCGTATCGTGTCTTTATCCAAAACTAACTAGGGGATAGGGAGGATTTCATCCCACCCCAAAAAAAAAAAAATTTTCGTTTTTTTTTTCGTATGAGTCAATCTACACCTAGTCCATCCTAGCTCACTTCAGCCCATCCTAGATCAAATTTTTGGTTCCGTCCTTGATCTTGAGGTTATACATGTACAGCTCTAATGCGCCAAAACTCGAGGTACCAAATTGTTATACAAATACAATTCTAATACAATCTCGACAGGTCAAGTTTCCATTTTATGTGCTATGAGCCTTATATGCCTTAATAAACTTTGCTACAAAAGATTTGAACATGGGTGATCCTAAAACCATGTTTGTTTCTTATTTCAAGGGAATCGGTGGAGAAATTTTTACTTACGTGTTTCATAAAGAAATTGTAATAAAACATCCATAGCATACTTAGTGGGTGGTTACATATTGAAATAACCAAAATAAATCACATATATCGCTACACCATAGTCGGTGTAGTCCGCGTAAGAAATCTGGATCTTTTCTTGCCCCTCGTGCCTCCCTTAGACTACGTACCATGAAAAGTAGCATACCCCGTATTATCCTAGTACGATTGTACCGCGAATCGTGACCCAGATAACTATGGTTTATTAATGGAATGTTGTATCTGGGTTAGAAGCCAGAAATTTCTAGGAGGTCAACGAATCTTAGTAACAATCTCGAGTCGGCGGTTCTTACTGGGGAGCTCGTTTCACCAGCGTCGGAAGTTCCTTTTTTTTTTCTGGCGACATGAACGCTTCCCATAACAAGACCAAGATTTTAAAAGAGAACAAAAATTTAGAAAATAAAGTTGAATTTTTTTAATGCAAAGTAACAAGAAACTAAGGATTACTTATCTTAGCATCATAAAAATCGCCATGCGGATGATCTCTCTGTAACTTTGAACTAAACTTTATAAATTCTAATAAATATTAAAATATCTATAAATTTTGATAACAGTAGTTAATACATATAAAAAAAATTATTAGCGCACGCTCCCATCACGCGCGTTTCCAACTTTGGACTCTTCTAAGTAGTCGTGCTCCTCCACTCCCGCTTCCGTCCCTGTCCCCGTTTCTGATGGTATATCTGGTACACAACAGAAGCAATTATATATAAATGGTTGCAACTATTCAAACCATCCAACCGTGTTTGCCAACACAATCCCCAGTAACATTTTGTTTAAATTTCAATTTTTTTTTTTCCTCTGATGATTAAGGATCGGCATTGTACAAATAGATGCAAATAGAAACTGCATTTAAAAAGGAGGCTCAATCTTAACTCATCTTATGTTTGTTGACCGACTTAATTTGCTATCTATATAGGAAACAACATGCTAATCCAAGAGTATAACCTGAAGCAAAACTAATTAATCAAGAACAAACTAGAAACTGTTCAATAAAAACTCCTCAATATTTAATTTTATCCAATCAACTCAGTGGAAGGAGGGAGCAGGCAACTACTCATCTTGATAGAAAATTAAGATTTAAGTGGTTGTAACTTGCGACCAATAGAAAAAAGAAGAGTTGTCATTTGAGAAAGGAATCTATACTTGAGGACGAGTAGAAAATCCCAATGGAGTGGTGTAGCATACTGGGTTAGGTATATGTTATGAATATGTTTTCTAGTGTCTGGTAAAAGTTATTTCTGTTTGTATTTTTTGAATGGAATTATTAGACTTGTACAAAAATATTTTTTAGGTTTATTGTCGATTTACCTTGCCAACCAAACATATTTTTTCCTGCAACTTACAAAACAATTTAGAATATATAATATATTAGAATGGAGTATAGGAAAAGGAAAACTCACTCTACAAGAAATAAATAAAAGACTGAAATACTGCAGTTTGTGAAGTAATATGTCCTTGACGACAGAAAAAGGTTGGACAGAAGAAAATGAGATAAAAGTAAATATCCCTCTCAAAGAGGAGAACATTTCATTTCTTTTTTCTCTATCCATAGATTGGGGCTCATGGAAAGGCTTGAGACGGTTGAAAGACCCTTGATAAAGGCCCTACAAAAAAAATTCAGACAGTCCAATTTTTCTTTTTAGATAATTATAAGTTTTTCACTCTACAAATTTGATCATGACAGTTCAAATTTTTTTTTTCAAGACTGTCAAATTTTGACAGTCCTAACAATAGGAAGAACTCTCAAAATTTTAATAGTCCTACCAATTGGAAGGACTCTCAAAATTTTGACAGTCTTAACAATAGGAAGAACTATCAAAATTTTAACAGTCCTACCAATTGAAAGACTCTCAAAATTTTGACAGTTCTAAAGAAAATATGTTGATTATTTAGGACTGTCAAAATTTTGACAGTCCGAAGGGAGAGGGTGTCTGCGCGGAGGTGAGACAAGTGAAGAGGAGGAGGCAAGAGCAGCTCCGCCTCCTCCTCCTCGAGCAGCTCTGCCTGCTTCTCCCTCCTCCTCCCCGTCTTCCTCCTCGAGCAGCAAAAGCGGCGGCGGCAAGAGCAGCTCCGGCGACCGTGTTGTGCTCGTGCGCGTCCAGTGGTTGAGACACGGACGCGGAGGCCGAAGGGAGGTGGGGGAGGAGCGGGAGGAGGGAGGAGGAGAGGTGGACAACCCTAGTAATTTTTGGATTAACCTGAGTAAAAAAAATTTGTAACTGAACCAACACCAATACTAGACTAGTTCCGAATTTTTTTATAGTGTCTTTCTCAAGGGCCCGGTTGAATCACTTCCTCCTGTACTAAACCATTGATAATTATTTTCAAAATAAGAATGTAATAAACATAAAAGATGTTACTGTAAATAACCCGATCCACATGAAAAGTGTCTACACAACTTTTAAAGTATGGTAGTCATCAAGTCTTTAGGAAACTATCATTGTAAATAGTTCTTTAGGAAACCATCCTTTTAATTTTACAACCAAACAACTTGGATCATAATTTCATCCCATTGATTCTTTAAGTATGTGAATTCTAATTCCACATGGGAACTTCAATTCCAATGCAACCAAACTGGTGAAGTTTTACCAAATGATTTTATTCTTTCTCATTGATGGCATATATGGATGTGTCAGTCTCCGCATGTAGGCAGCAGGAGGAGAATAGAGATGAATAACAATGGTGATTAGTCTGTTCTCAGTTAGTCTTCCTTGCTCAAAATGGTTCGTTCCAGGAAGTAGCATATTTTTTGTTCTCTAATACAGGCCCTCAATGAAAGAGACTGCAGTGGTAAAAATGAACTTAGCTCCCTAATTGCTTAAAATTGTATGTTCCTTTCATTAAGGTATAAAGACGCTAAAAAAAAAAACTCAACTAATTCAGTATTGATACTAATCCATTAATGAAAATATTTTATTTATACTAGTCAAAATCTTACTCAGACTGCCCACCCTCTCCTCCTCCCTCCTCCCGCTCCTCCCCCACACCCACATCCCTCCGTCCTCCGTCCAGTTAGGAAGGATCCCGCCCCGCCGCCTCCCCATCGCCGCTCGAGGTCCTCGTCGACGACCCCATCTTCTCGGCCTTCCTCTTCCCCTCATTCGACTCCGCCGTCCTCTCCTCCGGCTCTACCGTCTCCCACGCCGAGTCCCTCTAGGACTCCATCCGCCTCCTCCACCGCCACCTCCGCGACGAGGTCCTCCTCCGCCACAACTCCCTCCTCTCCCTCTCCCACCTCTCCTCCCTCTCCCTCTCCCTCTCCATCCGTCGCGCCATCTCCGACCCCCTCCGCCTCCTCTCCCTCACACCTCCCAGCTCCGCAGCCTCCACTCCGCCGCCCACCTCCTCGCCTCGCACAGATACTTCCCCCTCTGGACTATCAAATTTTTGAAGAACTGTCAAAATTTTGACAATCCTAAAGAATCAACATTTTTTTTTATGACTGTCAAAATTTTGACAGTCCTACAAATTGACAGGATTGTCAAAACATCTACAAATTGGTAGGACTATCAAAATTTTGACAGTCCTACAAATTGACAGGATTGTCAAAACATCTACAAATTGGTAGGACTGTCAAAATTTTGACAGTCCTGGAAAAAAAATCAATTGGAAGTGGGCAGCCCGAGTCATTTTGGAGAATGACTAACTTGTAAATATTGGAAACAAAAAACTAGGCTAGCCCCGAGTTTTTTTTTTGTAGTGCCTTTATCAAAGACCTTAAAGAAGGCCTTTATTTTCTTATGACAATTAAATAAATGCCACCAGATCAAGATGACTAGGTTTTGGATTGGGGTGAATCTGTTGTCCCAAATATCATGTCCCTAACCCCTCTCACATATGAGTGTCCCACTTGTATGTGAGAGGAGACAAAAATAGGGACTGAATGTTTGGGACAACAGATCTCATCCCGTTTTGGATACCATTTATGTGCCGGTCTCACAACACTATTTCCATACCAATCGTTAGACTGCCATGGGAATGTGTACATGCACATATCTCCAAACAATCTATCGGTTGGAGAGAGGAAGAATGCTGCGACGCCGGCACATACAATAATTTCTTCAAAACTAGGGTGGGATATTTTGCACTTTTTACCCCAGGAGAATGAGATGTTCTGCCAAAGCTCTTCCAAGTGATGAGCAACTCCACAAGATAACAAAGCCGAGAATTTGCTAACATGCTGGAATCATACAACAGAAGCTATAGAAAAGGCTAGCATGTCAAATATTACAATCTCGATAGTAAGGTCTACGGAAGAAAGAAAAAAAAAATCCTTATTCAATAACAGGTGCATATGGTCATCAATTACAAGAATAGGTTAACAGACAATAAAAACATCGTCAAGTGGTTCCCCAACTTGACTGTTCTCTTCCTTCTTCCTTGATACCCAATTTGATACCGGCTGCTCCAATTATTCTTTTCCATGGTCATGTGTGATCGATCAGCAATGGCTTTAAGTGAATTTGAAGCAAATGCAACATATTTCATCCAAGAAAGAAATAAGCACAAAGTAGCTCCAAGGTATGCAATAGTAAAACTTTTGAAGTTAAAACAATGTATGAAATCATGGGGATCCCAAAGCAACAATTTGCCTTCAATCTCAAACAAACTACACATTACTGTGCAGTCATATCAGTAGAAAAAGAATCAAATAATGTCATAATATGTAACTTCACCCAAAGTTCTATAAGAGATATAAGACACCATTAATATATGGATTGATCCCCCTTGGACAATAAACAAAAGCCTCAGAAATTGAGAGTATATGAAATGAGATGCTAACGTTGGTAAGCAAAAATATGTTAAAAGATAGGATGAGTATATTCTGTGAAAAGTCAGGGACACCAATCGAAAGGAAAAGGGGAAAAAATTATTGTTTTAAGGTGTTTTGGACTTGTGCAACATAGACCACTAAACACAACGATTAGGAGGAAAGATAACATACAAGTTAAAGGAGGTGCTAGAACTAGAGGTAGGCCTAGATAAACTTGGATTGGAAGTTTTAAAAGACGGGTTTTGTTAGGACATGCCAACATACTCCGTAACATGGTTGTATACCAAAAACATATTCAAATAGTTGATCCCTGGGATAAAGGTATTAGACATATGTACTCAAATCACATTAACTAATGTAGTTTCTACATGGTATAAGAGTAATGATGAACATGTTTGAAATGTCCTGTTTGGGGAGAATAATGATGGCCAGATGTTCTATTACCAATCTCTACCCATTTATTATTGTCTGTAGTCATCATGTTTGATCCAATTCTCTCTATTTATGGTGTCTTATGCCTAGTTTGTCGATCGCTATGCTATTCCTGGTGGTCGTGCATCGTCGTGTGCCGATCTCTGCTACTTCTGGTCGTGCATTCTTGTGCTTCAACCTCTATGCTACTAGTGTGAGTCGAGCATTAACCTGTCTATTGTTGCTGCTCTCTCTAAGGAGATGGACGCAGATGAACGAACAATAAGGACCTTTTTTCAGACAAGGAGTGTTACTGTCCATTTTGGGGGGAAAAGGAAACTTACAATAAAAAAGAAGAAGTAGGGTTTACTTGATACGAACTCAAACACTAGAAGGGGCTTTCTGATTCAATTAAAAGAACTAGAAGTACAAAAGAGAAAATAGAACTGTAAGAAAACAAACCAAAAGTGCAAAAAAAAAAAAATCACCTCAACAGTATAAATGTACTCATATTATCATCTTTGTTACTCTAAAGGCAAATATATGATCAAACACAGAAAACGTTTTAGAGAAAATCAAGAAATCCAGTGACTTTTTGCAAAAAATGCCCCTTGTTATTTCCTTCACTTCTCATTTCCTTTCAGGTTGGTAGAACTTGCAATACCTATGTGCTGCTAAGTTGACCAAAATCCAGTATACTTGGACATGTTAAGTGATTCCCCAGTATGCCATCTGAAACAAAAAAGATAATAACAAGTGATGTATCGGGAAAGATATAGTACCTGTTAAACTTATCGATCCAAGTCGTAACTGCCTAGAAAGCTGCAGTTTTTTGTGTTCACAAGAATAAATATTGTACATTTTGAGCATTCTCAGATCAGTCAATATAGCATCTCCACTCTCCATTCCCACTTTAGAGAATCCTTCCTATTGAGCAATCACGAAGTTATTTATAACAAATTGGGGCTCTTTACGAAGTCACTGTCATGACTTTGAACGAAAAGCTGTCTCCATTCAAAACTGTGCTATGTAATAATGTCAAAATGCACTGAGCAGAGGAAACAGCTTTCTTGATTTCAGTCGTCTAAACATCCACGCACTATGCATTCTGAGCACAGAAAACAGGTCCTGGAGCACGAACCTTTGTTGCATCTTGACCAAAAGGTTTGCTTAAGAATCCAACCTCTCCTCATCATCACTGTCGATGTTGTTTGTGGTCACTCGGGTCTTGTAACTTCTCCGAGTGAGAATAAACAATTGAAGAAATAGCTTACAAGATTGTCTTCCTTCGAAAGAAAATGACAATTGCAGCTGGTCCCTGAAATTTCTGTTAAGAGAAAGAGGGTTCAATCGCACTATGGTTTTGAACTTCCGTGCTTCTTCCTCTGTCCACCTGTGTGCAACTTCCTCACCCATGCAATCAAATTGCCAAGCATAGAAAGTTGATCCCAGGTCACATTTTAATGGGAACCGCTGCCACGTGAAATCTGACACTCTCTACAGAACCTGCAGTTATCTTGCCTGCCTTTTCCAATAGTGACTTGTTCAAATTGAGGACCTCTGTAATAATTTTGCAGATGCCAAATTGGGGTTCCCTACCATTTCAGATCATTAGAACTATAAAAAATCACCAAGCATTGTCGGTCCAAGCTGGCAATTCCACTTGATAGGATGTTCCGATGGGGATCTGCTTTTGATCTTTAGATAGCAAGCCAACCATTAAATTGGATAAAAAGCTTGAGTCTATAAGTTGCTTGCCATGGTCAGCCTCTGTTCCTGCATCTATATGTTTTTTGTCCATGTCACTGTGACAAATGGTTGATACTTCAGAACAAACGCATGAATGTGATTGCTCGCTTACAGAAGACTGTCTCTGGCTGCATCTTGCTTTACCGAAGCCATATTACTAGCATCAACATGATCCTCATAAATGGAAGGAAGGACCCATTGTCCTTTCTGCAATATCATATTGTAAAACAATTATAATTAATAATTGATGTAAGGTGAATTATCAGGAGCATTCTACTAACTAATAAACCTCACTTTTTCCCATCTAAATTATGCTTTACTCTAAATAGTTCGTTCTATATCTTCTCCTCTCTTAAGAATCATTAGTGCATTTATCAGAAACAATTATCTAAGTGCATTTCTTCACAAAGTCATATTGAGGGGATTTAAGTTGTAGAATGAAATGACAAGGCTTCCAAAGTTTGTAATTGGAGATAATTAGTTCACAAAAGGCAGAGAAGACCAGCACCCAGGCAACTGCTAGAGTAAAATGAACTATGCAGCATATGCTAAGAGAAGCACTGGCACAAATTTACATGACACAGAGGTCTAAATGTCATCATAAAATTCAATAATGCTGGTAAACCCATCATCCCAGGAGCAACACCAGGGAAGGTCTGTTGAACATGTTCCCAATATTGTCAAGGCCTAACTGGTCATTTCCAGATCAAGCAATTACCAATCAGGACCCCCATATAGTTATTTCCTAAAGTCGATTACTCTGAACACCCTTGTGCCTTCACCCATAAGAAGATAACTAAATCCAGATTAAGGGTAGGCATCCAGGGTTCCTCCGCCAGCTTACACTCACCAACTTTGTTTTGCAGGATCAAGTTCGAGCTGAACCTCATTTTATCCACCACATAACCACCTTCTGAAATCTAATTCATGGTCTAGCCTATGTGGATTCCGAGCTTCAATATATATATATATATATATATATATATATATATATATATATATATATATATATATCATTTTAGTGCCTTAAAGTATGAATGGTGAAGGTATTGTCAAGGTTCATCTTCAAACAACAGATTAAAGGAATATTGGGTTCCTAAAACCTAAACCATCACTCGTCCTTCAACCTGCAAAACTTTAGAGTCGAAACCAGTCTTTGCAAGTTTCCTTCTGTTGGGTACCCAGGTAGAGAAACATGCATATCAATCTGCTTTCGAGAAGACTCTGGCATTGGCATTATGTCTGTACTGAAACTTCTTCAGATATTAGTTAAACATGAAATGCATCTTAACTTTCACCAGAACTCAAAACACTAGGCAGTTTTACACCCATTTTCCACCAAGCCAAACAGAGCCTAAGTATCACCTTGGTTTCCAGGTGCTTTTTATTCGGGCGTCCATGGTCATATTATATATATAAAAAACTACAATTCTTGCAAAGCACAAACATTTATCTATGCAACACATTTCTTTGCTACTAAAAGTTCATTTCTCGACAAGCTTATTGCTCTTATAAGCTCCACGACTTCAATGGATCTGGTGACTTCAAAATTCAATCTCAGCTTATTTATCAGCCCAGTACTATTCAAAATTTAAGGAACTATATGCATGAGCATATATCTGTGCACACAATTCTAATGTCACCAAGCACACCTAAGTGGTGAACACTTGAAAACATAAAGACGGAAAACTAGGTCAGACATTTGAATCCACCGGAGGCTTTTATGCTTAATATATTTATTAAAAGAAAGGGATGAATTGTGATATTCATGTAGCCGACGATTGCGAGTTGGACCTGGATGAGTGGCCTACCTGGTTAGAGGATCATTGGACTGACGATCAGTCCCGAGTACATGTAGATTGCCAATCCTTATATATATATATATATATATATATATGTGTGTGTGTGTGTGTGTGTGTGTGTGTGTGGAGAGATTAGATTTTAGCTTAGGGTGCTACTAGGGAGCTTCAATATATATCATTTGATGATCAATCTATGAACATTTCATGTACCACTTCCCCTAGTAGCACCCTAAGCTAAAATCTAATCTCTCAAAACCAGTACATCCAACGATCTCCATAGCTAATTTCCAAAGCATCTAAAGATGAAATGGGTATTTGTTTGGCTCGGTTTGGGCAGAGAAGGATCCAAGAATAACTGTCCTGTTGGCATAATTCCCCCCTTCCACAATTGACGTTTCCACTTGAAGAACCCACTAGGTATTCGAAGGAAGGTGTTTGGAAACTTCCTCCTGCATAGATTGTTGGGGACAAATTTTCTACTTGCCCAAGGTGTAAGCATGTACCCTAACAACGTAATCAGAAGTATCATGCCTGGTTGCAATGTGGTTAAATAGTTTGTAATCTACAAATTGTCACATGTATCTGCAAACATGTGTATGCTAGAAACTCTAACTCCTCATCAGATTTATTATCCTGGGGCTTTTCAGATGCAAACACCTGCAGATGCAAAAAAAAAAATCACGAATAGAACCTTCATTTTACTTCGTGATGTGTGATAATTTGTGTCATTCATGTTGACCATTCGAATGGATTCTGCCTCCATCTTTTCTTTAGTCAATTCGACAAACGTGTAACTCGAACATGACGCTCTGATACTACCGTTGAGAACGGAGTGCGGAACACAACAAAATTGTTCTCTGTCCCGACTGACAAGTACTTCGTGTGAGGTACGAAGAACAAGTAGACCTAAAATGCACAATACACACACAACCACACCCAAATAGGGAGAAAACCACATGACGATTTGAAGTCCAACCCTAAAAAGCCTCCACTAAGAACATACAAAATTAAAATACTTATATCAAACCGATTCGAACACGAATCACCACAACTACACAAACAAGAATGGATTGCAATGGAGAATACAAACTTTGTGAGAGAGCAAGAATTCGAGGACGATCCACTTTGTCAAAGTCGACGACATTGGCATCCTCAAACGACCACCTCCTAATCATCTTTGATCTCTCCTGAATCACCTCTCTTCCCTTCTTGAAAGTTGCACTTATTGTTCTGTCTCCAATTAGGTTAAGAAATCCTAATATAGCATCCTCTAAAACTCATCTAGAGCAATCCGGACCATCTAACAATCAAACAAATCCGACTCGTACGTGAAATTCATCCAAAACTGCAATTCCGATCTCGTAATCGAAATTTTGGTTTCCTACACAAGTTGTGCTCGAGAAAAACCATAATTTCGGTCAGAAAAAATCGGAATTCCAGTTCTCTATAAATCCTACAACCAAAACCAAAATTTCGTATCATCTCGAACCGAAATCCCGTTTAGGCGCTTTTCGCTGCTTTGACTTCCAAAAATGAGCCTCATCGTCTTCGACATTCCCGAGCTTCTTCGATCATTGGACGGTGCTCGTCGCTCTTTGGACTCTCTCCACATAGGAAGCAAATCCACCCCAACAACATTCTCAAAGTTGTAGAGAATGAATACATGGGAAAGAAAAAGGATCAGGTGATTGTGCCCTGAAGATAACCTAGAATGCGAGGAGTAGCTGCACAATGAGTATTATGGGGAGCATATAGAAACTAACAATGGAAATTACACGAACGATGTTTGGTCGCATGATGCCGAGGTTGCCAACTAGTTGCCTATAACAACAGGAGGGGTTAGATAAAGATTATCCATCATCGTGATAACATTCATGTCCAGAGGTATTGGTTGTTTCCATTGCAAAAAGAAGATTTATTTTTATATAAAATTTTATTTAGTACAAAAGAATCCTAACACTAGAATTCTAAATACAAGAAAGATCTGGAGAGTGGGAGCGATGGAGATAAGTCTGGGTCGACTTCTTTACTCCGTTGATGATCCGATGCTAAGATTGGAGAAATTTGCTAACTTTGGGTCACGGGCACAATTCAGCAGCAAGTTGGCTCAACAATGTAAGCTCTCGATGATGCTCCATGATTTGCGAACCACATGTCCCAACTATTTATAGCCATTTGCACTGTAACGGATATGCGCGCATAAGAAACGAAAATGCATTGTTTTTTGCTTCTCATGCACATGCGCATAGAATTCTGCATTAACTCATGCACATATCACGGATCTGAACGTCTGCGCATATCACGGCCAGCCTGACACGTGGCACCGGTTATGATGAATGTTTTAATCCACATTTAATTAGGCGACTGTTATTTTAAACTCTAAAACGTATGCACATTAATATGCATTAAATGCGCATGATCTTCTCAAATTCCAAAATTGTTCACTGCCAGCTGCGCATAAAAGAGGGGAGAGAACTCTGAGAAGCATGAGCAAGCATCTCTATGCGCCATTTGCTAAACGAGCGACTATGCATAGTGCCACGTGGCACTGCTCTGCTGTAAATAAATAAAGCGTAATGATTACGTTGACGTAGGCACTGACGCTTCCTCGTTCTGAATATGTTGTCTGCACAGATTACGAACGGGCACAACTTTTAATGCACTGCATTGAATATGTTGTCTCCTGCACGTGGCTGTATGTGCATGACTTTGAACTCCTGCACACTACACTGAATTTTGGCGCATAGCACATAAGCTGGTGCTTAACCCCAAGAATCACTGTCTTTGGTGCATAAATATCGATGCATAGTGTGTAAATTTATGTCTATAACCCAAGGATCACCGTCTTTGGCGTAGACATATGCGCATAACTTTTTAGCGCATGGGCTTCTGCATATAATTCCAAAGTTCACTGTCTTTAGCATTGGCGCGCATAAAATTCTGTGCATGGCCTTGGCTTCACTGTTTCCTTCTGAAGGGTTCCTGAGTATAACCTTTGTGCATAGTCACCCTGCGCATAGGTAGGATACGTGCATGGACTTTGAAAACTTCCATGCTTCTACATTAGCGAAGTGCGAGAATGAGTAACACAAGCCCGGAAAAGAATCTCACTTCTATTAAGTGAGAAGACAAACTCGTGAGGAGTGGTTGACCTCTGATACAAGGATGTATCATAACTGAACTGTCCACGAGTCTTCTTTGTTTTTCAGTTAGGAGATTCTTTATTTTGTTACCTTCACATCTTCAAGTTAAGTGCATGATCTTCAAATACGAAAGCAAATGGAACATGGAATAAACACAAGCTCTATTGTATGGACAGCCTCACCCTACCATCTCCTACCTCATCAGTGATACAAATTGAAACAACCACATTTTCCACTTGTGACGTTTGCCACCGGGGACTGGTGATGTTGCCACTAGGTCCCTTTCCGCACCTTTCTAAACGAGGAAATATTATGATGTTTTTATTGATGAATGTACTCGCCTTACTTTGATCTCCTTGTGGTCACAAAAGCCTAAAGTCCCCTCCAAATATTTATAGTTTGCCAAAATGATGAAACATGTTCTCTCGCAAGGAAATTTACAGCCATTCAATTAAGAGAGTTTCTGATTTCTCAAGGAACACTATCTCAATAGAGTAATGTGCTGAGATACATCACAAGACTCACAACATATACTAGAAACTACGAACTCTCTTCTTCTCTCAGCTTTTGTTCCTGTTCAGAAGCAATTCCTCATAAATCAAAATCCCTTCTTCTATCCTCCATGGTGTTTCTTCATGCCAAAAACTCAACAACTGTGACTCCAAATTATTGCATGTATTTCATTGTACTTATTTTATTATTGCACCTTCTCTGAACAAAACAAGTTATCCTCACAATCTGCTACGCATATTCTTAAAATACAACCTGTTATGTATATTCCTGGATACATTCTTCTGTACAAAGGCTATGACCGGGTTTGCTAAGCACATTCACATTTAAGGCTACAAAGGCTATGACCAGGTTTGCTAAGCACCTTCACATTTCATGTCATGTCTCCTTCTATGAACATCTATCATACTGCTTTACTAAAGCCTTTACAGTATAATGCCCACTTATTTTACTTGGCAAACTTCCACTGGTAGACTCATTGTGAGTTTGAGGGGGTGTCAAAAATAATCATTGAACTATAGTATAGTTTCTCCCTCTTTAGTCCCACATAAGTAAGAGTGGCTAGTTTTACCATGTAAAGCGTGCATACAGTTGGCCCTGAGCTTAACTGAAACCAATCCCTTCATTTGGGCTTCCCGGATCTCCTCTTTCATATTTCTGACAAATTTGACCCTGTGATAAGTCGATATTTGAGTTTGTAAAAGCTACAATATCAAACATAGATCAGCTGAAATTCATTTTAGTTTAGGCCAAAAAACAATAATGCAGGTCAAGACTCGAGACTTGCAATGATTTTAGACGAGGTCAGAATAGTGCAGTACGGGTTTGAACTACAAATAAACCTGTTACTGACTAGTGAATTTCAATTTCTATGTTATCATATTCAGTACAATGGGTGTTTGAAAGCTTAGGACATAAAACTTGATAGTTCACATTACTAAGAAAGACAGCAAACTTTCTAAGCAGGGAAGTATCGTGTGTTTAAAAGCAATATTCCTTATATTTATAAAATGGACAACAGTAACAAAACTTTTGAAACCTATGATTCTAACAAGCCAAAACTATACTTGCTAAACTGTCTGAAATAAAAATATAGACAGCATAACTGCACTCACAAATAGAAGCTGAAGCCAAGATCAGCAAACTCTGAGTGTGCCATCTCTATCACCATAGTTGTATGCAGCACTTGTAGTCATAAATGATACATCACACATAGCAAGCAACAACTTTGGGGAATCGCGTGAAACAACCCTCTCGGAAAATTGAGAAGATCAGCATAAGGATGATTTGTATTTGATGGTGATTCTTAAATCACACAATGGTATACAATTTTCCACTGAGTATAAACATAATGCACATCCACTAAAGCCCAAGGAGACTCTTAGTAAAAAAACGTGAAGTCTTCGCCCTCCCCTTGTTTGTACTCCTGCTGGTTCTCATGGGTGTCAAGTAGAAGCGCAGGAGCCCATTATCTACATTCCGAGGGGAGGGATAATGAACACTACGGCTTCGACCGAACCTGTACTCCCTCTTCTTTTGCATATCCGGCCTGAACTTCTGAAGCTCATTGCCAGAACCATTTATGCTTCTCTTTGAACCCTGAGTCATTCGAATACTACCACCATGGCCATTTGCAGAGGAATGCACACCGATGTCCGGTTCAGCCATACCCCGAGATTCGGGCCAAGATTCGGACATAGACCTATCCAGGACATGTTGGCATTTCTTGCCAAAGTCCCTGAAAGGGCTAGTGAAGCTCCAATCCCACACCCTGCTCCACCGATGCGATTTCTTTCTGTTAACATCCAATACATTGATCTCTCTCCGAGAATCCTCGTGATGCCCTTCTCTAGGAGATTTCGGCTTGTCTTCTGGCAACGACACATTGACGGACCCGCTGGTTTCCTCGGGCACGCTTCTCCTGATCCTCGAAGACCCGTCCTGCGGCTCCTCGAGGCAAGCGGCGAACGAGCAAGTCAGCGCCTTTCCCATCATCGAACCATCCCACGAGTGCCTGGGCTTCTCTAGCCCATCCCTTCTGTCGTCGCAGCCCGCCTTCCACTCGCAGGAGTGCCGGAGGCTGTGCTTCCTATCCAAATGCCTTCCGCCACCTCCGATCACGCAGTTTAAGCAGCCATCCTCTACCTGGGCCCTCCTGGAGCCGTTCCTCCACCTCAACCCCTTCGCCGACGACCTAGAACTCGACCCGACCGACGCGCTCTTCGCAAAATCGCTCCGCGCATTGGCATCGCTCTCTACACCGTCGCCATCATCCAATTGGAAGAGGGACAGGAGGGTTCTTCTCACTCTCACCTCAGAATCTGCAGCGATCTCTACGATCTCACTTTGGGGGTTTGGCAAGGGGTTGGAGTTAGGGTTAGGGTTTCGTTCGACGGAGTCGACGCTGGACAGCCGCTCCGCCAAGCAGGACGAGCAGAAGCCAGTGAAGAGCTGGGAAGGATGCTTCGCGCACCGATCGTAGCCGGCGCCTTCGAGGTTCATGGCAATAAAGGCGTAAACTTTCTCATCAGATTCGGGAACCGGCGATCAAGATCAGAGCTTTTTGAGGATCGGTCGATGGGAATGCTTAAAATTTGGGGCTTTGGAGGGGTGGAAACCCTAGAAAAAGCTCTTTTGACGCTGAATCTCCGATCGATGTCAGAAAAAGAGAAAGAGAGAGAGAAACTAAAGAGAGAGATCTACAGTTCTCTTTGATTCTTAATTTTGCCGGGATTTGGCGAGCCATCCGAGACTGTATTTATTTTGGAATGGGCAAAATTGCCCTTGTATATGTAATTGATGGACTAGTGCTTTGACTGTTATACCCCTGAATCTCTCTCTCTTCCTGGGGTTAGTTTGTTTATATGAAATACATCATTTGTCTGGATCGAATAGTGATGGCAATTTTTTTTTTGGAATCCGAAAAAAAATCGATTTTATTTTTTCAACTAGAGCGGATTTGAAAATTTAAAAAACAAAGACGGAAATGTAGATTAAAATTATTTTCTAATCGGGTTCAGGGTCGAATATGGATATAGTATTCTCTGTCCCGCTAAATTTTCAGTTTCGGTAACTTATATTCATAAGTGCAACCGATTGGTATTAGTTTAGACATTAATATCTTTGTTAGTTGTCGCCAAGAGGAGTCCAGAAGGTCGTGCGAGTTCAGGAGGAAGGTGACGCGAGTGTTCCAGAAGTTCTTCGAGAACTTGCTGGTTCATGAAAGCAGATCGTGTGGGACACATCTTGCTTTGAGCAACGGTGATCTTCATCACCCCAACACGTCATAATCCTTCTTCTTCCTCTTCTACTTATCTTCTATTTGTAACTTGTTATGTCCGTCTGCAACTGCGATTGCAAAGAAGAACATAGATTGATTTCTGATTCTTTTGTTTTCATCGGAACAAGTTGTAATCAGTAATATTATATATATATAGTGGTTCGTTGGAATCGACATCTCGGAAGGCGAATTTGTTTGAAGAAGTTTCTGATTCTCGACTACAACTTTTGGATCAATAGAGGGTAGACTGTAAAGTTTATCAGAAGCTTTGTTAACATTGTTCACTAATCTTTTGATTAAGCCCCGAAACTAACAATCTCAAAGCATGATCCGAAGAAAAGATGGAGAACAATCGCTAAAACCTTCTCGATACTTGATTTTACAAACTTGAGAAGTTTGATGGCGAACACTTCAACATTTGGAAGAGGAAGATATCTCTGAATCTTCACCTTGTAAAAGTTGCTTATGTGTTGGTTGATCTTGAACCTACCATCCCTGAAGATGGAGGAGAACTTGAAGTTGGTGTGTTGCAAGACGCGCACTCCAAGTGGACGATTTGATGGCAGAGTCCTACAACAAGAAAAACAAGGCTAGAGATGTATGTAAAGCTCTTGAGAAGCATTATAAGACAGACGAGAAAATATCCAAAATCCATCTTGTCGAGAAATTTTTTACTATGCAATTTGAAGACGATAATGTAATGCTACCACAAGTCAAGAAACTTCCGAAGATGCAGCAGAAACTGAAGGAAGATGGCATGAAACAGGAAGACAAGTTCATGGTAGGGGCTATAGTCACCAAGCTTCCTCCAGGTTGACAATTTATAAGGGCACTACAAACTTTACTAAGGGCTAGCCCAGGATTGGGGCTAGCCCATTAATGAACAAAGTTTACTCACACTAGTCCATTAGTTTACTCATACTACCCCAAACTTGAAACCCTCCTCCCAAACCCTCCCAACCCCACCGGAGCCCTCCCCCTCCCGCCGGAGCCGTTCTCCTCGACTTCGTCCTCCTCCTCATTGTCGATGGCTCCCAAAGTCTTGAAAGAATCAAGGTACAAATATTCTTTCTCCTTGTTCTATTGCATTTAAAAAAAAATCAAAAAATATAAAAAATTCTATTGTATTTTGAAAATTTTGAGTGATTTTCTTTCCATTCTTCAAATGAGGGCATACAAGTCCTGAATGTAGTT
The DNA here is from genome assembly GCA_036927795.1 of Iris macrosiphon. Classification (NCBI taxonomy): domain Eukaryota; kingdom Viridiplantae; phylum Streptophyta; class Magnoliopsida; order Asparagales; family Iridaceae; genus Iris; species Iris macrosiphon. Next base: position 8,827,517 of record JAYESA010000007.1, read on the forward strand.
TAGGATGTAGTTTAGACGTTTACTTGGATAGTCGAACCCGATTTTAGGGCATACAATGTCGACAATCGTCGACAGTATCGAGCAGTGTCGGACGGGACTGTAGAAATTTCTACAGTCTTATATAGATTTAGGATTGTAGAAAATTCTACAGTCCTATATATATTAAGGACTGTAAAAATTTTTACAGTCCTAAATTTGTAGAGGACTGTAGAAATTTTAACAGTCCTAAAAAATTAGGACTGTGAAAATTTCTGCAGTACCGTATACGTATAGGACTGTAAAAATTTCTACAGTCATGAATGTTAAATTAATTTAGGATGTTAAATAAAAAAAAATTGTCTTATAGTCATGCCCCTCGGAAGGACACTGTGGATGAAGATATCATCAGAAGACGTCCTACTGCGTCGATGCGTAAGGAACGCAATGTTTCGCGTACTATTGAACCCGGTGTCACTATCCGCGACCCCGAGGGACGTCCTGAAGTTAGAAAACGTCGATTGACGAAGAAGATTGTCACTCGTTCGAAGAGATGTGCTCCTCCTAGTTCTTTAGGTTCTTCTTCCTCCTCCGATGAGAACATGCCAAATGTTCCAAATCGGCCAACTGATGGTTCGGGACCTTCTCAGCCTGCAGATAGTCTTGTCGAGAGTCTCCAACAAACCCTCAAAAACTGGGCTACTGATGGTTCAGGACATTCTGAGCAGCCAGATAGTCCATTCGAGACTCGTCCAAACGGTTGCTCTATGTTACCGTCGATAAAAAACCATATTGCATACCAAATATGGAACAATCCGGTAAGTACATTACGTTATGATAATTTTATATATAATTGTAAGTTCAAAGTTCATCCAATTATTTATAGATAAGTACATTTTATATAGAGGTATAACTTCATCCAATTGTTTACTTTTCAGGAGAGTTCGCGTATGTTGACGGTGATCAACCACGAAAAAAAATACAATACATGGAGGTTTGAATTATTGGGAGACGATGTGAAGGCAAAAATCAGTCCCCCCGATCTACAATATTTGGGTAACTACTCATATACGACGGTGGATAATGCATTGATTTCAGCATTTGTAGAACGATGGCATCCAGAAACTAACACTTTCCATCTACCAAATGGGGAGTTGACGATTACCCTTGATGACGTCCATCATATATTGGGACTTAGGGTTGATGGTCGAGTCATGATGAATCAAACTTTTAATGAGTCGAGCATCAACTTTTACGACCATATTGTAGATTATGTATCAGGGTGTCTGGGAGTTGATGCCACTAGTTTTACCACTCTTCGAGAATTCAAGAAGTCTTACGGACTTCCTTTAAAATATTTGGAGGAGATATTCGCTGATCCGGACCCCGAAATGGATAATAGCGATAATGTGGTCCGCGGATATATGCAGTTCATCTTAGGGGCTGTCGACATTACGGATAAGTCTGGAACGTCCATACATGCCAAATATCTCCTCAATTTGGACAACATTGAAACGGTGGAAGAAATATCTTGGGGAAGCGGTATACTAGCATACCTTTACCGTGAGCTTGGTGCGGCATCCCGCGTTGGTTCGTAGACAATATCCGGATGCCAGACTCTACTCTATATATAGATATATCTTTGTCAACTTGTATACTTCCTTTAAAAAAATTTGTTGTGAATTTTTTTACTAATATTTTTTTAACCTGGTTACGTGAAGACATGGATATACGAGCATTTTTCAACCCTGCAGCGGGCAAAACTGAACTCGGAATAAAAGTCTCCTTCATATATAGTTATAATGATAAGACTTCTTTCCAACTTCTTCACTTTTCAATCCTGCAGCGTTCAAAACTGAACTGGAAATAAAAGTCTCCTTCCCATACGAGTTATAATCATCAAAGTCTCCTTCATATATACGAACAAGTATGGTTCGTTGAAAGTGGTGCTGATCTGGGAAAAAAATTGAAACTCATACGAACTCACTCACACGAGTTCAGGTGTTTGGTAGAAACTTTGAAACTCTCCTTCTTTTCCCTGATGTAATCGTTTGCAGTTCCAGTCTTCTGTCTTCTCTTATCACTTTCACATCCACCAAAAAAAAAGTGAGGAAGTTCGGAGGAGGAAAGAGAGAGGGGCCGAGTTGCAAATGTTCTCGAGAGGGGTACTATGGTAATTGCATAAGCATAGGATGCTGGAATCGGAAGGGCCATTCTAGGAATTAGAAAAATGAGTTGGCAAGTGTCGGAATCTTCTAGGGAGCCGTTATATAGTTCAGTAGCTATGTAGCCGTTATTTTAGAAAAGCCTTTATTTAAAAACAATAGACAAGTACGGATATCCTCAAAATTTCGAAACTACCCATATAGTAAGTACTGGTTAAACATCTTGAAACGAGCAAAATGACCCCGGATTAAGATATTAACTAGGGGTATTATCGTCTTTTGATTCGAATGGTTGCAGTTTCCGAGGTCTAGTGGGTGCAGATGGACTATGGGAAAGAAGAAGTTGATGGGAAAGATGCCAGACATTAGGGTTGGGATGATATCTGCTGCTGTGCCAAATTTTTTTTTATTTTATATTTTGACCTTAGGTCTAATATAAATTAAATAATTAGTATTTGAATATTCAAAATATAATAATTAGTATTTGTGTCGCAAAAATATCGTTAAAAATAAATTAGTAACACTTTTGTTAAAAAAAATTTGACTAATTATTTTGGAGATCCAAACACTAATTTTATAACTCATGTGAGATCCAGTCTAATTTTTTTTTTTCATATTTATGTTCCTTCTCACATACAAATATGAGTCTTTTTTCACATATAGTGAGACTAACACTTGTACGTGAGAGGAAATATAAATACCAATCATCTTTGGTTTGGGTCACGAAATGGACCTTTGGAAAGGAAAGCTAATTTCTTTTGTACGATTAGATGCAAAAAAAATAAGTTGAAAATGAAATTGATTTCAAAAAAAAAAAAAAAAAAAAAAAATTCTCCCACTCATCTCATGGATTCACTTTTCCTCCCCAAATTATTCGTTTTTTCTTCCAAATTTTTAGGCCTTTCCAAATACCGAAAATAAAAATTTAATGAAAATTATAATTTTATAAAAAAAAAAGAGCAAGAAAATAATTTACTTTTTTTTTTTTCCTGCGAAACATACGCGGTCAAAGGAATAATTAGCGTTTAAATCTTGTACATTATATTAGTTTAGAGTTTAAGTCATGATATGTTTAATTGAAATTTTTTGATCTTAGATTTTTATTTGTATTTTCCATTATATTCAGAACATTAGTACAAGGTCAATAACAAACGCATGTTGTAAAAAAAGATATAATAAAAAAAAAATATAAAAAATTATGGTCTAAGCTTTTTAATTGGATATGTCAGGATTTAAACTAGTGGTCAAAACTAGTGTGAATGTTCACCAAACCAATTCCAAAATGGTTTTAAGTTGGATAAAAATGGCACGTGTAACTCTTGATTGGAATTGTAAACATCCACAATAGTTTTGGTGGGTGAAAAAAATAGATTTTTTGCTAAGAACAAAACGCAAAACTCCAAATTAACGAGACCAATGTGAAGATACACCGATTCATCACTTTCTAAAATGAAACGAAGATACCGATTCACCAAGTCACTCCCAAAGTAGTTTTAGGTTGGATAAAAATAATATGTGTAACCCTTGAGTGGAATGGTGAACATCCACACTAATATTTTGTGGGTGAAAAAAAAGGACTTTTCTCTAAGAACGCAACGCAAAACTCCAAACCAATGAGACTCACGTTAACATACCGAATCATCACTTTCTAAAATGAAACAAAGTCATATTATTTGTCGATAGCCTAGGTCCAATCAATCGAATATTGATTAATATGAAATCAAAATGTTTCGAATATTCTTGAAAATTCTTGCTTTCCATTAGACCACCTATATTTATATGTATCAAGATCTTGATTCATGTATGTCTTGGATTGAAATTTTATAAAAAGAAATAAACCAATTCTTTATCTTATTTTTCTTAGATGTCTCTTCTTGTCCCCTTCCAACTTTGGTCAAGAATTAAAAGAGAGTCAATATATTGATATGGAGTGGCCATGATCATATAGGGTGTGCATTCGTCTATTTGGTTCAATCAAAATCATATTTTTCCAAAATCCGTATATTTCCAAAATCATGTCCTTGTCCCCTTCCAAATTTTGTTTAAATATTATAATTTATTTTTCATTCCGCGAATGACTCCAGATTCATTTACAACTAAATATCATTAAAACGAAATCAATTTATAAATTACTATTCTAAATTTATACTACTATATGATAAGAAAAGTTGAGACTTCAATGTAGATTTTTTCTCCCAAAAATACCACTATCTATATTTATTAATTAAAATTGTTTATTAAATTTGACATATAAATAATTAGGTAATTATATATAGAAGGAAGAAGAAGAAGAAAAAGAAGAAGAAGAGAAGTTGTTGTTTATTCTTCTCAAATAGTAAACAATTAAAAATTTACTGCTCTCAAGTAAATTTTTTTTTTAATTTTTACTCTTTTCAAGTACTATAAAATACATACAAGACAAGTACATATATATACTAATATATTATAATTAGTAATTACAATCGTGTTATCCTAAGCTATTAAGATAGTGATATTGAGGAACATATTTTTTTTTTTTTTTTTAGATGTTCTTTTTAACGAGTTAGGAACTAAGTTTCTAAGGAGAGATTCGTGTCGTGCTCATTTCCACAGAAGTCCTCCATCGTAATCAACATATCACGATCCTACGGACAGAAGCACAAAATTATGAATGACACGGTAGTTAGTGCCAAAGGGATAACAGGTTGATAATAGTTTAATTATATTTGGTTACTTTTAATAATCCAACAACTTGTGTAACCCCACGGAAAAAAATCATGATATTTGGCTGCTAAACTTATAATTATCAGAACAAAAGTTTGAGAAGTAGAATCCCAACAGAGGAATGGAACTCTGAAAAAACTCCTACCAAACCAAATGACAAAGCTGGAGTCAAAAGCTGCCCAAATGTTAAAAATTTCAAACATTTGAACAGTTGGAACCCACCCCCCCCCCCCCCCCCCCCCCCCCCCAACGTCATCGATCCATCCACCTATTCCTACTGACCAGCCAACCACAAAGTCCACGTGTCATGGCTTACTGTGGCCGGCTGGCCAGCACCCATCAACCCTCATCCATACATAACTACATATATATAAATATATTAATTCAGTTTTGCTATAAACATTCACACACACAGTTTCCTCTCCTTCTCCTTCTCCTTCTCCTTCTCCTTCTCCTATGTGGGGGGTTGCAACACAAAATTCTGGTATAGACCCATGAACTCTTCTTCATCATTTCTATACGTATGCAATCTTTGATATGCTATAGTGGTACATGGGTTTAGGTACCGACTGCCTGATTGATACTTAGTTTCTGCATATGTACTTGTTGTTTACTAATGGGTCACATTTGGTTCGCGCAATCAGGACCTAGGGAAAAGAAAAGTTATTCATTTACTGTGTTTATTTGGTTCGCATAATCATGACCTTGAAAGAAAGAAAAAGTGATTCGTTTACTATGTTTGGACGTCAAAGGATTGGAGTAGGAAAGGAAAATTGTTCCCACCAGCCCACCGCAAGGATTTATTTTTCCACCCAAGGATTCACTTTCCCTTCTAATTCCTTGGCCTTTCAAAACAACTTAAAGAAAAATTGATGGGAATTACAATTTTTCAAAAGAAAAAAAATAGCAATTAATTGATTTCCTTTCTTTTCTTTCCTTTCCACGAACCAAACAAGACCTAAGGCTTGGTTTCTTGATTTGATTTGATTTGATTTGATTGCTGACATATTTGAAGTTGAGACACATGTATGTGATATGTGAATATGTGGATTTTTTAAGTGCTTGGTTTCTTGGTTCTGTTGCTATTAGGCCACGTTTGGTTCGCGGAATCAGGGTCTTGTGTTTTTGGATGCTAAAGGAAATGAGTCGGAAAGAAAAATTGATTATCAATGAAAAATAAAATGGGGTTGGGGGTGGGGGTGTTAATGGTTTCCCCACTCACCACATGGATTCACTTTCTCATCCTCAATTATTCATTTTTTCTTCCAATTTTTCGGGCCTTTCCAAACACCAAAAAGAATATTTAATGGAAATTAAAATTTTCCAAAGAAAGGAATGAGCAAATAATTGATTTTCTTTCCTTTCCTTCTCGCGAACCAAACAAGGCCTTAGTCTTGTTATGAGCGTCGGCATGGTTAGCGACTGGACATTTAGAACTCACTTGGATTGTTAAGATGGAGAAAGGTCTAATTGGAAATAGAGTTAATTCATGTACAACTATATATGCAAGATGACAATAAGCATCGTCACTCCTTCAACCATGTTTATGAACAGACGCTACAGGAAAGAGCATTTCAACACGATATATCCAATTGGAAATTAATTCACTTTGTGATTAAATACTAAATGACCCTCTGGAGCTCTATTTGCCATTTGATTGTTTTATTTTCCCCTTTCTGTTCAAAAACAAAATTGTATAGGCCATAACCTTCCTTGTTGAAGTTCTTCGACAGAGAGTGTACTTAACCATGGTTTCACCCCCAATTCTTCGTACCATTTCTCCGAAAGGGTGTGCAGCGTCTGCTCAAAATCCCTCCACTTTTTTGTTTTCTCATCAGCAATTGTTACTGCTGGGCTGTTGATAATGTTGTCAGCATCATAAGAAATGTTGCTTTTTTCTTTTCTTTTAGGTTATCCGCTTCATAGATTTACTGTATTCGCTTGTAAATTACCTCTTCACAAACCAGATAACGTATGTCTACTTTATCCTAATAGCTGATGTGAGGATAAAGAATTTAACTTAAGATTTCAATAGAAATACAGAGCTAATGGAATAACTTGCATCCATTTATTTTCCTCTCTCTCCTAATAACTGCGATTATGACAGTTCCTTTATCATATTTTGGCGCAAGTTTGCCCATTTATATTTGCAGTATCTGCCACTGTCATTTAGTTTATAATCATATTATCATCCCTTTGTTTGATACGTATAGGATGTTATAAGCTTTGATTAGCCAATGTAGAAATGTTAATCCTGTACTTTTCAGGTGAACGGTTGATTTGAAGCGAGCAAAAGAAGTATCGGAAACTGAATAAATCAAATAAGTAGAAGATGGGTGCTTGTTGTAGTGCCGGAATAAGAGCAGAGGAAGATAGGACGCCACTTTACTATCATGTGAGTAGTTTCCGGTCACTTTGCAGTGTATTTTAATTAAACTAACAAGTACCTAGTAATTAGTATACATCATTGTAATTGTTTCTTTGAATTCCACTTTACATTATTCCTCGGTGGGCTTGAAGGAGTAACAGCACTGAGATCTCTTGCTTATTCTACTCTCAAATGGCAACTCTAAGTAGAGATTTTCGTTTTTGTTCACTACTTAGCTTATAATATTTGAGACTTGAAGATGGGTCAAAAGATTTTAGTAGAATACTTAACTTAATTTTATTGATGGGTGGGGTTACATATATATAGGAGAGACTAACCCCTCTCTCTACTATTCTACTAGATGTGAGACTAAACACCCACTAATACTCTCAACACTTCCTCTCAAGATGAGCGATAGATATCAATTATCCCCATCTTGTTACATAGTTTAGAAAGACTCGATGAATTAAGACCCTTAGTCAGACAATCTGTAACTTGTTCTTCTGAACGAACGTGATCGAGCTTTAATATCCCTTTTTCTAGCTTCTCTTGATGAAGAACCAATCGATCTCGAAGTGCTTAGTTCTGTCATACTGGACTGGATTGTTAGCTATACTTATTGCAGCTTGACTGTCACTCAGAAGACGCAACGGTATTCCCTGGTCCAGCTTCAACTCAGTCAGTAGTGCTCTTACCCACAACAACTTTGACACTCCAGAGCCATAGCTCTATATTCTGCTTCAGCAGTCGATCGTGCTTCTACAGACTGTTTTGTGCTTCTCCATGAGATTAGGTTACCCCCCACAAAGACACAGTACCCTGAGGTAGACATTATTTCATCTATGCAGCTTGTCCAATCTGCATCGCAGTACCCCTCAACACCCAGGTGTCCATTTTTCTAGAACCATAGCTCTATTCCATGAGTCTCCTTCAGATATCTCAGGATACGAAAAACTGCATCCATGTGGCCCTTCCTTGGATCATGCATATAGCGACTCACTACACTCACAGCAAATGAGATATCAGGGCGAGTGTGGCCTAGATAAATCAATCTGCCTACAAGTTTCTGATATCTCTTACGATCAACAGGCTCTCCGGTCTCTACCCCCTACTTATCTTTCTGATCGATCGGAGTGACTGTTGATCGACATCCCAGTATACCAGTCTCTGTGAGCAGATCTAGTACATACTTTCTCTAATAGAGGACGATCTCATCTCATCCTCGAGCCACCTCGATCCCAAGAAAATGCCTCATCATTCCCAAGTCCTTCACTTCGAACTCCTTGGCGAGTTTTGACTTCAGCTGGGTGATCTCCTCCTCATTATCACCTGTGATCACTATATCAATCACATATACTGCAATTATGGTGATGTGGCCTCTTGCATGCTGGAATAAGATCGTGTGATCTGTATTCGTCTGGCGGTACCCTATGCCTATGACAGCCTTCTTGAATCTATCAAATCAGGCTCGAGGAGATTGCTTGAGTCTATATAATAATTTTTTCAGCTTGCACACATTTTTCGTCGACTGTTTTGTGCAAAACCCCGGGAGGTCTCCATGTATACTTCCTCTTTTAGATTCCCATAAAGAAAAGCGTTCTTTACATCCAATTGATACAGTTTTCACCTATGGTTTGCTACAAGAGAGACCAGTGTTCTCACAGTGCTCATCTTTGTCGCCAGAGCAAATGTCTCATTATAGTTGATGTCATAGGATTGAGTGAATCCCTTTGCAACCAACATTGCCTTGTACCGCTCCACCTTACATTTTGGCGTCTTCTTTACTGTGAAGACACATTTGCATCAAACTGCTCTTTTTCTTTTAGGCAATGGAACAAGCTCCCATGTCCCATTTCTTTCGAGTGCCCCAAGTTCCTCTAACATTGCAGCTTTTCACCTTGGATCTTCCTTCGCTTCCTGCCAACACTTAGGCAAAGATGTGGTGTCTAACGATGCAATGAATGCTCGATAAGTAGGGGATATATTAGAGTAGGATAAAAATTTGGCAATGTTATGTTCATAACCATAACGATTAGGGGTTCTTTTCGCATTACTGCGAGAAGATATCCTTAAGGGAGTATGAGGTAGTGGTGGAGAGATCATACCATCCGAATCAGAGGGATCCGTATCCGAATCAGAGGAGTCCGATAAGGGAGGTGCATCTTCAAGAGTTGGAACAGGGTTAGGCAAAGGATATGGCACAGTAGGGACAATAGGAACAGTAGGGAACTGCTGTTTTCTCCTTCTGTAGACTTGGAACTTTGTAGATTGTTTCTCCCCCTGCACTGGAACATCACTTTCTTCTTCCTGGTTGTGTGTATCATCATCACTTTCCTCACCCTTGTTATCTCCCCCTTGTTTCCTTGGACCATCTTTCATCATTGGGCATTGAACTGACCCGACAATCACGCTTGGGCCTATCTTTCCCTCACTCCTAACACCTCATGTGTTAGGTGTGTCACCAAATGCGGAGCCTTCACCTGAACCATTGTGGTAGTATGGTTCCATCTCTCTGAATGTAACGTCCATGCTCACAAAGAGCCTTCGTTCCACTGGACTTCGACAAGAGTATCCCTTCTTAGTCCCCGAGTAGCCAATAAAGACGCACTTTACTGTCCGAGGGTCCAGCTTTTCCATCGCAGGCCTGTTATCTTTCACAAAGCATACACATCCAAATATCTTTAGGGGAACAATGTAATTATTCTCTCATGTAAGCATCGCAAACGGTGTCTTCCATCCTAGCACCTGAGAGGGCATCCTGTTGATGAGATATGCAGCCGCCAACACGACATGTCCCCACAAGTGTTTATGAACATTCATGACAAATATCATTGATCGTGCTATTTCCAACAGGTACCTGTTTTTCCGTTCTGCCATGACATTTTGTGCTGGTGTATAGGCACACGAAGTCTGATGTTGTATCCCATGGGCTGATAAGTACTCTTCAATAGCCTTGTTGGTGTATTCTGTCTCATTGTTAGATCTCAAATTTTTTTACTTTAGCACTGTACTGTATTGTAACCCTGCGATGAAAATCTTGAAAGCATGCAAAGACATCACTCTTACTCTTCATTAGGTATATTCATGTGACACGAGTGTAGCAATCAATAAAGGTGACAAACCATTTAAAACCATTAACCGCGGTTGTAGGACAAGGTCCCACACATCAGAGTGTATCATATCAAAAGCAGCTAAACTTCTATTTCCAGAACTCACATAAGAGCTTCTGATATGTTTCCCAAGCTCACAAGCATCATAAACTAACTTTTGTTTATTAGCCTCTTGATACATAGATGGATACATCCGACTCAGTAGACTGAATGACGAGTGTCTCATGCACTGACGTTGAAGTAATAACTCTGCTTCCATAGTTCTTTGCGGCTCCTCCGGCTGTGCTTCTTCCACCAGTGACGCTAGTTCTGCGTCCAGCCCTCCCCTGTCCAAGTACCATAGCCCCTTATGCCAAGTGGCAATCCCCAACCGTCTCCCCGTTCCCTTCTCCTGAAAAATTATCTTAGGAATGTCAAAGAAAATAACACAATTAAGTTGAAGAATAATGACACTAATGGACAATAGATTAACAGGAAAAGATAGAGCATGCAAGACATCAGTAATAGGTATGGAATGGGTGCATTCAACTGTGCATTTATCCATAATGGGTCTAGCCGTACCATCAGTAGTCTGAATGCTTTAGGCGTCGTCAGGTGAGTGTCATCTTAGAACTCATTATGGACACCGTGACATGGCGGGATGTTCCAGAGTCAATTATCCAATCTGGTCTGTGGATGGATGCCACGGCATGAGCAGGTATACCTGTGCTTGTATGGACATAGTAGGTGATGTTACCCCGGAGGTGGTTGGAGTTGATGCCCCAGAGGTATTGGCTCGACTGTTTTCAAGCTTCATGCTTCTCCATATCTTTAATATTTCTCTCTCACTAGGGGTCATATCGGATGACTGACACTCACTTTTCTCTTCTACCAGGTTTGCCTTGTGCCCTCCAGAATGATTATTTCTGCCACCCGCATAGCCTCCTCTGCTACCCCTACGTCCTCAACGGATGAGTCCGCGGCCGCTAGACTGGCCTCTCAAGGGTTTCGTACAGAATCTGATGAAATGTTCAGGGTCTCCACAGTTGTAGCACCCTCCCCCTCCGGAAGGGTTTAGGTTAAAAACTGCTATAGCTGAATTTTTGTCCGAAGAGCTAGTGGTTCTAGGCATCAGCTTCAGTCGTGCATCTTCTTGTGCCATAGCAGCTATGGCCTCCTCCAGTGATGGCAGTCTGTGTTGTGCAAGTAGGCCATTCCTCCTCTGCTCGAATGTTGGGTTGAGTTCATTCAGGAACTTCATCATTCTTTGTCGCAAGACATACTCCATGAACTTCTGATAATGTTTCGCAAATGCTAGTTCCACTTTCTCATCCTCCATTATAATGGGATCATAGTGGTCGAGATCTGACAAATACCTTCAACAGGGCAGCATATTTAGAAATAGTGTGATCTTCTTAGACAACCTTATCAAGTTCATCCTATAATTGGAAGACCCTCATAGGGTTGCCTGTCCCTGAGTACATATCTCTCAGCGTCATCCAAATGTCACTAGCACTCTACACTTGGTCGGTCAATGATGCTGTCCACCATCCAGCTATAACATTGTTGATAATTTTCCACACAGCAAACTCCCGTGAGGAGTGATCTTCAGGTGCCTGGTTTGGCCATTCACATAGCCCATCAACCCCTTGCCTTCAGAGTTCGCATCGCTTTACGCGACCACTTCAAGTAGTTGAAAGTACCCTCCAAATTTACCTCCAGTTTCTCCAACTTCTCCATTTTGTTTAGGGCAGGATCCACATCTGCGTGTGCAGCATGGGAGCTAGTCTCGGTTAGCTTCCTGGAGAAGAGATCGTCCACCAAAACCTTCATCTCTTGGGCCGTCAGCTTGCCGTAGATCGTCTCCATCACCTTCTTCTTCTCCTCCTCCATCAGCAAGGCGGTGGAGGATCTAGATCTTGATCGCCGGCCTCTCCACGTCTACTGTTCTTCCTTCAGCGGCAACGGTATCCTTGAGAGCCGCGTCATGTCCCGTACATGGCTGCGACCCGTGGCCGTATAGCCCGACGAGAAGAACAAGACCAACAGGGCTTCTGATAAAGTTGCAGTCTACCTTCTGTTGGTCCAAAAGCTGTAATCGAGATTTGGAAGCTTCAACAAACAAGTTTGCCTTCCATAATCGCGATTCCAACGAAGATGAATGAACAAGGCCAACAAAGCTTCTGATAAACTTTACAGTCTACCCTCTGTCGGCCCAAAAGTTGTAATCGAGATCTAGAAGCTTCAGCAAACAAATTTGCTTTCCAGAATCACGATTCTAACAAAGCAGAAGGAGAAGGAGAAAAATGAGGGGAGGGGAGACGGGCGGCGGCTGTGGGCGAGCGGCTGTGGAGACAGACGGGTGGGAGACGGAGGTGAGAGGTCGGCGGTTGAGGGGCTGTGGGCGGCTAGGGTTAGGAGGAACCTGACTCTGATACCAAAAAAATTTTAGTAGAATACTTGACTTAATTTTATTTATGGGTGGGACTACATATATATATGAGAGGCTAACCCCTCTCTCTCTACTATTCTACTAGATGTGGGACTAAACACCCACTAATACTCTCAACAGGGTCTCTTCACTACTTAGTTTAATTAATTAATTTCCTTAAGATTCTGTCTTGAAGAAAGCTTTCGTTATGGAACAGTGCATGGACAGATGAAGCACTTTTAACTCTTCATGCTGACATGAACTTTACACCATCCATAAATCCGAGGTTTCTAAAATGTAACCAAGATATCATATCCTAGGATAAATCCTAGATATCCGGATATATGGTAACTAATCCTAAAACACACCAAATTGGTGTCGACTCAAAATTCTGACTTTGATTGTAATTCTAGTCATGATTGATTGGAATTACCGTCAGCCACTTACCATATTCTTCGACAAATCAGTAGGCATTCTTTGACCTATATCATTACATTTACATGAGAAGCCAGCTTTAGCACCCGATGTCGAGTCAGAGTCAGTTCTAATTTCAACTTGTGAAGCAAGAGAGGCTGAAAAAACCCAGAGCCATAGCTAGAGCTGATTTATGTTCCAGATACCAATATTACTACTTCCATCATGATACCGTATTTTGTTGGTCTGTTGTTTGCTTAGGTCTAAAATATAGTATTTTTGTTTTACATATTTTGTTGTTTGTTTGGGAATTTCATTCCTTTTCTCTTTGGATTAATGTGTCATGGACAAGAGTGCAATTTCTAGCAAATTGTATCATCGTACCTCTTCGTCTAGACTCTTTATAGTCTAGGAAAATTTGGAGGATACTACTTGGTCAAATAAGTTTAAATTGCATAGCCAAAAGGCATGTCTACTATATGTCAACTGGCCGTCTAGGTTCTATGGCATGATCATCTCATGCTCATTACAACCTTAGCTAGGAATTTGGCACCAACATAGAGGGTTGATGTCAGATCGATAGGATAGCTGGTTATGGAAACTTTGTTGAATCTTTATGGAGTTTCTTATGCTCCATAGCCGACCCTATTATGGTAAGAGAAGGCTTGGATGATAATGATATTTTGTTATTTGTTAGATTTATAAGAATCATGTTCCACCGTATCTTTGCACAATTCAAGCAGCATGCTCTAGCAGACTTGATGATACTTTTATAAATGTGCCATTTCTTTTGTAGTGTCCGCGAGCATTCGAAGGACAGGAGCACTTGTCATTCTCCCATGTTGCACCCTCGACTGTCTCTTCTGGGCTCTATATGAATTCAAGTTTGCAGTCCCCACTTCCTGATAGTTACCGAGAACCTCCGATGCCATTTCCTCATGTTGCAGGTTTCGCAGGCTCACGAACTATACCTGGAAGTTTCATCAACTATGGCATTAAGGCTAGTCATATGCAGAAGGCAGATTCTCAAATGGCGGGACAAGCAGTTCCAGTAGATAGGTTTGAAATATTCGATACATGTGAGAGTTTGAAAGGTTCTGAAACTAAAAGAGATGGTGGTAAAGATTCCCTTCAGTTAAACAATTACAATGCTTCAGATACCGAAGAGGATGTTTGCCCCACTTGCCTTGAAGGTAATAATATATCTCATTACATAGATCTCTATTTATTTATTTATTTATTTATTTTTTGGGAATATGGTGTTCCTACCTGGTTATGCAACATAGGGGACTATATTTGTACTTATTTGAAAATGTCTTTATCACATATCCGTATCATATCCTTATCCGTGCTCCTGTCCATAATCACGCTAATGGCATCATTTTCTTTGAAATTCGTCCCATATGTATGGGATTTCAATGACTTTCTGTCTCGAGTCAACAACTTGCACAAAAGCTTATGGTTATAAGAATTTGATGTTTTTATAAGTAATTTAGGTAACGATGGGGGTCAATGTGATCTCTGTTTATTATCAAAATATTAAATATAAACAGTTCATAGTAAACTTGTGATCCATGTGTGATGTGTGCATTGCAATTTTACAACTCACAATGAAAAGAAGCAGATACATAATAATACTCATCATAACATCAATAGCATCCTGGAGACGATATTTTCTTAGACATGTTTGATGTTGATGTTAATCATTTCCCTTGATCAAGTTCTGCAAATCCTAAGAATACCCCTGAAATTTCTCAAGTTCCTCTCCTCGCAATTGTCATCACAGCTTTCTGAACCTCGCGGTTCTGAAATCAGTAATAGAAATGTGAACAGAACGAAGATTTCAAATGCATGATTTATTTTCCCTTTCCAATCTTGTAACCCTCTGTGTGCCAAAAACATTTTTCATATCTTGAACTAGTTGGTTTTGTATGAACCAAATACCGAAAATTTAATATTATATAAACCCAAATAATGCTGATCCGATAGAAAGTCCGTTATTGTATTCGAACAGGGCTGATTATTGCTTGTTATTATTTTTGCAGAGTATGACTCGGAGAACCCTCGAATCATTACAAAGTGCCAGCATAATTTCCACCTCTCATGCATTCTTGAATGGATGGAAAGGAGCGATACTTGCCCCATATGTGACAAGGTATGTATACAAGAAACCTACTTCTTTAGCATGCTCTCCTTGTTTTCGAAAGTAGGTAGGCAATATCTGCCAAAACCCGACTCGGATACTTATGCCAGAACAGCTGAAACTGCATAAACCATTCAAATCCAAAACCACTGAAACCCTTCGAAACTGTTGCCAAAACCGATACTAAGGGTCGGCCCAGGGGTAAGCCTGACAATACTTCGGACTTGGACAATCCTCCTCTGCTAAGAAAATTCTCCAGATTTAGTATGATCCTACAAGAGGTCGGGATCACGGGTGATGCTCCAGGACCGGCCTACAATAAGGGTCAAGGGACAACCAAAATTAGTTCCGGATAGGATAATCCAACTCTTTGAGCCGGCCCTGCCGATACTGCAAACCTCTATGTCAAGTAAAGCACTAAGATTATAACAGAAATTCAAGTTTTGGATTAAGAGTGAAGATTCTGCCCAAGTGCAGATTTAATATATATATAGTTTGCAGTATCGGCCGACATCGATTCGATCCAGCCGATACCGATAAGGTTTCGCATATCTCGATCTGATACCGACTGATTCCGGCATTGATGATCTCTTTTTCGATCAATTCGACAAAAAAAATTGAACGAAAAAGACCAACTAACAAGGGTGTATAAGCATAATAAAGTTGTAAAAGCATGTAAAAGACATAGTTTGCAGTATCAACCGATACCGATATGGTTTGACATGTCCCGATCTGATACCGACCGATACCCTATACTGACCGATATCGACATTGTGGATCTCTTTTTTGGTCATTTCGGCAAAAAAAATTAAAGAAAAATATCAATCATCAAGGATGTAAAAGTATAGTAAGGTTTAAAAAACATGTAAAAGAAGAAATCTTATCTATCGCATATAAACCAATCGGGGTGACTACTATTTTATTCAATTTCAAAACTACTAAGAAATAACATGAAAAATACTTAAAATTATGTCCAAATGTATATAAAAAAAATTAATATTAATAATTATATGTTTTTGGATACCAAAAAAAATCTGATACTCCGATCCGAAACCATCGATTTCGATACCCATACTTCGAACCATGGTAAAAGAAAAAAAATTATCTATCGCACGTAAATCAATCGACAAGGGTGACTAATATTTCATTCAATTTCAAAACTACTAAGAAACAATACTTAAATTACTTAAAATTATGTCTAAATGTATAAAATATATTTTCTAAATTGTTAATAATTTATTAATAATTATTTGTTTTTCGATAAAAAAAAAAATCTAATATTCCGATTTGAAACTGTCAATACTGTCAATACTGTCGATACCTCGATTTGAAACTGTCAATACTGTCGATACCTCGATTTTGATACTCATAGAAATAATGTGATACCGATTTCGATACCAATATTACGAACCTTGGCTTAATATGTATGTCCACCTTCCACATGCCAACTAGTAGCTCCTTCATAAAGGTTGCAATGATAGGTATGCTGCTTCCTTCCACTGAGGAATAATGCAGGAAAAGATAGAGCAGCAAATTGAGATAGATAAAGACTTTCTCCTTTGAAACATACGTGCAGATGATCTTCACTTCTTTTCTGATTTTGATGTTCACGTGATTGAATCATGCAGGTCATGATGATAGACTAATGGGGAGGACAGAGTAGCCAGCTTGTGGGGACTTTACAAGGAGTTGCACATTGTGGGGGGATTATTTCCACCAGAATTCTTTTCAAGCGCAAATCTTGGTTATGTAATTCTTTGGAACTTGCATGTATATATCAAGTGATATAGAGGAACTGAAAATTGATTGTGAAAAGCCCCGCTTTGGATTGTAACTGTGACACGAACTGGTTCGCAGGACTCGGATGGACACGATTTCAGGTGCGACACCAGATTACGTCTGGTGTTTTAAGTATTCTCTTGCGCGTCTGTAAACATTCAAGAACTACATCTTGAGATCATATTTTGTAGTATCGACCGATACCATGTCTCGATTCGATACCGACCGATATTCGATACCGGCAGATATTGACATTGAGAGTCTTTTTTCGGTTAATTCGAAAAAAAAAACAAAAAAAAACAAAAAAGAAATAAGGATGTAAAAGCATAGTAAGTTTATAAAAGTATATAAAAGAAAAATAAAATCTATCGGATGTAAATCAATTGACACGGATAAGTACTATTTCATTCAATTTCAAAACTACTCATAAAAATACTTAAAATTATACCTAAATATACAAAATATATTTTCTAAAATATAATAATTTTTTTTTATACTAAAAATTCAGAAATTCTATTCCAACGAAACTATTTTTAATTAAGTTAGGTAAAACAAAAAAATAAATGAGAAATTATCTGGAGAGACATTTCGCTTGCAGCTTTGACAGAATTCAAGGGGAGGGGGGTTCATCAAGCAAGCAAGCAAGGGTGTTGTTTTTTGGGCTTAAATATTCCACCCTCTGCTAGCACCAAGCCCCACCATGTTGGGTTTAATTTTTGCTAAAAAAAATGATAATAATTGTTGAAATTCATCCAACTTAGTTGGCGAAAGTTGAACATTTTTCAATTTTCGTCAACTCCGTTGGCGAAATTTCAGTACATTTTTTTCACGGCGGGTGAATTTTCGCCAACGAGAGTTTTCACCAACGATAATAACGCAACGTGTTTCTCGAAGTATTTTTTTGGCTAATTAGAGTTTAAACCCTGGATTTTATACCAACTTAGAGTTTAAGTTCTGAGATGTCCAATTGGAGAGTTTAGTCCCTGAATTTTTAATTTTTGTTTCATTTTTTCCATTTTAGCCTCCCTAGTATATATAGGAAGGTTTCATTCTCAAGCATGAGATGGAGGGTATAATGAAAAAAATAAACCAAATAATAAAAATTCAGGGTCCAAACTCTCCAATTGGACAAATTGGGAATCAAACTCTAAGCTGGTATAAAATCCAGGGTCTTGTTGGGAACGAAACGCAAAAACCGTTCCCCAAACCAGATAGTACATGCGAGAGAACCGAACAAAACACACAAACCAAAAAACACCAAAAATAAATCACAGACACAGAGATTTTTTACGTGAAAAATCCAGATGGAAAAAATCACGGGACGATCGGAGTCCACCGCTGAAGAATCTCCACTAATGTAATAAAGAGATTACACCCTCTACACGCTCCTCACCTATCCAACACGGATCACCGCAACTCTTTGGAACAGAAAATAAATTACAACAGCGAAAAAAAGACAATGAAAAATACCTTAAATTGATCTACTTCTCCGAAATGGCCTCCAATCCATCTTTCTCCACTCCAAATTTCTAATGGCACTCTTGCCACTTTTTTTCTCTTATTTTTTTCTCATTCTTAATGTGATATATTGCATGAGCATTTATATAAACCCTTGCATGAATTAGTGTTTCCATATGGAAATATATATATGGAAGCCAAAAATATTTATGGAAATCCAATTACATTTAATCATATGTTTAGGGGAAATCAAATCATAAATTAGCTTACCATAAATTGAAAATCCAATTATATGAAAATTTAATATATTAAAGATCCAATCATAAATATATAATTAAAGTCAAAGATGAAAATCTAATATAATATTTGCTTACTATAAATGTTCCAATACACGACGTTCGATGCACTTTTCAAGTTTTTTCGACACACAGATGGTGCTCGTTGCACTCTATGGTATTCTCCACATAGGTTAGGAACTCCACCCACTCCAACAAATCTCCCATTTCACAACTATGTGGAGGGGGTCGTCATCCCGACGATCCGCCTGCAGTAATCAAACTTTTTCCTCGGAAGAATCTTTGTGAACATGTCTGCTCCGTCGTCATCTGTATGAACATTCTCAAGCGCCACTTTCTTATTTTCCACAACATCCCGTATCCAATGATACCGGGTCTCAATGTGCTTGGACCGGCTATGAAATGTCTGGTTCTTCACAAGGTGAATAACACTATGACTATCGCAAAGCAAATGATACTGCTCTTGCTTTAGCCCAATTTTCTGCAACGATTTCTTCATCCACAACAACTCCTTGTAAGCCTTTGTCGCCATAATGTACTCTGCCTCTGTCGTTGATAAAGCAACACACTTCTGCAACCGCGACTGCTACGATACTGCTCCACCAGCAAACATCATCACATAGTCCGAAGCCGATAGTCTCGTGTCTACATCTCCAGCCATATCAGCGTCGGTATACCCAACCAGCTTCGGCTCGTCACCACCAAAAGAAAGTCTACAATCGGCAGTACCCTGAAGATATCGTAGAATCCACTTGACCCCACTCTAATGTACCCTTCCAGGATTGGAAGTATACCAGCGAACTGTGTCAACTGCGTGAACGATGTCTGGCCTCGTACACACCATAGCATACATAAGACTCCCCACAGCTGAGGCATATGGAACCCGCTTCATATCTTCCTTCTCATCCTCGGTAAATGGACACTGCTCCTCAGTGAACTTAAAGTGAGCCGCAAGGAGATTACTCACTTTCTTCGACCCGTCCATTCCGAAACGCTGAAGTATCCGGTGAATGTACTTCTTTTGGGACAAATATAGCATCTTGGACTCTCTCTCGGCTGATCTCCACCCCAAGAATAGTCTTTACTGCGTCCAATTCCTTCATAGAGAAGGTTGCGCCCAATTGGCGCTTCAACTCCGCTATACTAGTGGCATTTCGACCTACCAGTAGCATATCATCAACATAGAGCAGTAAAATGATGAAATCATCCTCGGCAAAGTACCTCACAAATATACAGTGGTTCGACGTCGTCCGTGCGTAACCATGCTCCCCCATAAATGACTCAAACTTTCTATACCACTGCCTCAGAGCCTGCTTCATACCATACAAGATCTTCCTCAACTGGCAGACCAAGTGTGACTTGCCCTTCTCACAGAATCTCTCTGTCTGCTCCATGTACAACTCCTTCTCAAGATCACCGTGGAGGAATGCCGTCTTCACGTCCATTTGCTCGACCTCCAAGTCGAAACTTGCTGCCAATACTAGCACCATCCGAATAGACGACTGCTTGATGACTGACGAAAAGATCTCATCATAATCTACGCATTTTTGCTAACCGTAGCCTTTAACTACCAGCCTCGCTTTGTATCGAGGGCGAGTAGCATCATCTGTCTTCTTCACTCTTAACACCCGTCGATTCTTCAAAGCCTTCTTGCCCTTTGAAAACCGCACCGGATCATAAGTAGAGTTGGCCTCAAAGGAACTCATCTCCTCCTGCAATGCCTCTATCCACCCATGCATGTGTTCATCTTTCATAGCCTCTGCGAAACTTTCGGGTTCTCCATCGTCAGTCAGTAGCACATACTCACCTGGTGAGTATCTCGTAGATGGTCGACGCTCTCTATCACTCTTCCTCAATGGAACCACTGGTGCTGACTGTATACCAACAGCCTCCTCTTCAGGAACTGCCTCCTCGGCATGCTCATCCTCCTGAAGATCACCCTGACCACCATCAGCAGGATGATGATCAAGTTTGGGAGCAACTTCATGTACTAGCTCCCTCATAGCTGGATCCTCTGCGATGTCCTATGGAAACTGCTTGAAGCAAAATAACTCCAACTCAGGCAATTTCTCGGCCTCAGAAGGCATCTCGAAATCCTGAGTGTTGGTCATGGTCCGATCCTCGACGAATACTACGTTCCTGCTTCTGTAGAGATTTCTTCTTACTGGGTCGCAGAGTTTATAGCCAAACTTATCCCGACCGTAACTGACAAAGACGCACCGCCTCGTCTTCGGCTCAAGTTTGAATCTCTCGTCCTTCGTTACATACACGAAGGCCTTGCAACCAAACACTCGCAGACGATTGTATGACCGCTCTTTTCCGTACCACAATTTGTTAGGCACATCACCCTGCAAAGGAGCACTAGGAGATAAATTAATAATATAAGCAGTTGTGTAAAGAGTCTCACTCCAATAGTTTTTCGACAAGTTTGCTTGTAACAGCAAACACCGAACCCTCTCCATCACCGTCATGTTCATCCGCTCCGCTACACCATTGAGATGATGTGTCTTTGGCAGAGTCTTCTGGTGTCGTATCCCTTTCTCTCTGCAGTATGAATCAGAGGGACCGATATATTCGGTGCCATTGTCCGACCAAATACATAGTAGCTTCTTGTCCGTTTTTCTTTCAACAGAGGCCTGAAACTCCTTGAAAGTGGGCAGCACCTGATTATTGGTCTTTAATCCATAGACCCAAACCTTCCTGGAACAATCATCAATAAAAGTTATAAAGTAAGAAGCACCACCAATAACTTTTACCTTCATAAGACCGCAGACATCCGAGTGAATCAACTCGAGCAACGCTTGCTTTCTTAAACTTGGGTGACTTTAAAAAGACACCATATTTTGCGTCTATGCCAAACAGTGCGTGTCACGCCCCGATCTCCCGCAGGCAAATCGGCCGTTCCCGCTAGGCGGAAATCACCCTCGCCAGCGCTCCCGCGGAACGATCGCTTAACCCATCCGGGCGTGATGCCGCACGAGCGTGATCCACGCCCGTGCAAGGCCATGGTTCATTGGCTGGCGGCAAGAGTTCTAAGCCACAGAGTCGCACAGATTGTCCGAGTGCAGCGGAGTCATGAACGCATAGGCGATCGGTAACAGGTTCACTGAGTCGACAAATATAGCGGAAGCATTGAAACAAGTAAAGTAATCTCTTTATTGATATGAACAAGTGTTACAGGCGGCGTATAGCCGAGATTACAAGTCGCTCAAGCCTCTCTCTCTGAAACAGTAAAAGCGTGCCAAATGGCTACAACTGTGGAATGAATGTATAGGCGATGGTCAGGCGATGTTCACAACTTATGTCTTGTATATGTGCTTCAGTCCCGGACGCACCGTTGCAAGGCTTCGGAGGGAACTCCTGGCCTTAGCACGTACGAAGGAGGCGTCCGCACCGCACGAGGTTCTCCCGTACCCTGCATATCAAACTGGTGGATTATCAGTACATTGAATGCACTGGTGGGGAAGCTACTCGCCCGCTCGACAAATCCAAACACATAATACAGGTTCCGTGCACAACTATTAAGTTGTCTTTCTAGTTGCCTTAGGATCAGTTTCATGCAGATATTTAATAGCCTATCGTGTCGGGCAGTGCGCCGTGCGATGTTAGAGGAAACACGGCGAGACTCACCAACTTACCATCTCCTTCCCTGTCCAAGGCAAACATTGAGGCAAACAGTATAAATTCGAGCAGAGGCATGTATAAACATTCAGGAGGCAAGCATATGCAACATGCAAATATGAGAGTCATTGAACGGGACAGTATTTGGTGTGCTCAGTTGTTCTTGATGTACTGACTCGCACGCGGATAGCCGCTAAGCGAGGATGACTTATCTATATGAACATGAGTCGTTGGCATAGCCATAAAGGACTAATCCCAGACGAGAGTGGAACGCAACGAGAGCACACGATGCGCTACGAACCATCTCGCCCGTACACGATGGATTGTACATGAAGTAGTCCAAGGCCAAGATGGAATGCTACAAGTACACGATGCGCTACAAACCATCTTGTCCGCACACGATGGACTACACACGTGATGTGGTCCCGGGAAAGTGGAATGCAACGTAAGTACACGAGGTGCTATAAACCACTCGCCCGAACACGAGGGACCACACAAGAGTTCCATCCGGATCGGATCGGCCCCAGTGCCCCGGTGACCGTCCGTGGAACTATACCTCGTTTCCGAGTTGTCTGCGACATGCACTTTCTTTTTGGGTCATTCAATTATCACGAGATACACGAGAACACGCGTGCACTTTGAACAAGAGAACACGAGAACACGAGTGCACGGGAACACGAGTACACGAGTACACGAGATACTTGGATCTTGTTCTGTACAATAACTTGTCTTGATGCATTCCCCTGGTTCGGGGCTGCCTTGGTGACCTAACAGTCCCGGATACTTGCAGGTTCATTCAGGCACGGAACGACTACGTAGTAGTCTTCCGGGGTTTGGATGAAAACACGGTAACTATCAAGCAGACAAGCATGCGTTTCTAGGAACATAAGCAGGCACGTTGCTCGGGCCCGAAGGTAGTCCGAGAGATGAAACCGTTAAGGGACTTAGCATGCGAGGGTCTGAATATAAGCAGTATTTCCTCTTCCATGTTCTAGCAAGCAATACAAGTTAGGATTATTCCCTTAGCTAGGTGCGTTGGATTTATTAGTGTAGCGCCCCGTTCTTCCGATGCGGAGAGCGCGGCTAAGAAACACAAGTCGGTATCGTTCGATCGGGATAGATTGAATTAAGAACTCATCCTCGTTATGGATTTGTTTCTTCGGAATCGATTCCCATATTCAGTGGACTGCGCCCCAAGGATCGGCTTAGCGGCAGAGTCAGGAGGGACCTCTCCGCTGCTATCTTTTATTGCCTAGGTTTTCGATGTCGCTTGTTGCTTCTGTGCTTTGAGTTGGTTTTGGGACTTGCTTGTTTTCTTGAACGGTTTCGATGGTTTTCATTGTTTTCGTTCATTGACTTGCACTTCTATTCCGAGATTGGAAAGAGAGGAAGAAGTATTAATCGAGCTGTTCGTGTGCAGGTGAACGAGCAGTAGGCGGCTTGCGAGCGGAGTCGTGAAGCGCCTCTTTCCTTCTTCTTTCCAAAAATCTAAGTGAGTGGCTACCAACCCGATTAGCTAGTCCTGCTTCCAAGCTTCACAGCTAATCAATCTGCACTCTTCTATGCCCCGATCAAACGATACCAAATAATAATAAAAGAAACCAAGATAAAAGACAAATATACTTGGTTATTATGCTTGTCAATCAAACCTGTGAACTGTTGCCTTATCGTATGCTTGTTCGTGCAAATGTTCTATAAAACATGCTAAGTATAGAACACATCTTGTATATGCATAAATTGTTCAGGGAGGCTATGTTAAATAAATCATGTATTACTGCTTGTCGTGCACTCGTGTTCTTGCAATCTTGTTGCCTCAACTGCATAAATTGTTAACTTGTAAATCGTGTACGATCATGGACAACTTGTGCACAAGGTATAGTTCTGCGGACGGTCGCTGGGGCACTGGCACTGATCCGATCCGGGCGGAACTCGTGTATAGTCATCGTGTATGGGATAAGATGGCTTGCAACGCCTCGTGTACTATCGTTGCATGCTATCCTTGTCTCGGACTAGTCCATTATGGCAACCATGCCAGTGATCATCGTGTATATTTAAACCTGTTGCATACTAACTTGTGTCTTCGTGGCAGGGAAGGCATGGTAAGTATTGTGCAGGTAATTCAGACGGTCAGGTAAAATCCACCTAACGGTGGCACGTTCATTTCAGTAAATTCAATATACTGCTTACTTGTAAATGAACTAAGGCAAGATAGAAACCCACAAATATGCATGCTTCACTAAACAACGTGTTGATTGGTATAGTCAGGCTAGCTCGCCTTCACCAGCATGTTTCGATATGCTGACCCTCGTTGAAACAGGTTCTCCGCACTAAGGCGAACCGAGCGAGGAGCCGAAGTCGTCTTCCCGATCCAGTCCAGCTGTTGGCGCACCTTCACCGCGCCCCTTGAAGCCTTTTGAAGTCCGAAGCTGCAACTCTTCATACACAAATGCAGCTCCGTGGCAAAGCGATTCTCCAGCCTGGAGGTCTTTATCGTTTTGAGTTTATAAAAGGATGTAATGTACAGGACTGCTATCTCATTTTGAGTCAACCCTTTTGTAAGCCGTTCGGCATATTAGCTGACTCGTTCAGGAGTTTGTAATAGATGTTCATATCAATAAAGAGAACTTTTCTATGTTTCAAATCTGTGTTTCAATTTATCTGCGTACTCTGAATATGTGCTTGCTATGCAAATCATTAAAGCCTTGTGCGGGCGCAACTCCAGGCCCGCACGGCGGTCATGATTCGGGGGACGCCTCATTTGATTCTACAGAATTGGGTCGTGACATAGTGGTATCAGAGCACAGATTCAAAGTTCCTTAGACTTTGTGCTGGAAAAGTTCCTTTAACGATCAAAATTCCTGTGCGAACTCTTGAACTCGCTAGGCCAAAATAAGATACATTCATGCAATAAGTCCATAATACATTATGATCCTAATGTAATTTACCTTCTTTTGAAGGAATGGCTCCAGCGCAATCTGCAGCGCAAACTCCGGACGAAACGCAAGGCCAAGAAAGTAGTTCGGATACTTCGGGAAGTTCAAAGAGCCAGCGAGCCGCGCCAAGCATCGATCCCGTCCAACGAATGTTGCAGATGTTGGAGGCACACCAACAAAGGGACGAGGCTCGCTATGAACGGGCCGAGAAGCGGGCGGAAGAGAGTCAGCTCAAGTTTCAAGACAATATAGAAGCACGATTCTCAGTCCAACAGAAGCAGGTAGATACCCTGCAGCAGATCGTTCAGACTTTGGCATCCAACAAGTCCGCGGCAACGCCAGCGACTCCGGTGGAACAGCCCGTGCTTGAAGTAGAGACGCCGCAAATTCCAAGGGCGAGGGACGTGACTGCCTTCGACTTTGGCCACTTCAAGAAAGTTTGCAACACCCCATTCAACGGGACTGAGGACCCAGTCGTAGCTCTAGATTGGTTGGCCGAACTTGAAGATCACTTCGCTCTGCTAGAGGTCCCCGAAGAGAAGCGCGTCGCCTGCGCTCAACTACAGCTCCGCCTCAACGCACACGATTGGTGGGACGTGCATCGACGATCTCTCCAATTTGATCACGGAGAGGAGGCGATCTCGTGGACTACCTTTCGTGCCGCGTTCGAAGAGGAGTTTGTACCCCCTCCAGTACAACGTCAAATGGAAAACGAGTTCGTGCAGCTGCGGCAAGGCAGCATGACAGTTAAGGAGTACTCCGCCGAATTCAACCGACTCTCCAAATTCGCTAGGGCCTATTTACCTGATGCAGCGAGTCGAGCTATAAGGTTTGAAGGTGGATTACGCCCTGCCATCCATTCGCACGTAGCCGTTCCTCAGTATCGTACGATGCGTAAAGTCATGAATCACGCCCTATCGCTTGAACCTCACTATCCTCACGTTCCTGTCGGCGCTGTGCATACCTACACTCACAAACGCCAAAGCAACGATAGAGGAAATACTGCTGCAAAACGCCCTAACAACGGAGGGCACCAAAGAGGAAACCCAGGGCCATCGTGTAATTTCTGTAAAAAGCGTGGGCACACTGCCAACAATTGTCGTTTGAGACTTGGGTTATGCCTAGCGTGTGGACAATTAGGCCATGCCATTAATTCCTGTCCGAACCTTCCTGATCGTCGTCCCCAACGAAATAATCCCTAACGGTGAGTTCTACCCTAAGTTTCGGGATGAAACTTCCAATTAGTTGGGTAGGATGTAGCGTCCCGTTCTTCCGATGCGGAGAGCGCGGCTAAGAAACACAAGTCGGTATCGTTCGATCGGGATAGATTGAATTAAGAACTCGTCCTCGTTATGGATT
Organism: Iris macrosiphon; assembly: GCA_036927795.1. NCBI lineage: Eukaryota > Viridiplantae > Streptophyta > Magnoliopsida > Asparagales > Iridaceae > Iris > Iris macrosiphon. The sequence continues at coordinate 8,854,252 of JAYESA010000007.1, forward strand.
TGTTTCTTCGGAATCGATTCCCATATTCAGTGGACTGCGCCCCAAGGATCGGCTTAGCGGCAGAGTCAGGAGGGACCTCTCCGCTGCTATCTTTTATTGCCTCGGTTTTCGATGTCGCTTGTTGCTTCCGTGCTTTGAGTTGGTTTTGGGACTTGCTTGTTTTCTTGAACGGTTTCGATGGTTTTCATTGTTTTCGTTCATTGACTTGCACTTCTATTCCGAGATTGAAAAGAGAGGAAGAAGTATTAATCGAGCTGTTCGTGTGCAGGTGAACGAGCAGTAGGCGGCTTGCGAGCGGAGTCGTGAAGCGCCTCTTTCCTTCTTCTTTCCAAAAATCTAAGTGAGTGGCTACCAACCCGATTAGCTAGTCCTGCTTCCAAGCTTCACAGCTAATCAATCTGCACTCTTCTATGCCCCGATCAAACGATACCAAATAATAATAAAAGAAACCAAGATAAAAGACAAATATACTTGGTTATTATGCTTGTCAATCAAACCTGTGAACTGTTGCCTTATCGTATGCTTGTTCGTGCAAATGTTCTATAAAACGTGCTAAGTATAGAACACATCTTGTATATGCATAAATTGTTCAGGGAGGCTATGTTAAATAAATCATGTATTACTGCTTGTCGTGCACTCGTGTTCTTGCACTCGTGTTCTTGCAATCTTGTTGCCTCAACTGCATAAATTGTTAACTTGTAAATCGTGTACGATCATGGACAACTTGTGCACAAGGTATAGTTCTGCGGACGGTCGCTGGGGCACTGGCACTGATCCGATCCGGGCGGAACTCGTGTATAGTCATCGTGTACGGGATAAGATGGCTTGCAATGCCTCGTGTACTATCGTTGCATGCTATCCTTGTCTCGGACTAGTCCATTATGGCAACCATTCTAGTGATCATCGTGTATATTTAAACCTGTTGCATACTAACTTGTGTCTTCGTGGCAGGGAAGGCATGGTAAGTATTGTGCAGGTAATTCAGACGGTCAGGTAAAATCCACCTAACGGTGGCATGTTCATTTCAGTAAATTCAATATGCTGCTTACTTGTAAATGAACTAAGGCAAGATAGAAATCCACAAATATGCATGCTTCACTAAACAACGTATTGATTGGTATAGTCAGGCTAGCTCGCCTTCACCAGCATGTTTCGATATGCTGACCCTCGTTGAAACAGGTTCTCCGCACTAAGGCGAACCGAGCGAGGAGCCGAAGTCGTCTTCCCGATCCAGTCCAGCTGTTGGCGCACCTTCACCGCGCCCCTTGAAGCCTTTTGAAGTCCGAAGCTGCAACTCTTCATACACAAATGCAGCTCCGTGGCAAAGCGATTCTCTAGCCTGGAGGTCTTTATCGTTTTGAGTTTATAAAAGGATGTAATGTACAGGACTGCTATCTCATTTTGAGTCAACCCTTTTGTAAGCCGTTCGGCATATTAGCTGACTCGTTCAGGAGTTTGTAATAGATGTTCATATCAATAAAGAGAACTTTTCTATGTTTCAAATCTGTGTTTCAATTTATCTGCGTACTCTGAATATGTGCTTGCTATGCAAATCATTAAAGCCTTGTGCGGGCGCAACTCCAGGCCCGCACGGCGGTCACGATTCGGGGGACGCCTCATTTGATTCTACGGAATTGGGTCGTGATAATTAGCATGCAGGGGGTGTTTCACCTAGCGACTAGCATGAATATTCCAGATTTTATGTGTGCTGGCTAAGCAAAGACAAGTTCACCGTAGCCACCCACCTTAGCGATGATTCGCCTCGGTAGAGCGATACGTCTGAGCGAGCCTCTGAAAGTTCAAGCCGGATCCTGTAGGGACAAGTCTGGATATCCTTTGCTTCTTGATCGAGGCAAAACGGGTCGGGACAGTTGCACTATTGCCGATTGAGTCGGCAGTCCGCTTGAGCGGAACGGGGTGTTACATCCTACCCAACTTAGAAAAAGTCTCGTCCTCGAGACTTACTAAGGACAAGCAGTAATCTAGGGTTGAGGCAATCCTAGACAAGTCGTTTGTACTTGTTTTATTTGGATCTTCACTTGCACAAGCTTCGAAATCAGCATATCGCTTAGACTGGATCGTGCGCACCTTCGACATGCATTTCTAGTGTGAACACGTCAACCAGCTTAGTGATAGCGAAGTCTCAGCACTCGAGTTTCACCTTTTCTTAAGTCTTGGATGGTGCACTAGTTCAAGGCGTCCCTCGAATAGATGCATTCAACCAAACTTAGGGTTAGTAAAAATCGGACAAGCTACTAGCGATACTCTCAAGGGTTCGCACAGGTTGGCTCAAAGGCCACTCGCAGTATACAACCAGACAAGCAATCATATCAATCAAAACGCATTTTGAAAGTATTTAGACTTATTGTTGGAACATCCCATCGAGGCATTGAGATAGAGCGTGCACATAACCCACGAACGAGCTTTCGAAACAGAGATATCGAATTAAAGTCCAAAGGCGTAGAAGCCAGGCTCTGATACCAACATGTCACGCCCCGATCTCCCGCAGGCAAATCGGCCGTTCCCGCTAGGCGGGAATCACCCTCGCCAGCGCTCCCGCGGAACGATCGCTTAACCCATCCGGGCGTGATGCCGCACGAGCATGATCCACGCCCGTGCAAGGCCATGGTTCATTGGCTGGCGGCAAGAGTTCTAAGCCACAGAGTCGCACAGATTGTCCGAGTACAGCGGAGTCATGAACGCATAGGCGATCGGTAACAGGTTCACTGAGTCGACAAATATAGCGGAAGCATTGAAACAGGTAAAGTAATCTCTTTATTGATATGAACAAGTGTTACAGGCGGCGTATAGCCGAGATTACAAGTCGCTCATGCCTCTCTCTCTGAAACAGTAAAAGCGTGCCAAATGGCTACAACTGTGGAATGAATGTATAGGCGATGGTCAGGCGATGTTCACAACTTATGTCTTGTATATGTGCTTCAGTCCCGGACGCACCGTTGCAAGGCTTCGGAGGGAACTCCTGGCCTTAGCACGTACGAAGGAGGCGTCCGCACCGCACGAGGTTCTCCCGCACCCTGCATATCAAACTGGTGGATTATCAGTACATTGAATGCACTGGTGGGGAAGCTACTCGCCCGCTCGACAAATCCAAACACGTAATACAGGTTCCGTGCACAACTATTAAGTTGTCTTTCTAGTTGCCTTCGGATCAGTTTCATGCAGATATTGAATAGCCTATCGTGTCGGGCAGTGCGCCGTGCGATGTTAGAGGAAACACGGCGAGACTCACCAACTTACCATCTCCTTCCCTGTCCAAGGCAAACATTGAGGCAAACAGTATAAATTCGAGCAGAGGCATGTATAAACATTCAGGAGGCAAGCATATGCAATATGCAAACATGAGAGTCATTGAACGGGACAGTATTTGGTATGCTCAGTTGTTCTTGATGCACTGACTCGCACGCGGATAGCCGCTAAGCGAGGATGACTTATCTATATGAACATGAGTCGCTGGCATAACCATAAAGGACTAATCCCAGACGAGAGTGGAACGCAACGAGAGCACATGATGCGCTATGAACCATCTCGCCCGTACACGATGGATTGTACATGAAGTAGTCCAAGGCCAAGATAGAATGCTACAAGTACACGATGCGCTACAAACCATCTTGTCCGCACACGATGGACTACACACGTGATGTGGTCCCGGGAAAGTGGAATGCAACGTAAGTACACGAGGTGCTACAAACCACTCGCCCGAACACGAGGGACCACACAAGAGTTCCATCCGGATCGGATCGGCCCCAGTGCCCCGGTGACCGTCCGTGGAACTATACCTCGTTTCCGAGTTGTCCGCGACATACACTTTCTTTTTGGGTCATTCAATTATCACGAGATACACGAGAACACGAGAACACGCGTGCACTTTGAACAAGAGAACACGAGTGCACGGGAACACGAGTACACGAGTACACGGGATACTTGGATCTTGTTCTGTACAATAACTTGTCTTGATGCATTCCCCTGGTTCGGGGCTGCCTTGGTGACCTAACGGTCCCGGATACTTGCAGGTTCATTCAGGCACGGAACGACTACGTAGTAGTCTTCCGGGGTTTGGATGAAAATACGGTAACTATCAAGCAGACAAGCATGCGTTTCTAGGAACATAAGCAGGCACGTTGCTCGGGCCCGAAGGTAGTCCGAGAGATAAAATCGTTAAGGGACTTAGCATGCGAGGGTCTGAATATAAGCAGTATTTCCTCTTCCATGTTCTAGCAAGCAATACAAGTTGGGATTATTCCCTTAGCTAGGTGCGTTGGATTTATTAGCATGCAGGGGGTGTTTCACCTAGCGACTAGCATGAACATTCCAGATTTTATGTGTGCTGGCTAAGCAAAAACAAGTTTACCGTAGCCACCCACCTTAGCGATGATTCGCCTCGGTAGAGCGATACGTCTGAGCGAGCCTCTGAAAGTTCAAGCCGGATCCTGTAGGGACAAGTCTGGATATCCTTTGCTTCTTGATCGAGGCAAAGCGGGTCGGGACAGTTGCACTATTGTCGATTGAGTCGGCAGTCCGCTTGAGCGGAACGGGGTGTTACAGTGCGTGCACCTCTCCAGCTTTGTAGACTTGAGTCCTGTAATCACTTTCATGTTCACCAAGTAGCTCATCCCCTTCTCGCTGATGTGGCTGAGCCGCCTGTGCCACAACTCAGTAGACATATCAGTAGATGTGTTTATCTCATGTGCCCCCTGTGCGCTCCCTTCCATATAGTAGAGTCCGGACCTCTTGCTTCCTCTGGCAATCACCATCGAACCTCTAGAAAGCTTTCACTGACTGTTCTCAAAGAGATTGAAGAAACCCTCGTCATCCAACCTTCCAACCAACACCAGGTTAAAACATATATCAGGGACATGACGAACATCTTTCAGAACAAGAACTGCACCAATCTTTGTCCTCAAATGTACATCTCCAATGGCAACTGCCTTCGACACATCTCCATTTCCCATCTTCAACACTCCACAGTCGCCTGTTTTGTAAGTAAAAAATAGTGCCATGTTGTGAGATACGTGCGCTGAAGCACCTGAGTCCACCAACCAAGATTTGTCACCACAGGCGAGGTTAATAACTACTGCATCACCTACAATGAATAGATCACCTCCATGAGGCCGCCGCTGTAGTATTCTCGTCCTGCTTTCCCTTGTCGCCCTTTTTCTCTCTCTTCCAAGGGAAACAGTTTCGCTTGAAGTGGCCCTTCTTGCCATAATGGTAACACTACGAGTCCTCGTACCGACCCTTGGACCTTCTCCTGCTTTTGTCTCTGCTACCGCTTGGACCCCTGCTTTTATCCCCTTTCGCGGCTATCTCAAACAAGCGCATCTGTGTGGGATATGGATGAAGTGGCCTGAGAACGTCTCCGCATCTCTTTATTCAGTACCCCGCTCTTGGCAAACTCCAAACTGACCACGCCTTCTGGAGCAAAAGCGATCATAGACACTTGTACGGTCTCTCACGAGTCTGACAATGTACACAGCAGCCAAAGTCCCTGTACCTTGTCGTCAAACTTGACTCCCATCGAGGATAGCTGGGCAACCATGCCCTGGAACTCACTCAATTGATCCTGAATGGACGCCCCATCTTTGTACCGCAGAGTCATCATCATCCGGATCAGGAACAATTTATTTACCCCGATCTTTTTCGCATACAAAGATTTTAGCTTGTCCCACAGTGTCCTCGTATGCTCAATACTGGCAACATGGTTGTACACGTTCTCGTCAACGAACTGTCTGATGTACCCACACACTTGTATATGCTCGAACTTCTAGTCCTCTTCGGATTTGTTACTGGGCCTCTCGGAAGCAAATACCGGCAGATGCAGCTTCTTGACAAATAGCAGATCCTTCATCTTGCTCCTACAGTAATGATAGTTGGTACCGTTCAGGTTTACCATGCGCACCGGCTTCGCGTCCATTTCTCCTCTCTGGTTTTCTTGTCAACTCCTGACACCCTTCTGAAATTCCAGAACCTGGCTCTAATAGCACACTGTCGGAAATAAAACGCGAAAACCGTCCCCCAAATCAGAGAGTACCTGCAAGAGAACCGAGCAAAACGCACAAACCAAAAAATACCAAACACAAATTGCAGACACAAAATTTTTTTACGTAAAAAATCTAGATAAAAAAAATCACGGGACGATCGGAGTCCAACCCTGAAGAACCTCCACTAATGGAATAAAGAGATTACACCCTCTACAAGCTCCTCACCGATTCAACACGGATCACCGCAATTCTTTGGAACAGAAAATAGATTACAACCACGAAGAAAAAAAGACAATAAAAAATATCCCAAATTGATCTCCTTCTCCGAAATGGCCTCAAATCCTTCTTTCTCCTCTCCAAAGTTGCAATAGCACTCTTGTCACCTTTTTTTTCTCTCTCTTATTTTTTTTTATTCCTATTGTTATATATTGCATGAGCCTTTATATAAATCCTTGCAAGAATTAGGGTTTCCATATGGAAATATATATATATGGAAGTCCAAAATATTTATGGAAATTCAATTACATTCATTCATATATTTAATGAAAATGAAAACATAAATTACCTTACCATAAATTGAAAATCCAATTATATGGAAAGTTAATATATTAAAGATCCAATCATAAATATATAATTAAAGTCAAATATGAAAATACAATATAATATTTGCTTACCATAAATGTTCTAATTCACGGCGCTCGATGCACTTTTCGAACTTTTCCGTCACACGGATGGCGTTCGTCGTACTCCGGGATATTCTCCACATAGGTTGAAATTCCACCCACTCTAACAGGTGTAAACTCTAATTAGCTCTAATTTTATACTTATTCTTTCATTTTATCTAATTTTATTAAAAATAATTTTGTTAGAATAAATTTATTGTAAAAAACTTAATATACAGATCAGAAACTACGATCCTTGCTTGAGATACAATGCACAAAGGAATAGAGGGGAAACCACACACTCATACCTTCATTTCTGGCTTGAGCTAACAAAGTAACAATTGATGCATTATATGAAAATAAGACGAACGACTGCGATTGGCATGACAAACTTTGGTTGTTGACATGAATTGCAGCATTATAATTAAGTAATAACACGTGTGACATATAATTGTCGCAATGTTGTGGCTCGATTTGTCTTGCTTTCTATTAATTATCACTCTGTGTACTTGTAGAATAATGCAACATTGGACTAATTAACAGTGTGAGCTATGATGCTTTGTTTGGATCTGTAGCGTGATATTTCTGGATTTGGCTAAGTGAGAAATAAACCAGTTGTTGGTTTTTTGCCATCCATCTTGTTTCCATCTATGTATGTAAAAATGGTCTTTGTGGTAAGTGAGAGAAGGTATAACCTTTCCGCTAGGCAGATGATTTCAGGATCAAATTACAGAAAAATGTGGGACAGTGAGTCCAAATAACATACAACGTAACGTGCATAAAGTTTCATACATATCGTCGGACATCTTACAAAAAAAAATGTATGTAAAAATGGTCAAAACAAACATTTGGAAAATAGAACAAAAAAAAATCAATATATATTACCATAGGAAATGTGAATACTTTAATTTTCATTCAAATTATTGATTTTCTTATTCAAGTAAAAAATGATTTTAATATATTATATTGTTATTGCTTGGTTGCAGAAAATTGCACAAAATACGAATATTACGCAATTACAAGCTTCTGGAAATGAAGATTATAATATACTGGAAATGCAAGCTTTAAAATTTTTGCAACAGAGTTACTACAACAAGTACAAACATAAGAAGAAACACAGAGATGAAATTCTTGCTGGGATGATGAAGATCACCGTTGCTCAAAGTTAGATTCGATCATTTTTTGTCGATCTGCTCGCAGGAACCAGAAAGTTTGAAGAGATGAACTTCTGGAACGTTCCTTCGTCACCCTTGCACGGACAAAACTTTGGACAACACAAACAGAACTTCGTGGCTTCAAAAGACCGTTGCTAAAACTTCTTTCTTAGTATCACGTCCCGATCCCAGAGGACCAAAAGTCACCACTGAAAGTGATGCCGTGCAAGCCTAAGTTGCACTTGCACAAGGCCAAATCTTGTACAATAACAACATAAACTATTCAGAGTTAGAAGGAGCAGCACAATATTTCAGAAAATGAATGAACACAATGGTATAAGGAACAATCTCTTTATTTATATCTTTAAAATGATTACAAGGCTGTCATTACATTGCCAATTGGCTTACAACTCACTTGAGCTATACAGAATACACTGACATCGTTCCATATATTACATCCCTTTATACAGAAAATATCTCAAAGCTTCTCAATGCATCCTATGACATCTCCTGATTTTTGGCTCCTGAGGATGAGGATTTGCTATCATTTCTTCGAACAATCCAGCACCTGCAGACAGAACTGGTGGGGACTCAGCACTTTAGGGAAAGCACCGGTGAGTATAAAAGCAACGAACAGAAGCAACACCCTCTGAAACCAATATTAAGTAATCATGTTATAAAATATTACATTATTAGTGATATTGTTACTATTACCTATGTTCGTTTCCTGCTTTACAGAATCATAGTCAGTTTACACTTCTTTGAAAATATCTTTGAAGATCAGCTTTCATATTCATTCCAGGCATACAGTAGGGACAAGTCATGCCCGATATTTATTTTATTTCTATTTCGATGTGCGCAGCGTGTCGTGAGCCATATTCATTAACTTAAGGACAAGTAGCAACATTCATTTATTCAGTTCTTCTATGAGCAGGATACTGTCATTTCTGGTGAGATAACTTCTTTCTGTACTAGTACGCATGAATGTTAGGATCTGTGACTCTGCTTCAGCATCTTATCCCAACATACACGAGTACTAGCAATAGTTCATACGAACAGTAAGGCAACATTTCATATAAACAGAGACTATTCATAGAGACATCATATATAGGGACATAATATAACGGTATCACTTATTCAGTAATTCTTACCCTTTGCTGGACGGTTATCCCTGCAACAGACATACAAGTTAGCCACAATTTGCATATATCAAAAATCTCCAGGAACTTTCATCTATATCTCAAGGGACTTGCATCTATATCTCAAGCACTTTGCATCTGCAACTCAAGGGACTTGGCATATATCGGTTAGAATTGCAAGAAGGTTGCACCTAGAATACTACTTAACTACATGATGGCCCATGAGAGTTCTACCTCATGAATTAGCAGTGGTGACTCAAGGTTCAGCTCTGCACTAGTACACATGAACGTCAGGAGACATGACTCAGCAATATCATCTCACTTCAACATACATGAACACTAGCAGCTGTGACGCAAGGTTCGACTGTACACTAGTAGGCATGAATGTCAGGAGCTGCGACTCGGCAATAATATCTCACCCCAACGTAACATGAACACTAGCAGCTGTGATGCAGGGTTCCGCTCTGCACTAATGGACACAATACCCCACTAGATCTCAAGGACCGTCCCTCAGGGTGCTATTACAATCACTTTCGGACCGACCAATTGTCATGCCCCGATTCCGCAGAATCGCTAACCGTCCCCCTGGCGTGATGTCGTACGAGCGTAAGGCGCACCCACGCAAGGCCTAGAATAATGGTATATATATATATATATATATATATATATATATATATATATATATATATATATATATATATAAACACGATAGCAGAGTGCGAAAGCTAAATATTTTACATTGAATCGAAGAAAAGTTCTATTTATTGATAATGTACATTTTTGTTACAAAATCTTGACTCAAAACTAAAAGGGTGTCGCGCGGGCTTACAAGATGGACGTAAAATGAGATAATTATTCCATACATTACATCTCATACTAGAACTTCAAAAATAAATAGATACTTTGAGCGAAGCTATCGCCTTTCCTCAGAGCTGCATAAGATATGTACACAAGCTCTGGATGCTTTGTACAAGGTTCAAAAGACACGAACAGAGTGCGAAGAGGAATAGAATGGTTGGGGGTAGAAGCTTCAACTCCTCGCTGCGTTGCCTTAACTCGAGGAACCTGCTGCAACTAGGGTCAGTACTTTAAAAAGTACCGGTGAGGGCGAGCTAACCCAACTAACCCAATCGACAGAGTATTCATGTGAAGCATACAATTTATTATAGTGGACTTTCTATCTTGCCATAGTACAAGTTACAACATGCAGTAGATATGAAATAACTAAAATGAATATGCCACTGTTCGGTGACTTTTACCTGCCCGTCTGAACATCCTATACATAACTTACCATGACCTTCCCTGCCACGAAGACATAGTTAGCTTGCACAGTTTAAATATACATATAGGATCACTAGGTTTGCGAGCCATTTTGGACTGTAGACTGAGTAGACGGTGATGGTGGTAGCACCGATAGCTAACCCTGCTACGAGCCACCCCGTCTTACCCGTGCGAGATGCAAGCAAAACTACCTTGATGTTCCGCCTAGGACGAAGCAGTTCCGGTGCCCCGGTGACCGTTCGCAGGAACTCCTATACCTTGTGCACAATTTGTCCGTGACCATGTGACGTCTAAAACTAAGTTATCAAACGAGGCATTTTAAGACAACATGCATAAAACATAAGGATTCAGCATAATTTCCATAGCATAAGTTCACCTGATTCAAGTGATCACATTACAGTCTTGCAATACTCATTTCATACTTATAGATGAATGAATTCTAGCTATAACTGAAGCATAAAATAGATACATGCACAGCGGACAAGCACACAACAATATGATCGTATAGTAATTTTGTGCGACAAGCATAAGTGTTCCAAGTTTACTTCTTATTATCTTGACTCAGTTACTATTATTTGGTACCGTTGATCGGAACGCACAAATGAGTCAGATTGTTAAGAGTGAAGGCTTGGAATATGGGAGCTAATCGAAAGTAAGGCCACTCACAAGTTAGTGATTCGAAGGAGAGAAATGGGAGATCTTCAAGACTCCGCTTGCGCATCGCCTACACGTTCACCTGCACACATCAATAGATAATCAATATCTCTTGCCTCGGTCTCCTAGAGTTCGATTTAAAATATGAAGTTCAAAGAACGAAGACAATAAAATTCATCAAAAATGGGCAAAGAAACCAGCACAACGGAAAGGTCCATCGTGACTCTGCCGCTGAGTCTTTCCTTGAGGCACGATCCGCTGAATGTGAGACTTAATTCCAAAGAAGCCAATCCATAATGATGAAAGGATCTTGATTTATTCTGTCACAATCAAACGATACCAAGTATTTCTTAGTCGCGCTCCCCGAACAAGGGAAACTGGGCGCTATATCTTAACCAACTAATAAAAAATTTTGTCCTCGAAACTTAGGAATGGAACTTACCCCTAAGAAAATAATAAGGAAAACTTTTCTTTCATGTTTGATTCGAGTTCCCAGGTCGACACTTCGAATGTGTGGTTCTGCCAGAGTACGTGCACGAGCGGGACTAAACGGTTTCGGAGCTGCTTTTCTTTTCGATCCAAGATCTGAACGGGCGCTTCAACGTACGACAAGTCTGCATGCAGATCTAGCTGATCAAAATCTACCACGTGGCTTGGATCATGTACGTACTTCCTAAGCTGTAATACTTAAAAAATACCATGCACGTATGATAGGGCTGATGGCAATGCAATTTGATAGGCAACTGGAGCGACTCGCTAGAGGACTTCGAACGGGCCAACGAATCCTTGACTTAACTTTCCCTTTACTTCAAATCTTGTAACTCCTCGCATCGGAGTGACCTTGAGAAACACGTGATCACCAGCTGTAAATTCAAGAGGTCGTATGTGGATGTCCGCATAACTCTTTTGTCTGCTTTGTGCCACCTTTAATCGCTCTCAGATCACCCAAACCTTCTGAACTGTCTTCTCTACTAGCTCCAGACCAAGGATCCGTCGCTCGCCAACTTCATCCCAATAGATAAGCGATCTACACTTTTGCCCATACAAAGCCTCGTACGGAGCCATCTAAATGCTGGAGTGGTAACTATTGTTGTATGCAAATTCTGCCAACAGTAGATGGACGTCACAACTTGACTTTGAGTCGATTGCACAGAGGCGTAGCATGTCTTCTAGGATATGGTTCACTCACTTCGTTTGGCCATCGGTCTGAGGATAGTACGCTGAAATGAACTGAACTAAACTTCAACTTGGTCCACATAGTTGACTGAATATTTTTCCAGAAACGTGATAAGAACCGTCCGTCCCGATCTGAAATGATAGACACTGGAACACCATGTAGTCGAACTATCTCATCAAGGTATATCTGAGCTAGACGATCGATGCTCCAAGTAACTTTGATGGCAATGAAGTGCGCTGACTTGGTTAATCGGTCGACGATGACCCAAACGATACTATTTTCCCGTTGCGTCCTTGGCATGCCAATAATAAATTCTATCGTGATATGGTCCCATTTCTACTTCGGGATAGCAAGGTTCTGTATCTCCCCGCCCGACCTCTAGTACTCGCCCTTTACTCTCTGACAAGAAAAGCATTGTGACACAAAGATTGTTATATCTTTCTTCATGCCATGCCACTAGAAGGTCATGCGGAGGTCCTGCTACATCTTCGTACTTCCTAGATGTGATACCTAGGCCGCATAGTGAGCTTCCGTGAGGATCTACTTTCTGAGTTCTGCATCATTAGGCACGCATAGTCTTCCTCTTACTCGCAATATTCTGCTTTAATCCACTGCAAAGTCGGTCGCCTTTCCTACTAAAATTTGCTCACGCATCTTCAACAAGAATGGGTCATTCGTTTGAGCGGACTTGACCTTTTCTATCCTCTTACCCACAACATTCCGCTTTCTCTATACACTCCAATTTCTTTTGTAGCCTGCAGTTGACGGATAGAGATTCTGCAAATACTCGACTCAGCGCGTCCGCTACAATATTTTTTTTGCCTGGAGTGTTGTTGATCGACAAGTCGTAGTCTTTGATTAGTTCTAGCCAACGTCTTTATCGTAGGTTTAGGTCCTACTGAATGAAAAGATACTTGAGGCTCTGATGATCAGTAAAAATTTGGCAAGCCACACAATAAAGGTAGTGTCGCCATAACTTCAGTGCAAATATAATTTACGCGAGTTCTAGATCATGTGTTAGATAGTTGCGCTCATGCAGCTTCAATTGTCTCGAAGCAAAAGCTATTACCTTATTTTATTGCATGAGCACAACTCCCAAACCCTGGCTTGTGGCATCGCTAAAGATTTGGAATCCCATATTCTCGTTCGGTAGTGCAAGTATCGAAGCAGAGACGAGACCCTGCTTTAATTCCTGAAATGAAGCTTCATAGTTGGCAGACCATTCGAATGTGACTCCTTTTTGAGTGAGGCGAGTCAAGGGCGAAGCTATTTTAGAAAATTCTTTCACGAACCGTCTGTAGTAGCCCGCTAACCCGAGAAAACTTTAAATTTTACTAGCTGAGGCATGTTGCTTTCACTCGACAATGGCTTCAACTTTCCTCGGATCAACTGATATGCCTCCCGCAGATATGATGTACCCGGGGAAAGATACACTGCTTAGCCAAAATTTGCACTTGCTCAGTTTTGCGTATAGCTTGTTGTCCCGAAGAGTACGAAGCACGGTCCGCAAGTGCTCCTCATGTTCCTCCTTGTTCTTTGAATACACTAAGATATCATCAATGAACACTACTACAAACTTGTCAAGGCACGACCGGAACACTCGATTCATCAAATCCATGAAGGCGGCAGGGGCATTAGTTAATCCAAACAACATAACTAAAAATTCATAGTGGCCACGTCGTCTAGCTTAATTTTTAATTGGTGGTAGCCCAAACGAAGATCATTTTTTTAGAATACCGATGCACCTTGTAGTGAATACAAAATACTGCACTAACAGAGTATAAAAATATACATGATCAAATATACCAGTCATGGTCTAATATATGCATCATGTTGACCGTAGTCAGAGAAGTGATCTCAAAATAAGGGGCTAATACTGCCTCTTGCTAAAAAACCACAAAAATTAATAACACTACGAGGGGGTGGAGGAAGGAAACTCACTCGCGAGCTTCGGCCGCAATCCTACGAGTACGGGCCATCTTGCTGGAAGTATGGTGGATCCTAGGTCTCCTTGGGATAATCTGGCCATAAAAAACCAGTAGGGTCGAAACCCCAAGCAACAACTACCAAAAAGGAGCTCGAGGTAATAGACCAAACACATCACAACATAAGCAAAAGAGACATATAAGAAATAAATGACGACCGAGACTTGTACGGTACCAATGTACTTGTCTCAAAATAATATAGGAAGAACTGATAATAAGTGCATAAAAGAAGGTAAGGCGACGAGCGGCAAGAGGGAATATGAACTACTCTAGATCAGGACCACAACCCTTAAATCAAACAAGGACCAGGGTTGCAGACTTTCACCTGAGCAGAACTTAGCACCCTAACCACTCGCCGGAAGAAAATAAAACTAGAAGAGCGAGCTATACGAATAACAAATATCGAATTCATGGCCAAATATGCCTACGATTTTCTATAATTAACTAACTAGGGTTATCACAAAGCCCTAATTACTAGAAATGTATTGCTAAGAATATTGCTACCACCGGCACTACAGTCAACTCGGATGGCCAAGGGTACGCTTGTCTAGTAAATTTAAATGCACAGTCAACCATACAACAACATAACTTGTTACCTATCACAAACATAAATTTAACTTATAAGCATAAACATAAACTTGTGAATCAAAAATTGGTCTTGTAAACACAAACTTTTCTTGTAAACATAAACTTTTCTTGTAAACATAAACTTGTCTTATAATCATAACAAAAAGGGGTTGTAAAATTGAACTAATTTTTGTAAACATAAGGAGATTTTGTAAGTAAAACTGGTTTTTTGTAAACATAACTTATCAAAAATTGGTCTTGTAACATAACTGAAACTGAAATATAACTGGAACATATACTGGAATGCATATACAAAAATGCATAACAACAACTTATAGTGCATCAGCACGCGTAAACTTGGTCAGTCATGGAGCCCTTGCCTAGCAGGGTTGTCCATGCCGCATAGGACCCTTGGAGATTGGGGTAGCCGGTAGCGCAATATTCTTTCCTCCAAAAATGCTCCAGGTAAATCTTATCTTGTTTAATAAATTATTCGAAGTTCTCGAGTCGTGGACACTTGAAAACTCCCTAAAATGACGAATTGCTAGTACGAGCTATTCATGAGTTATCGTATTCGCGATACGCGATACATTGGACAATGCTCACACTTGATTGCCCGATGCCAAATGCAATCAATTTTCATACACAAATATTTCTACGGTGTCGTGAGGAATGTGAACTTGTACATAAACTGGTCTGGTAACGTAAACTTGTATCGACATAAGGAAGTACACAACAATAATCACTAAAAGGAATTATAGAGAGAATATAACAACATGGAACAAAAAAATGCACACAAGAATTTCTGGTCGGATACGCCCACTGGCCTCATAGACTCTCTGGCCGCATGGACCCACTGGCCGCATGGACCCACTGGCTGCATGCACCCACTGGCCGCATGGACTCTCTGGCCCATGGACTTACTTCTGGACTTAGCGAATTTTTATTCGTTCAACGAGTAAAAGCACAAGGTGTCCAAGGACACTTGTGAAAATAGGCAGTCATGCGTCTAACAAGATGGACGCATGCTGTCAGGATGCGGCAAGAGTTCAGGCCGCATAACCCTCTCGGAAAGTATGGCACTCTCGGCCGCATGGCTCGCTGGCCGCATGAAAAAAGTTTTTCTCTAATCAGCAAGTTCAGCCATGGCTGAAACTCCAAAAACCAAAAAATTGTTTTCTTCATAAAACTTCAGTTTAACTCCAAATTAATTGAAACAAAAGTCAAATTGCACGAAATGAAATGCTCTAACATAAGAAAGAACTAGTTTTTGAAAACACCAAGTTTTAGTATATCAAAACTAAGAAAAACTTATAGAAAATATAAAAATCCTAAACTTAAAACTCATATCTACAAAAATCTATACATCAAAATTCAAAACCCAAAGAACTAAACATGATCAACAACTCAAGGAGAACATTTTCCATCAAATATATTTCCAAAACAACAACATATATAAAAATCTAAAAATCTATAATTTTACCATTGAGCAACATGTACTTGCCTTTGGTGGTTCCTAGCCTCTACTTCGCACGGTCCAGTCGCAGCAACCTTCCCTTAGGGTTAGGGTTAGGGGAGCCTGAGGGAGAGGAGGAAAGAGGGAAATAAAATGAAGAAGAAGAAGAAGAATAAGAAGAAGAAGAAGAAGAAGAAAGAGAGGAGAGAAAAAAGTCATATATATACTAAGAGAGGAGAAAAGAGGGTTTAGTCATGGTTTCACTAAAAATGAACCGAACCAAGGGTCCATTTTACATGCGGGTCCTAAACCGGGTCTATGGCAATGTCAATGGATATTCTACTAGTCTCGGGTAGTCTCTCTCAACAACAGGAACGATAAAACAATAATAAAATGACAGGAAAAAACATATAAAATACAGCAGGAATACATTATCAAGAAAAAATAAATTCACGAAATTCAAGAAATACTAAATCTGGGATCGGGTGTGACACGAATCCATGAAGTTCAATCTGGATTCACCCAAGCGTGTATGCAAGATTCAATAAATCAATATCCTAGCCACGCTTTGGTACTTGACTCGCTTATCATGTCTGTGCTAGAAAAAATATATTTATAGTATCACACGTTTAAAATTTTGAAGGCATTCTCGATGCACAACTCAAATATAAATTACTTAACGCGTAACACGGTATGTCGCACCTCGGTGCAGATTAGATCATGAACAATATCAGGCAATAATAGTATTAATACGGATACAGTATTCGAGTCCAATTACCAAGATCATTCGGTCACATGAATCTTGATCACATTATAACACGAAGCTTATATCATGCACATAGCCGGTTAGTCACTATTCACTTAGTTTGGTCCACACAGAATATCTCAATCCAACACATATTCATGCCATGTATGAAGCCAATCTTAGAACATGGCCATGTCTAGCATGAGGTCTGGTTTCTAAGTCCATTCTTTCTTATAATCATAACACAAGCAATACCAAGATCAACCATATAGAGGATGATGAGAAATATTTCAAATAAAATAAGTGAACACATAATGAAAGTTCTGCGTGCACGCATGGAGTAACTAAGGATAATACGTGCATAAAATTATACGCGTGAAGGTCAGGCGCATGAACCAAACAAGCGCATGCTCAGGACGCCGCATGAAGTCAGGGGCGCATAAAGTCTCATGAAGTCAGGGGCGCATAAAGTGCGCGAGCTACAAAGGGTTGGCACACTTTACCAAGTTAACCATGTAAAACCCCATATTTTTAAATATTATATTTAATTAATAATTATTAGAATTTATTTATAATAGTTTTATTAATTAGAAAATATAATTTATTGATTTAATTACCTAGATAAATACGCATTTAGAAATTTTTGCACAAAACTATTTTTAGGAATCTCTGTGGAAGAATAATAGATTTTTTTAGAATTTAAATTGGGTACAAATGTATTTTTATATACCTTAAATATATATTCAAATAAATAAATAGTGTAATAATAATTATAATAAGTATTAAGTAATAGTTATTAAATATGATACTAATAATAATAATTAGTTATAATAATAATAATAATAATAATAATAATAATAATAATAATAATAATAATAATAAAATTGGTAAAGAAAAGAAAAAGAAAGAGTTAATAAAAAGAAAAGAAATAGAAAAGGAAAAGAAAAAGAAAAAAAAACCTAAAAAAAACCTAATACTAACCCCCCCCTGCTAAACCCACAGCACACCCGCGCGCCAAAGTCTACCCCCCGCGCGCGGCCCATCTCCGCTCCCCTACTCTCTCTCTCTATATATAATAAACAACTTGTAAAACCTAAACCCTAACCCTAACCTAATTGCCTCTACGCCGCCGACCACGCCGACCCAGCGCTGCCCCGGGCCGTCGCCTGGACCCGCCGGCCGGATGTCAACCGCGTCCGCGACCGCAAGCGACGCCGCGCAGAAACTACAACGACGAACCTTCCTTAACCCGCTGATTTCTGCCTCCTCGCTCGATCAAATTCGGATTCGTCTTCGCTGGTACGATCACCACCTATCCGTCTCCAAATCTCGTAAATTAGTTCCTATCGAACAACGCTAAACCCTAGGTAAAAATCGATGCCAACTTTAGGAAAAACCACGTTTTTTAAACTACCGTAATTTGTTGCGATGACCCATGTTCAAGGACTCATATCTCCTACCACAAAGATCCAAACTTAGATTTTCTTTTTGCTATGTGAAGACCACATAACCGAGATTATTTTCTGTCAATTACTTTATTTTATTATGTGTTAGAATGAGAATTAAATTAGGTTGAAAATTCGGAAAAAAAACTTGTTTTTAAAATAATAAAAATTTGTGATACGGAGCGTGCCCCGCCAAACGGGACCTTCCCATTGTGTACCAATTACACCAAAAGGTGCGCATAGTATGCCCTGACGTGTGAGTTTTTGCGAAAACTGATTTGGACGTGTGCGCGCGTCAGAATCACCCCGTATCCGTAAAAAGGTCCCGTATCGTGACTTTTGTAAAATATCCTACCATTTAGTGTGCGCTCATCAGAACATGACGAAACTTGCGCCATTGGATTCGTGGTATCACGCTGGTCCTGTGACCCAAGTTTCATCCAATTCTGAGACAGCTGACCAAGCCGCCTATTTGCGAGCCCTACGGTTGACTTTTTAGGCGAATTTGTGTTCGGCTCACCGGAATTGGACGTACCATTGAGTTCGTATTAACATTTAGAATTGGTTTGACCTAAAATTTGTCATATTTAGAGACCTTTATCCCTGGCACGCTTTTTGGTACAAGGTGGGCCATATGTGGACCCCGCTTTGACCGAAATTACCGTTTTGCTCCTGTGTCAAAATTGGATGAAAGGGTAGTATTTTCTAGCTATCTCGCTTATTCTGGAAACGTTGATAATGTTTATTTCAGCATCCGGAGACGTTTATTCGGAGGCCGTAGTTTATGATCCTGTGTGCTTGACTCTTGGACGTTACACTTTGCAGCTTTCTTACCAGGCAAGATACCTTGCCAAATTGCTTACAGTACTGTTCATGCTTATTATATTTTTATATGTTCATTGCATATGTATTTTTCTTTCAGTCATAATTATATACTATATATATGTTGACACACACTTGACACATAGTATCATGGGAGGGGAGGACAATCAGTAGGCGTATGGACTATAACCACTCTGGTAAACCATAGTATCTAGCACGCACTACGGTAGTGTGTCGCGCTGATCGCTACTCCCGAGGTATGTCGATTTTTGGTGTCGCGCTGGTCGCTACCCCCGAGGTATGTCAATTTATGATGTCCCTACCGTGTGTGTGAGTTGTGAGATTTAGATCGAGTAGCCTACCCATGCCCATACGTCAAAAAGTTGTCCTCACTATGCATTCATATATATTGTCTTGTACAGCGTACTTACATATTTTCTACCTATTATGTATGTTTACTGTATTCAAATTGGCATACTTTTATGTATCTTGTTATGTCCCTCTGAGGACCTGGTCCCTAGCCAGGTATAGACGACCAGGAGTGTCCGTAGGAGTACGGGCCAGGACCTGACGCAGTATTTTTTGCCAAGGAGGTCTTACCTTCTGAGCATCCTTGATTATCTCTAGCGATGGATCTCTTAGTTGCTGCTCTTATATCATCATCTTATTTTATATTGGAGAATTACCCTTCGCTCTCATTTTAGTTTTGGATATAGTCTTTGGTAGTGGATTTGTCTCCACCCGACTATTAGTTTTGGATTATTCAGACTCATTATTCTAGTTTAGTTATTTCTTTTCTGTGACTTGTTGTGTGGATGAGATTAGTATTTCTGTGACTTGTGACAAAATATATACCACATGTGAGTTATTATTCATATTACAGCTTACGTGTGTATTATGGTATCCATATATTGGAGTTGCCATATACATACGGCTGGCATGCTTACGTGTTCCTAGTCCTATGTATTTGGGGACTGGAACGTGACATATTTTATGGTGGCCCATGTAGGTCAATTTAGCCGTTTCGGTTAGGTAGCTGTACCGAGTGGGCCTGCACCTAGGATTAGAATTTTAGGTCTCATCCACACTTGACTATAACTCACCTTCCTTCCAACATGTCCTATTTAAGTGCTTGCATCCTGCTTGATTAATGTACTTTTCCTAATCCTCCGTCCATCTCTTGCAGAGAGATGAATTTGCGTAATGGACATGCCACCACCGGGGACAACACGTCTCCAGGGGTCAACGACCAATCACCAGGAGAGACCTCAACGACTCCTCTTCTTCCGGGACCGGATGGACTACTAACAATCCAATTCCATCAGCTTCTTCCACGGTGTCTAATGGGACTCTTCCAGCTCCACTAGTACCGCAGGATATCCAGACACAATTGTTCCAATTCTTTCAGATGATAATCCAGGAATAGAGTCAGCAGATAGTCGCGCAGACTGCAGAGCAGAGGCAGCAAGTGACAGAGCAGAGGCTAGAATTTCTGGCAGCACTTGAGAGAATGGCTGCCCTAGCCCCTGCACCAGCCCAGGCATTAGTTTCAGTACCGCAAGCTCGGGTTGGCTCAATCAAGGACTTTGTGCAGATGGGCCCCAAGCCGTATAAAGGTATTGAGAGTCCAGAGGAGACCACAAACTGGATTGCCAATACCAATAAGTTGTTAGAGGCATCACAACTACCTACAGATCTATGGATGATAGGCGTAAGGACTCAGCTAGAGGGTAACGCTCATCACTGGTGGGAATTAATAGAGCGCCAGTTGGGTACGCGCTAGACTTGGAAATAATTCTTGGAGTACTTTGAGAGAAAGTACTTCTCGGACACTGTAAGGGATGCGTTGTACGACCAGTTCCTCCATCTGGAGCAGGGGAACAAGACAGTTGACGAGTATGACGCAGAGTTTAGCCTCCTTAGTAAGTATGGCACTACCCTAATACCCAATGACTTGGAGAAAGCTAAGAGGTTTCATCGCGGGCTGACTCAGAAGCTCCAGCACTACACTAGCTCACAGTCCCGGACCTCTTATGCCGAGTTATTGACAGAGGCCAGAATCCAGGAGGCCATTAGCAAGGGAAACGAAAATCAACAGAGAATTCACCAAGGACCAGTAAGGACACAGCCAGGAGGACCCATTAGACACCCTTTGACACGCGTGCAACCATATAGTGGAGCACCATATCCAACCAAGGAGCACCGTACGTGTCACTTTTGTGGTATATCAAGTCATATTCATAGAGATTGTCGACGTCGATTGGGGCTGTGCATGATATGTGGATCACGTCACCATCAAGCCCGAGAATGTCCTATGCAGAACCAGAGGTCTATGGCATTTGAATCAGGAACACCGCATACACCCTCAAGTATAGGAGACCAAAGGGACCCACCACTGCTTCTACAGTCTGCACAAATGGAGGAGGCTAGACCCCAGCTGAACGACCAAGGACAAGGCCAAGCACTCATGATGACAAATAAGGGAGCGCAGGCACAGGAAGTCGTAGATGCAGGTACGACCTTTAATTATATATGTTATTGCATGCTCATGACCCCATTGTGACACTAAATCTTAGGCGTATAAATAGACGTATAATTATATATGGTAGTTTAGCAGTTATGAGGATATATTAATATTCTACCCAGATGGCATACACGCGATGCTAATGGATGACGCGAGTAGCAATAGTAGTATTCTCTTCCTATCACCATCTCACACCCTTGGGTGGCTCATCTTCTCTTCCATATACATTCCGTATCTCGTGCTTAACTCTTTTAGTTGTATCTTTTCATGCCATTATGAATTGTTGTTTTACTTCAACCTCACCCTTATTTTGTTAAGTTAAAACATAAATGTGTTAGTAATGATTGATAACTAAATGATGAGTTCTTAATAATAACCCTTATGTATATGCACTATAGCAATATCTGTATTCTCTTATTAATTTAACCCTTAAGTAGAATTATTTAGCCTGATAGAAACTGTTAGATTATTGAAATAGTTCGTACTCCTAATTGTTATAAAGTTAGTTCAGACCTAATGTGTTGCCCTAAAACTTAGACTAAGCTTAGGAAAGAGTTGAAGGCACTTGTTACGAACTGATGACTATGACAAATTGCTGGCGAGGTAGCGACAGCTGCAGCTAGACGATTATGGTAGAGTAGTCGAATTACTTGCAGCTACACTGGCCAGGTGGCGTGGAAGTATTAGACTACGATACTTGACGGTTACGGAAAAAAATCATAGTTATGAGATTCCAGACAGGTATCCCAAGATTCTTGACCCAATGAATAAATTCATGTCACGCCCCAGTCCCAAAATACGTAGGACTAAAAATACGTAACACGCCAGCCGTATGTATACGAACTTCAATATATGGAAACCATATACACACGTACGCTGTACATGAATATCCAATCCACAGTGGTAAATATATGTCACAATAAGTCACACGCAGTTCTATATCTCATCCACAGCACAAATAGTAGAATAAAGGAAATCAATAACTGAATATCAAAGAAGTAGTCTCAAATAGTAATCTCAAAGTGCAATAGTCGGGTGAAAACAAATCCACTGCAAATCGACTATAATAAACTACTAAAGAGAGAAGAGAATAAACTCTAATATAAGAATAAATGTCTCGAAAAGAATAGCAACTAAAATCTCTAAACTGCTGCAATGAATCACATGTAATCAGAAGATAAGATCGTCTCAGACTGATAGGTAGCGTCAGGTCCAGGTCCATACTCCTGCGGGTACTCCTGCTCACCTATATCTGGAAGGGACCAGGTCCTCAGAGGGACGTAACAAGATACAAAAAACACATGCCAATAAAGTACTGAAAGTAAACATCCATTGGGGTCGCCTAACCATCTATGTGAATGCAGTTAAGAACACCTTTCCCCACAAGTGAGCTATCTGGCTGAAAACTGGGATTTGGCATGGTTCTCTATTGGAGATCCAGGGGCCTAAAAGGCACGTCGTCTTTTGAACGCCGGTGGCCCGCCTGATAGTACATAATATATAGTGGTCATCATGACCCGTATCTCCAGCGGAGAATCCGGACGTACAGGAGAAAGTGCAAAGGAGCTCAAATGCGGTACTTGTTGTTCTCCCCACCCAATGCTCTAAGCATGTCATGTCCATGACACAATAAACCTCTAATAACCATCAGGTCTACTAGCATGCAAAGTTTCTATTGGCAGTTATCCCTATCCGTCGCACGACCTATACGTACCGGGGGCCAGCCGAGTACGCAAGTCCGTGTCCTACATGTGACTCACACTCGTGTAAGAATAGTGTAATGGCCAATGAAACATAAATGCCTCATGAAAATGAGGTAGTCTCATAAGGTAGGTCCAATGCATATACATAAATAAAAATATAGTACGACGACACCGTCGTTGCACCCAAGTTTCCTTGGACGCGCAATTTATATAGCAGTTTAAAATAAATGAACTAAATAAGCAGAAAATAAACATGCATGCCTCATATGGAATGTAAATACAGTACAATGGCAAGGTATACTTGCCTGGCAAGAAATTTGTAAAGTGTAAGCGCCCAAATGTCAAGGACACTGAACCTGGAACTAAGGACTCCGAACAAACGTCTCCGTATGCTGAAATAAACATCACCAACGTTTCCGGAATGAGCAAAATAGCTAAAAAGCACATCCCTTTCGTCCAATTTGGACACAGGGGCAAAATGGTAATTTCGGGCAAAAGTGGGGTCCACGTGTGGCCCACTTTGCACCGAAAAACGTGCCGAGGGTAACAGTCTCTAAATGGGACAAAGTATGGGTCAAACAACTCTAATTGTCAATACGAACCCAACGGTATGTCCAAATGTGGATTCCGATGAGCCGAACACTATTTGGTCCAAAAAGTCAACTGTAGGGCCCGCCAATTGGCGATCTGGTCAACCGTCTCAGAAATGCGTGAAATTTGGGTCACAGGACCAGCGCGTTACCACGAGTCCATTGGCGTAAGTTTTGTCGCAATCTGACAAGTGTGCACAAAATACGTGCGAGTTCCATAAAAGTGGCGACACGAAATGTGTCCGCGGATACGGCCTGATTCCGGCGCGCTCACGCATCCGAATCAGTCCCCACAAATTTTCACGTGTCCCGTTATGCTGCGTGCACCATTCGGTACACTTGGCACACGGCGGGACGGTCCCGTTTGGCGGGGCGCGCTCCGATCTCCAACTTTTAGAAAACCGAAAAAAGTGGGTGCGTGCAGTTTTGTGACGAATATAATTCTGTCCACAGCGACTTATAGCACAAAGTTATTATACAGAAAATAAACTAGGTCATGTAATCTACAGGTATTAAAAAGAATCACCGAATTCGGATCTCTGTGGTGGGAGATACGAACTCGGCAATATGGGTGGTCATTTTGGAATTCTGCGATTGCAGAATTCTGTCTGCTCGCGCTGACTTGGGCGTTGTTTTTCACCTAGGGGCACACGTTATCCGAGGTTGACTATAAAATAGGTATTGGAGAGGGTTAAGATAAGATCATACCTATGAAAACGGAACAGCGTTTGGATGAGCGAGTCAACGAGAAAATACGCCGGAGCGAAGGTGCTTCGAGTGGGAAACTGCAGTTCGCGATGTCGGCGTCGACGGGATGGTTGGATGGCTTGGGGAGGCTTCTCTGGCTGCGGTGACGACTCTAGATGGGAAGAGGAAGTCTGGGGTTTCTAGGTTAGGGTTTTTGAGAGCTATTATATATATATATATATTAAGAGAGAGAGGGGGAAGTTGAATTGGGTCCGCGGGTTTATTGGAAAGCAAAGGGTCGGTCGGGTGGAAAATCGGCTGAAGGGGAAGCTTAAGTGGGCGGGTCCATGTATACACGCTGGAGGGACAAGTGCTAAAGGGAATAGTTAAGTTGCAGCAATACTTAAGGAATCAAAGTAGATTAGAAGATTATTATTAGTATTATTAAATTAATTCTTTTCATTTCTTTTCTTTTTCTTTCTTTCTTTAAATATATATATATATAAATATATATATTTGAATATATATATATATATATATATATATATATATATATATATATATATATATATATATATATATATTCACACATAAGAAAATTTATAGAATATGGTATTGCACATCGTTAGGCTAGCAACTACTTAAGGGGTCTCCTACATGGAATAAATTTCGAAAAATTCCTGATGGTCCCACAAGTCATCTAAGTGCCCGAACACCTAACATAAAAATTATTAAAAATTTATTTCTCCTATTTAGAACTAATTACTACAATTTAATTAATAATTAATAAATAAAGGGTATATACGATTTTCTAGGAATGGGGTTTTACAATTCATCCTACAACCTAGACAATAGCTTATAGAGACTTTGACTACTAATAGAATTCTTGTAAGTTGGGTAGTGTAGATGAGTTAGAGGATAATAGAATAGGGTATGGACAATAAATGAGAAGTGTTAGAATGACAGACCATGACTTTTAGGAAGCACTGCTAGATAGCAATAAAGCGTAATAGCTATAGTAAATTATTATGAATATGGGTTAGTGTCAATTTCGAGGACAAAATTTTTATAAGTTGGGTAGAATGTAAAATCTCATATTTTTAAATATTATATTTAATTAATAAATTATTAAAATTTATTTATATTAGTTTAGTTAATTAGAAAATATAATTTATTGATTTAATTACCTAGATAAATAAGCATTTAGAAATTTTTGCACAAAACTATTTTTAGGAATCTCTGTGGAAGAATAATAGATTTTTTTAGAATTTAAATTGGGTGTAAATATATTTTTATATACCTTAAATATATATATGCAAATAAATAAATAAATAGCATAATAATAATAATTATTATTAAGTAATAGTTATTAAATATGATAGTAATAATAATAATTAGTTATAATAATAATAATAGTAATAATAAAAATGATAAAAGAAAAGAAAAAGAAAGAGTTAATAAAAAGAAAAGAAATAGAAAAGAAGAAGAAAGGAAAAGAAAACTAAAAAAACCTAAGACTAAAAGCCCCCCCCCCCCCCGCTGCTAAACCCACAGCACACCCGCACGCCCAAGTCTCCCCACCCCCCCGCGCACGGCCCATCTCCGCTCCCCTACTATATATATATATATATATATATATATATATATATATAACTTGTAAAACCTAAACCCTAACCCTAACCTAATCGCCTCCACGCCGCCGACCATGCCGACCCAGCGCTGCCCCGCGCCGCCGCCTGGACCCGTCGGCCGGCCGTCAACCGCGTTCGCGACCGCAAGCGACGCCGCGCAGAAACTGCAACGACGAACCTTCCTTCCCGCGCTGATTCTCGCTCGATCAAATTCAGATTCGTCTTCGCTGGTACGATTACCACCTATCCCTCTCTAAATCCCGTAAATTAATTCTCATCGAATAACGCTAAACCATAGGTAAAAATCGATGCCAACTTTAGGGAAAACCATATTTTTTAAACTATTATAATATGTTACGATGACCCATGTTCAATGACTCATATCTCCCACCACAGAGATCCAAACTTAGATTTTCTTTTGGCTATGTGAAGACCACATAACCGAGATTGTTTTCTGTCAATTAATTTATTTTATTATGTGTTAGAATCAGAATTAAATTAGGTTGAAAGTCCAAAAAAAATATTTTTAAAATAACAAAAAATTTTGATACGGAGAACACCCCGCCAAATAGGACCGCCCCGTCGCGTATCAATTACAACGAAAGGCGCACATGGTATGCCCTGACGTGTAGGATTTTACGGAAACTGATTTGGACGTGTGTGCGCGTCAGAATCACCCCGTATCCGTAAAAAGGTCCAATATCGTGACTTTTGTAAAATATCGTACCATTTAGTGTATGCTCGTCAGAACACGACAAAACTTGCTCCATTAGATTCGTGGTATCACGCTGGTCCTGTGATCCAAGTTTCACGTGATTCTGAGACAGTTGACCAAGCCACCTATTTGCGGGCCACACGGTTGACTTTTTGGGCGAATTTGTGTTCGGCTTACCGGAATCCAAAATTGGACGTACCGTTGAGTTTGTATTAACGTTTAGAATTGATTTGACCTATAATTTGTCCCATTTAGAGACCTTTACCCCTTACACGCTTTTTGGTGTAAGGTGGGTCATATGTGGACCCCGCTTTGACCGAAATTACCGTTTTGCTCCTGTGTCCAAATTGGACGAAAGGGTAGTATTTTCTAGCTATCTCGCTTATTTTGAAAATGTTGGTGATGTTAATTTCAGCATCCGGAGACGTTTATTCAGAGGCCGTAGTTTCTGATCCTGTGTGCTTGACTCTTGGACGTTACACTTTGCAGCTTTCTTACCAGGCAAGATACCTTGCCAAATTGCTTACAGTACTTTGCATGCTTATTATATTTTTATATGTTCATTGCATGTGTATTTTTCTTTCAGTCATAATTATATACTATATATATGTTGACACACACTTAACACATAGTATCATGGGAGGGGAGGACAATCAGTAGGCGTATGGACTATAACCACTCTGGTAAACCATAGTATCTAGCACGCACTACGGTAGTATATCGCGCTGGTCGCTACCCCCGAGGTATGTCAATTTTTGGTGTCGCGCTGGTTGCTACCCCCGAGGTATGTCGATTTTTGATGTTCCTGCCGTGTGTGTGAGTTATGAGATTTAGATCGAGTAGCCTACCCATGCCCATACGTCAAAAAGTTGTCCTCACTATGCATTCATATAGATTATCTTGTACAGTGTACTTACATATTTTATACCTATTACGCATGTTTACTGTATTCAAATTGGCATGCTTCTATATATCTTGTTACGTCCCTTTGAGGACCTGGTCCCTTGCCAGGTATAGACGACCAGGAGTATCCGCAGGAGTACGGGCCAGGACCTGACGCAGTATTTTTTGTCGATGAGGTCTTACCTTCTGAGCATCCTTGATTATCTCTAGAAATGGATCTCTTAGCTACTGCTCTTATATCATCATCTTATTTTATATTGGAGAATTATCCTCCACTCTCATTTTAGTTTTGGATATAGTCTTTGGTAGTGGATTTGTCTCCACCCGACTATTAGTTTTGGATTATTCAGACTCATTATTCTAGTTTAGTTATTTCTTTTTTGTGACTTATTGTGTGGATGAGATTAGTATTTCTGTGACTTGTGACAAAATATATACCACATGTGAGTTATTATTCATATTACAGCGTACGTGTGTATTATGGTATCCATATATCGGAGTTGCCATATACATATGACTGGCATGCTTACGTGTTCCTAGTCCTATATATTTTGGGACTGGGGCGTGACAAACCAACACGGCACACTTGACAAAAGTGCGCGAGCTAAAAAGGGATGGCGCACTTAACAAAAGTGCGCAGGCAAGAATAAGACGTACTTTCAAAGAAAGTGCGCGAGCAAGCTAGCTAAAAGACAAAACACACAATCCGAGGTCAAAACTCGACAGTCGAGAAACTCGTCAGTCGAGGAGCACACAAATCAATAACACAGAAATAGAGAAACCAACCAAAGCTTCGTCCTTAAGAAAACGAAGATGGAAGAAAGTGCGCGAGCAGACCAAACATAAGAAAAGTGTGTCGGCTGACGAAACATAGGAAAAGTGCTCAAGATTATCAAACGCAAAGAAAGTGCGTTGACTGTCTGTGACGCACTTTCTCTTGGTTTTTTAGGGAGAACTTTGATTGAATGTGCACCAAAGTGTTCCAACTAAGTTTCCTCTCGAAAGTGCGCCACTGACTCAAGGAGTGTGACTGGTGCACTTTTTGCTAGGAGACTGAGTGTAGTATGATTAGTACGCACTTATGCTAGAAGACTAAGTGTAACACCCCATTCCGCTCAAGTGGACTGTCGATTCAAACGACAAAAGTGCAATATCCTGACCCGCTTTGCTCGGGCGAGAATACTCGTTTGAGGCAAAGGATAACCAGACTTGTCCTTTTAGGAGTTTGGCTTAGGCTTTCAGAGGCTCGCTCGGAGTATCGCTCAACCGAGACGAATCATCGCTAAGGTGGGTGGCTACGGTGAACTTGTCTTCGCTTAGACCTCTTATCGTCCACCAATGAACCACGGTCTTGCACGGGCGCGACTCACTCTTGTACGACATCGGGCCCGGATAGGTCAAGCGATCGTCCCGCGGGAGCGCTGGCGCGGTGATTCTGGCCTAGTGGGGACGGTCGATTAGCCTGCGGTAGATCGGGGCATGACAGATTGGTATCAGAGCTTGGCTATACGCCTTTGGACTTTGTTTCGATTCTCAGTTTCGAAAGCTCGTTCGTAGGTTATGTGCACACTCTCTCTCAATGTCTCAAACAAAATATTCCAACAATGAGTCTAAATAATTTTAAAATATGCATTTGAATGATATGATTGCTTGTACAAATTGTGATGCTAAGGCCTTTGTGCCAACCTGTACTAGACTTATGGGATTAGACTCGTGCTAAATTTGTGGCTTATGTGCAAACCCGAAATACCTATACATATTTGCCTAACTGGTTAGTACGAAATTGAATATTGTCCCAAACGGTTAGCTTTGCACACAGCCTTTCGGCTAAGTTGTGTTAAGTATTGCGCGCCAAGACCCTTTGGTGCAAGCTAAGTTACAACGGATTTAGATATCGTTCAGGAATAAGACAAGTCAAACTTGGAATGTTAACCGATAGAACATTCTCGGATTTATCACTAAGGCGAATATGGAGAACCGCGCTTGGATTTTGAGAAATAGCTCGAACGGTATTTCGTATCGAAAGATATAAATAGAATATGGATTTGATTGGATGACTCAATTCCGAGTGGTGTATGGATCATTTAGGAATGTCCAATGGATCATTTAGGAATGTCCAAACGGATCCATAAGTCTCGTGCGATAGTTGGATTGAACGGTTTCATAATGTCTTGAATAATTAACAAGACTTATATCGAATTAGGATTCTCAAAAATGGAAATCGATATCTCGTTAAGGAAACTTGTTGGAAACTTGAAGGATTGTGTGAGCAACTTCGGATTGAAACAAATGGACTGAACTTGAATACAATATCGCTCGAATAGAAATTAGCCCAAAATGAATATTGTGTTTCGGTGAAAGAGATGAACGAAAATATATTTGGCTTGGAGTTCGGAAGAACGGTCTTGAAATCAAGTTCGAAAAGAAAATATTCAAAATCAGTCCTAACGAGAACGATTATCCTGCGGGAGCGTCGGCGTGGTGATTTCATGTACGACAGGGATGATCGAACTCACGGGCACATATTCGGTGATTATTCCAAACGAACTCGATGAATGGAACGTATCAAAAAGATGGATTAAACTTGGGCTTGAATATTTGAAACTAGTTTCTTGAGGATGCTATAAGTAAGACTATGGATTTACCGAACGGAAACAGTGAAGTTGGATGATTTTACTAGACGAATAATAATTACTGCATGAACAGACTTGACTTGATAAAAAAATATAAGGTGTCTCGATCGTGTCGAAGATAACCAAAACATTCAAACATTCTTGTCTTGTGCGAGCGTAACTCTATGCTCGTACATGTGTCACGCCCGGATTAGGACGATTATCCAGCGGAAGCGTTGACATGACGATCTCACGTCCAACGAGGGTGATCGAACTTGCGGGAGACCAGAGCGTGACAAACTTATGGATCGTCTTGACTTTTGGTTCGACATAATAAGACGAATTTGGAATGCAAGTTATCGGAAATGTTTCGATGGATGAGTTAGCCTAGAACTTGAAATAAATCACACTTGATGGTTTCGTGAACAGATACATAAATCAGGTTGGACGACTTGAAATTATAATCTAAAGATTTAGAATTGAATCTTGACTTGGTGGACTAGACTTGAAATGGATAGGGATTCTATCAAAAACATGTTTGAAGAGATAGACTATGTAAATCACTAGGCTTGTCCTGCATCTTGGATATAGTGAATTTTAATGAACGGACTCGTCCCTCGTGCAAACGAACGTGTTATTGAGAGTAGGAAAATCTGTGCTCGGTGTTTAGAAATATGAGTGAAACGAACTTGGGTAGAATACCCAGTGGAAATGAACAATGGTTTGACCATAGGAATTTGGGTGAGCATCGTGCGACGAATTTGCACGATGTATCGTGTGCTTGGACTTGTACCTATGACCTTGTGAGATGACCTAGCAATTAGGCAGACGACCCTGTGCTGAGTGAATGAACCTGTGTTACCGACTTTAGCATATTGCTTGAAACAAGCTATAGAACTGGGGCAGCAACACTTAGGGTTAGACTTGGGAACGATAATGTGTGCTAAGTTGACCCGAATGGACAGACGCTAGTCGGTAAATCGGGTAGATCGTGCTTAACGATAGTGCGAATACTTGAGATTGAATTGGAATAAAAAATGATATGGAAATTGATTGACCCTATCGGAAGAATCTTGGTGATTCATAAAGAAAACTCTTGAGATTTTCGCAAGTAGCTTGTATGATTTCACTATCTCTAAGTTTGGTTGAATGTATATGTTTGAGGGACGCCTTGAACGTATGCATGATCCAAGACTCAAGAGATGTGAAACTCGAGTGTTAAGACTTCGCTATCGCCAAGTTGGTTGGCATGCATATGTTTGAAGGACGCTTTGAATATGTGCACGATCCAGACTCGCGATATGCTGATCTCAATGCTAGTGCAAGTGAATATCCACCTGAACAAGTATAACGACTTGTATAAGTTTGCCTCAGCCTTAGATCGTAACCAAGATCGATTACAACGTACTCTGCGTTAAGCAATATGTCCCGTGCTAAGGCGCAAATGAGACTGACTCAGCATCCACGCGACACGACATAAGAATCAAGTAGGAGATTGTGTTCAAATGGATTTATTGGTACCGATTGCTACGCTTGGGATAGATTCGATAGCGCGATAGTACGGCCTACCCTCAGAAAGTCTCGAGGACGAGACTTTTTCTGAGTGGTGTATAATGTAACACTATATTTCGCTCAAGCGGACTGCCGATTCAAACTGCAAAAGTGTAATATCCCGACCCGCTTTGCTCAGGCGAGAATACTCGTTTGAGGCAAAGAATAACCAGACTTGTCCCTTCAGGAGTTCAGCTTAGGCTTTCAGAGGCTCGTTCAGAGTAGGGGTGAGCAAAAACCGGTTTAAAATCGAAAACCGGACCGAACCGAACCGAGTTAGCAATTCGGTTCGGGTCTAAAAAATTTCGGGTCGGGTTTGGTTATCAAAAACCAAAAATTCGGTTATCGGGTTGGTGATCGGTTATTGGGTTTCGGTTTCGGTTTACCGATTTGCAATGTAAATTGACAACTATACCCTTAACCCAAACCTAAGTATATATAGTAAAAACTCTCTCTCTCCTCTCATTCTCATAACCCTAACCGAGTGACGAGTCTGCCGACCGCCGCTCTCTAATGTCTAAACCCATCTGCCCTGAGTGCCCTCTCTGCCGGCTCTGAGACTCTGTCTCCTCTTCCGTCTTCACCGCATCCCCTCTCGGCCTCTGACTGACTCTGAGACTCTGAGTCTCCTCTTCATTCTATCCAACTCCATCTAACCTAGATCTGACACATCGGCTCTCTCGATCTAACCTAGATCTGTCCAGATCTAAGATCTAACCTAGATCTGGCAAGAAATTACCCTAATATCTCTCTTTTTTTTTTGCAAATATTTATTTATTTAATTTCATTTTTTCTAATTTTTTGTTATTTTCTTGTTTCATCTTTGGTGCAGGGCTTGATACGTCTCCAGATCTAAGATCTAACCTAGATATGGTAAGAAATTACCCTGATCTAAGATCTAACCTAGATTTGGTGCAGGGCTTGGTACGTTTTAATTTTATTGTGCCATTGTGGTATACATACCTACATTATCTTGCTGTTAGACTGTTAGTTACTAGTGAGTAGTGAGTACTGAGTATGCTTATGTTAATTGTAACCCTGTTACCAGCAGAAGTAGTAACTAACAACAAGTCACTACTCATTCACTGTAAGTAACCCTGTTACCTGGCCCCTATTCGAAAAAAATGATTATGTCTAATTGATAGACTGTTAGTTACTAGTGAGTACTGAGTATGCTTATGTTAATTGTTTCTAGTGAGTACTCCAAATTTTACAATTGAACATATTAGAGCTTAAACTCTAAACTAGTACAGAATCCAGGGTCTAAACGCTAATTAGCCCTATCCCAAAGTAATATTTTCATTGATGAATAAAATACTATAATTGGAGAGAGAGAAAAACCCTTGCTTCCAAATTTTGATGTAGAAAGAGAATAATAATAATTTTTACATAGAGAGTACATTTAAAAAAAAAATCAAAGCACATGAAAAATAAAATAATAAAAATAGTTAAAAAGTAGGATTTGAGCCCACATTTTTTGACAAAAAAGGTTAATTTATTACCTTTAAACAAACTCAAATATCTAAACTTAATGATATTTTTAATTTAGTGTTAAATATAAAAATCGTTAAAAAATAGATGAATTTGAAAAAAAAAAATTTGAAAATAACATTCAGGAATTTGATTTTTTTTTTAAAATTTGATAATTGTGTTGACGAATTGTCTTGTTATTTAGAAAATTTTCATACTTCTTTGAAAATTACTAAATTGCCTGCGGAATTGGTCCACGAGTTTTACTCGTCCGTCCGCGTGATACAACCTCATTGTTCTCTCCCTCTCCTCCTCCCTCCTCTCCAATTTGTTTGGTCCTATCATCGGTTGACCTATCAATGAAGAATATGTCATGTGGCAAGTGGACTGATCCCGCGGGAAATTTAGCATCTAGGTACTTCTTTCCCCTTCTCTCTCAGTTTCTCTCTCTAAAAAAATTATGTACCGAAATTAATACAATATACATACACTCTTTTTATTCTATACTCCCCTTTAAAAAAAAAGAAAAAAAAAGTACGTAAGTATAAACAAAAAGTACTTCCAAAAAAATTGAATTGCCCCCCCATGTGCCCAACTTTCGCCCGCTCCCTCTCTTTTCCCAATGACACGCGGCGAAAATCCATTCGATGAGGTTTTTCAGTGTCCGCTGTTTGAGTCTTGCAGAGGATCTCGTTGCTCCAAATAGGGAAGCAGACGACGGGGAATTTTTTATTGGGAGCCAGTTGGTGCCCTTTGCCGGACCTGAACCCGCGGACTTGAAACAGAATTTATATACCAGCAAAATCTTTCGGACGTCAGTCATGGGCCCCACAGCCCCCAGCTGTAACGTAGGACACCTGTCCTTCGTGATTCGGGCTCAGGGGCTCGGCTTCCGACGCCACCCAACCGATAGGGCAAAGACATAACTGCCCTCCTCTCTTTTTCCATAGTTTTTAATCTGGATCAGGGGCGTGTACTAATATTTTAATTATTTGGTTCAAATGCAAAAGTGTGATATAAAAGTTTATTAATATGTCGTGAGTATAATTATGTATAAGTTGCTTAGGAGATAGTTGGCAAATTGAGGGTATTGCTAGCATTATTAACCCATTCCTATGTATGTTACTGTGTGCAGGAAGATGAGATATTGTCCAATATTCGAAAGAAATTCTTATCAACCTAATCAACTATGTTTATTCGGTAGTGATAAAACATCATCAATAACCTTGAAAGTTTTCTTTATTTGTAAATTTACATATTGTTCCTCCCGGTTTTAAGGATGTTTATTTTTACTCCACTTGATTTTTCTTCTTCTTCTTCTTCTTCTTCTGCATCCGTTGTTGGACGAATATACTTTTAATGATTAACAACATACTATAACGTTTCAGAGATAAAATTGCGATATAATAGCAAGACCAGTAGACCTTCTCTATGCATATAGCTAGGTCACATTTGGTTTGCAGAATTATGACTTTGGAAAAGTAATGTCATTTCTTTTCTGTATTTGGATGTCAATGAAAACGAGTAGGAAAAGAAAGTGATTCTCAAAGGAAGAAAAATATAAGAGAGAATTGCTCCCTCATCCATCCCCAAATATTTATTTTTCCATCTCTAAGGATTCATTGATTCAGTTTTTCTTCCATTTTTTTTTTTGCTTTTTCAAGATTTTTTTTTGTGAAAATTATAATTCTTTAAAGGAAACGAAGGAGCAAAAAATTGATTTTCTTTCCTTTCATTTCCACGAAACAAACAAGACCTAAGGTTTTATAAATTCTATATTCTTTCCTTTTTATTTTTATTTTCTAGTACAAATAACAATTTAAATTAGGGTTAATTAGAGTTTAGACCTTGAATTTTATACCAGTTAGAGTTTAGATCCTGAATCGTCCAATTAGAAAGTTCAGATTCTGATTTTTTTTTTCATTTTACCCTCACTAGTCTATATATGGAGATTTTATTGTCAAACATGAGAGAAAAAGTACAATAAAAAAAGACAAATAATAAAGATTCATGATATAAACTTTCTAATTGGACAAATGTCACGACCCGTGCCCGAAAAAATCGGGTATGAGTCGTGGGTACGGCCAGCCTACGCCGCAGCATCGGCGGTAGAACGC
Organism: Iris macrosiphon; assembly: GCA_036927795.1. Lineage (NCBI taxonomy): Eukaryota > Viridiplantae > Streptophyta > Magnoliopsida > Asparagales > Iridaceae > Iris > Iris macrosiphon. The sequence continues at coordinate 8,889,841 of JAYESA010000007.1, forward strand.
TGTCTAGGTCTACTATCTAGATAATAATCTCACGCAATCAATATATAAACCTGTCAAGATCTCAACTCCAAACGGAGGAGCAATATCATAATGATAATCACAATGTACTTAATCTCGAATCTAAGCACGATAAGATAACACAGAAGTCTAACAACTACAAGGTCTAAACAACTGCTACTAAAAACTACCACAACATCAATAATAATAATACAACAATATCCAAAATCATATACAATACAAGGTCTCAATCCAAAACCGGAGACAAATCCGGTGCTAAAAGCTAATAAACAACTGAGATCCTAATGATCCCGGCTACCAACCCGAAAATCACTCCTAAACTAGAGGGTCCCTGTCCGCACCATCGACAGGCTGAGGTCCATAAAATATCGGACACCAATCCTTCGGATACTCTGGAAAAATATGTCCAGTCAGGACTGGAGCAAGTACACATCTAACAGCAGTTCCAGTTAAATGATAAAAACTATAAAACAGTTGTAGCAAGTAGCAAGGTGAAGGAAATAAAGTATGAACAAGAAAATATACATATCACTGGTGCATAAAGATAAAGATGCATGAATATCATAAGCAAGATAGTAATAACTGCAAGATACAAGAAATCTAAACTAAGAGTAAGTCTGTGCACAAGAACATGTAGTGAGTCCAGCATGAAATACATGTAATGAGCCAAGTCCAGAAACTATAAGTGAGACCAGCAAGAAATGCAAGAGAGTCCAGACTAGAAAGAATGAACGCGTATCTTTGAAATACCCGTTTCGACATGTAAACGGCTAGGGGTAAGTACGGCTCACCGCACACTGGGTGTACGGCTGCTATCATTCCAGATTAGACCAGAGGGGGTGATTCCAGTGATTCCAGTTGGAAATGTTTACATGTCTACTCGAATATTTCTCCGTCCCGACTAGTATAAGTGAATCCAAGACCCGACACGTAAATCAAGTATGAGTCCAGCTGGAAACATGAGTGATGCCTGTAGTGATGCCAGTAGTGATACCTGTAGGTGATGCCAGTAGGTGATTCCAGAATAGAGGCCAAAAAAATAAAATATACGTGTCGCAAGTAAATGAATCCAGAATTACCAGTCCGTATCATGCCAGAAAATCAGATGATCCTATACTAGAAGCTGAATCATAATAATCATCAGATAATGAAAACTATCAGAGAATATACTCGCCTGACGTCCTGAGCAACTGGCGATCCGAACCGGTGTCGCAATGACCTATTGCGAAAAGCAAGGTTAAACAGGTTTCTAATGAGTTAAACAGATATAAAATAACTAAAAATAGGATTCTAGGGTCGTTCTAGATCAAACGGGTCAAACCGGTAAAATCTGGGTCAAAAAGTCAACTCTTGGTCCAAAAAGTCGACTCTGGGTCAAATCTAGGTCAAAAGTTGACTTTGGCGGTCAACCGGGTCAACTACGGTCAACTCTAGGTCAAACTAGGGTGCCCCTAAAATTCTAGGTCAAAACTAGGTCATTAATATAATAAACCCTCAAACTCGTCTCCTTGAGATACCGGGATACCCTCGGTATCCGATACCTCGACCTAGGCTACGCACCCCGCCTAAACCCGCTAAAACCTATGCTAGAACGCGTAATTATATATAACTATATATATAAAAGCATCTCTAATCTCAAACCTAGGCTAAAACTCAATACCTTGCCCCGACGCTCAATACCTTGAGTATCTCAAGGTATTGAGATACTCAAGCCTTACCCCTTACTAACACTAGCTAGCTAACTAATTATCTATAATATATACTACCATATATTAATATATATATATATATAACATATATATATATATATATATATATATATATATATATATATATATATATATATATATATATATATATATATATATATATATATATATATAACCTAGTGTATAGGCAAATACCTCATTTCCGATACCCAATCTTACCTCAATACCTTGGTATCTCAAGGTATTGAGATACCTTACCCTCTAACTATCTAGCTATATATATATATATATATATATATATATATATATATATATATATATATATATATATATATATATATATATATATATATATATATATATATATATATAGTAACTTAGTATATAGGCTACCTCAACACCTTACCTCACCTCACTACCCTCAATACCTTGGGTATCCCGAGGTATTGAGATACCCAACTATTCTCCTTTCTAACACTAACCATAGCTAACTATCTAGCATATACATATATATTCCTAGCTATCTATCTAGGCTAACATATATATATATAAACACATATGTATATATATATATATATATATATTTATATATATATATATATATACACATATATGTATATATATATATATATATATATATATATATATATATATATATATATATATATATATATATACTAATATCTATGTATCTATCTATCTATCTATATATGCATATCTCTATATATATACACATATATAAAGAAGGGGGAGGGGAAAAACTGGATCGAGCGTGCGCGCGCACACTGAAACCGTGCGCTGTCGCTGCCCTGCTGCTGCATCGTGCTGCCGCGGCGCTGCTGCGCCTGAGTGCAGCTGCTGCTGCTGCTGCTTCGCTCTGCGGCGCCACGAGTGCCTGCTGCTGCTGCGCTCGCTCGCTCTACGCTGCTGCGGCGCCTGCAGCTCCTGGACCTCGCCGCTCCCTCGCTGCTACACACACGACCACACACACACACAAATACGCACACACACACACACACCAACATACATACATATATATACACACAACTATATATATATATGTATACTGTAAGCCCCCTGATTTTCAGGAATTATTAATTTGGACTTTTTGCAATTTTCTGAAATTTTCCAAAATTTTCCTGTTTTTGTAACCTAGGCTCTTGGTAATTAAATGATTTTTATTTTGCTGTTATTACTATTAAAATATTATGAAAATAAGATTTTATGGTATAAAATGAAAAATTGGACTTAGGGTAATTTTTCTAGAATTTATTGGGCCCCGGACCTATTTTATATCACCTAAAAACTATTCTTTATTTATTTATTTTATTATTTAATAAAAACCAAACCAAACCCAAATAGACCTCAGCCCAAATCGAGCCCAGCCCAAACCAAACCCACCCGTGGCTATCGGGTCGGGTCGGGTCGGCCAGACCCGAACCCGCCGTCCGAACCCGCTAACACCCTTCCCCCACGACCCGCACCCCCGCGTTCTCCGGCGGCCGCCCGCTTCTTCCGTCGCCCTCCGCGCCTCGCCGGCCACGTCGCCGCCCCTCCGCCTCGCCCGGGCCACGACCCCCTCTCCTCCGCCTCACCCGGCGCCTCCGCCCTATAAATCCCCTCCCCCTCTCTCCCTCAGCCAGCCCTCTCCCTCCGCCACCACCACGACCACCACGCCGCCACCGCCTCGACGTGACGCCGCCACCTCCTCGCCGTGCTCTGCCCTCGCCAGCGCCGCCCCAGTCCCCTCCTTCCCCCGACCCAGCAGCAGCCCTAGCAGAGCCGCCGCATAGCCCGGCCGCTCCGGCCGCCTCAGCCCCCGTGTAGCCCGGCCGCCTCGGCGAGCCGCCTCCGGCGAAGCTCCCGACCGCCCCCAGCCTCTCTCCGGCGATCCTCCGGCCGCCGCAGCATTCCAAACCCTAACCCTAGACACGTGTCGGACACGAGAAAAATACGGTTTTCGAACCCTGTTCAGGTACGCGTATCTTTTTGCTCGTAACCCCATTTTCAATTCCGTCTGTTTTATCGCGGACCCTGCGTGACCCTCTCGGTGCCCGTGCAACCCGCTCGGGGCATCGCGTCCTGTGGCGATCGCGAACCGCGATCCAAAAACAGGAAAAACAACGCCCTGATTCACCACGGAACTGAGTACGCCCCGCCAAACGGGACGACTTGGTCGCGTGCGGTCTTCACCGATACGTGCGCGTCGTCGATACGGACGTGTGGGATTTCGCAGAAGTTGATTTGGATGTGCGTGCACACCAGAATCAACGCGTATCTCCGGACACCGTCCCGTATCCGTCAGTTCTGGAATGCGTCCTAACTTTGTGTATACACGTCGGATCGAAACGAAACTTATGCCATCGGACTTGTAGCGATACGCTGGTCCTGTGACCCAAGTTTGGTTCAATTTTGAGAACGTTGACAAAATCGCGTGTCGTAGGCCCCACAGGCCCCACTTGACGGACGATTTTGTGATCGGCTCATCGGAATCCAATTCTGAAAGTTTTGTTGGGTTCGTATCATCGTTCCTGATATATTGACACTAAGTTTGGCGAATTTGGAGACCTTTGACCCTGACATATTTTTCGGTGCGAAGCGGGCCACATGTGGACCCCGCTTTGATCCGAAATTACCATTTTTGCCCTTGTCTCCAAATTGGACTCAAGGACAGGCGTTTCTAGCTGATTGATATTTTCTGAATCTGATGATAATATTTGTTTCAGCATCCGGAGACGTTCCTAGAGATTTCACAAATACCAGAGCTACAGTTGGAGCCAGAACCACAAGCAAGTGTACCTCGCCAAAACTTGTAGTCTTTGTTACTTATTTTCTTGGCTTATATATATATATATATATATATATATATATATATATATATATATATATATATATATATATATATATATTGTGGTTCTTGCTTGACCTAGGACCGTGCGACTTTACTTAGCGTCCGATTCATAGTCGGGTGCCAACACCGTACGCGGCGTTGTGTATTGTCATCTAGAGATGGACATTCGTAACCCCTTTACATTCTCGTACTTGTCTTATCAAGTACTCTATAAACCCAGGACACTTGACACTATTTATGGACAGGATCTTTTTGAGATATTCATGGTGATTCTGTATAGGATACAGACTTTATGGCATTGACATTATATTCCTAGATACTCTATGACTTGCTGCATTAGATATGATTGTGCGTGTCATGGACATGAGACGTGTGATTACATTGGGTGGGGAGAGACACACAGGCTACAGGCTGATCATATATATATATATATATATATATATATATATATATATATATATATATATATACCCCTATTATTGTGAGGCACAAGACTCTCGAGCAGAGCTTGGCCCTTTATGTGTTATTACTGCTACCGGCTCCCCGACACAGAGCTGGTAGTGGCTCAGCCTGAGTTTTAGTGATGCTCTCACTTGCATTTCACATAGATGGTTACATACTTATCCTATTTATTTCATTATCTGCTGCACTGCATTTATTCTGGCTTGTATTATCTGTACCTTGCTGTCCCCTGAGGACCTGGATCCGGATTATGTCCCCAGGTATAGCCGAAGAGATCCATCCAGAGATATACCGTACAGGAGCACCTCCAGGAGCTGTACCAGAACCTGAGAACGAGATCGTGCCCGAAGACTTCTCCTGAGTATTGGCTTTACATAGTCAGTTATTTCTGTTTCTATTTTCAGTTCCTTTATTTCCTGTCTATTGCATTGATGTATCAAACATACTCTCGGATTGTTCCCCGAGACACTTTAGTGAGATTTGTTAGTTACTCTATTTACATTATTCTGGCATTTGATCTGTGATTATCTGTTGTGGATGAGATTAGTATAAACTGTGACCTGTATCATTGGTTCTATTTATTGTTAGACTACAGCTTAAGCATGCCCTAATGGATCCATTAAATTGGGTTGTCCATCGGTGCGTGCTGCTGGCCATTGCCACGTGTCCAGTCCCTCGGTATTTTGGGACTGGGGCGTGATATGGTTTTTGTGGTGGCCCATGCAGGTCTTCGACTAAATTGTTCGGTTTTAACTTAGGGACCGAACAGGCCTGCAATAAGAATAGGATAAGTTTTTGGATCTCATCCACTTGCTTGAATCATTCTTGATCTCTATATCGACTTCAAAAATAATTTACTTGCATCCTGCCTTGATTCCTGTGCGCCTCTTATTATTTATTTTGGATGCAGGAAAATGGACCCACAAGCCAGCAACGAGGCTCATGCAGAAATACCACAAGGCGTTGTGGGTACCCACGAAGACGATGTGACACCAGTTGGTGAAGGCCAATCATCACAGTACAGTCAAGCAAGTCAGCCTGCCTCGAGAATCCATCAAGATGACGTTCCACCATCGACGCAGTCTACTCCACCGATGCCTTCCTTTCCACTAGGACAGCCTATGGACGAACAACAAATGTTCCGAATGTTCTACGTGATGATGCAAGCCTATCAGAAGGTTCAACAAGAAGCTCAGCAAAACCAAGCGGAAAACTTCATCGATAGAATTAGCTCGGAGTCACGGAAGCCAAGCAGTTCAAATGCAATTACCTTAGACGAGGACGTTCTCGCTGCATCACGACCCGTGGAGTGCACCACAAGGATCGAGTCCAGCCAGAAGCGGCCGTATGCGTCAGCACCAGACCAAGCACAAAAGAAAAGAGCTGCAAAGCGACCACAGATGAATCCACCACCGAGAGCAGCACCAAGAGCCTTATTTCTTCCAACTTGTCACTATTGTGGCAAGATAGGTCATATTAATTAGGAATGTAGACGCAAGTTAGGATTATGCTTAATTTGTGGAATCAATCAACACTTGGCCAAGGATTGTCCTCAACATCAAGAGAAAGCAGTGATGATTCATCAACCAGCCACATCAGCACCTGCCGGAGCACCACAGGAAGAAAATGCAAAGAGTTCTCCTATGCACCAGCCGCCAGAAGCATCTCCGCAAGTACTACCTGTCTGTCCATATTGTCGCAAGCGAGGCCATATTGAGGACGAGTGCAGACGAAAAAGGAAATTATGCTTAGCTTGCGGATCCAGCCAGCATTTATTAAGGGAATGCCCCGAGCATCGAGAAAGAGCATCAAAGGGTAACCAGCAAGCGTTACCAGCACCAAGGCCAGCTTCTCCAGCATTGGAAGCATCGCAAACGAGAGTTGAAGGAGTCCTACCACCAGCTCCAGGAGGGTATCAGCCGAGGCCACCTTTGATACCCCAGGCACTACTCTTCCAGCAGGCTCAGCAGCAGAAGAATTGACTGCAAGGACGCGGACAAGCCCTGACGATGACCGTGGAGAACGCGCAGACTCTTGGAGTAGCTAATGCGCGTAAGTGATTCGTAGTTATCCGTTTCTAGTCTTGTTTTAGCTCGGGCCTATTGGTTCGTGACCTCAGCCCCAACCTAGTAATTTTGAACTTGCTAATAACCTGGTATGCTTTTATAATTGATAATTGTAGAGATTGTAGAGTCTTTTGTTATTGTGCTTATTGTGTGTTATTTTGTGAACTTGAATTAAGTTGTACCTCCTTCCATCATCATCTAGCGTACTTATAATTGTTGTACTACCTTAACTTATGCTACTAATATAGCCTAGTTTTGCAAGCTTATCCTTTTATCAAGCTTGTTCATGACATATGTATTATTGGGTCGACACACTAATGCAATTGTCTATTCAGAATCAGTGTATTACGGTCTGATCAACCTTAATGCATTTTGGTTCACTCTTCGCACGACTACTTCACGTGGATTGAGATATATAGTTGACTAGTATACTTGTCCTCTAGATATGACTGAGCATATCGTATCAGTTACACAACTGTACTAATACGAGCATGTGAACGAAGAATTACCAGAATAGGATTTCAATCCACAACAGCTTTGACAATTCCCATTTGAATTCTTTAAACGCCTTGATCCCGATACTTCTATTCTATTACGCTGCCCTTGAACTCTTTATTATTGGCCACCGTCTTCCCTTATTTCGGAAAGACGAAACCTTGTGCTTGGTAAAGTTTGATACGCAGAGAGTACTGGATATACCCCATAGGCCGATCACATAATTGAGGATTATTCTTCCGTAATTAAGGACATATCATCTATGATATAATCGACATTGAAGTTTTGAGGATTGAATTACATGAGTAAATAAATTAAGGAATATTTTCTTAAAGTATATAGCCTTATGTGATAGATGGATAAATTCCAAGTTGGGTAGCAGTGCATTGTCAACTCGAGGGAAATTCTTTTAGATTATGATCGAGTAAGATTAGATTGGGAGAGGTTTAAGCCATTTTAAATTTTGAGAATTTTAGAAGAATGACTAAGATGATGAGGATCAATAAATTTTAAAATCTTGATATTGAGGACCCCATACCTTAGGTACATGAATTAAATTTTGAATAATGAAAGTAAAATCATCAATTGAAGTTTAGAGGATAAAAAAAATATAGAATTTCAGACTTGAACATTGGTGGACTGCATTTAAATTATTTTTCAATTTGATGATTTAAATTAAGAATTAAAATTTTGATGGTTGGACTACCTATTTGAAATATTGAGGTTGTGTATGGAATTTAAAAAGTTGAAGAATACAAAAAAAAATTATAAGTAAAAATAGGAATAATATTGGACTCGAATTACTTCTAGAGGAGATTATGATAGTTGGAGATCGTGAGGTAAAATTTGATATGTGAGATATTATATGGATTCAATTTAAATTTGGATATTGATGATTTGGAAAAGTGAGAAGAGATTACAATAGGTTGAATTTTGATTTGAACAATGATTATCTTAATTTTGAAATGATCGCGATAGATTTGAATAGATTTTGTTATTTAAATTTTTGGAAGAGATTGCGATTGACGTACCTTATGTACGAATGTGAAGGATTTAACAAATTATGCCTTATTTTAAATTTCGAGGACGAAATTTTTATAAGTTGGGTAGATTGTAAGCCCCCTGATTTTCAGGAATTATTAATTTGGACTTTTCGCAATTTTCTGGAATTTTCCAAAATTTTCCTGTTTTTGTAACCTAGGCTCTTGGTAATTAAATGATTTTTATTTTGCTGTTATTACTATTAAAATATTATGAAAATAATATTTTATGGTGTAAAATGAAAAACTGGACTTAGGATAATTTTTCTAGAATTTATTGGGCCCCAGACCTATTTTATATCACCTAAAAACTATTCTTTATTTATTTATTTTATTATTTAATAAAAACCAAACCAAACCCAAATAGACCTCAGC